>CM051032.1:33711042-34176042 GCA_027627225.1 Congeria kusceri | reverse complement strand
ATTTTTACACACAAAAACAACAAGACAAAATGAGAAAATGTACTGTATGCATTTCTTTCGGATTTTGTGTGTGTATAGTTTGTGTTAATACGCTTGAGAAACATTTCGTCATAGTTTTCAAACGTCAGTTAGTCTTTACTTTTGGAATGTCTGTCTGTATGTCCGTCCGTTTATTCGCTCGTTCGTCCATTCGTTCGTTTGTTCTTATGCCCGTCCGTCTGTTCGTTCGTATGCCCGCCTGTCTATTCTATACGTATCGTTTTCAAGAACTGTGACGACAGTTGCCTATACATTTTATGCATTATTTATCCACTTTGTGCCTTGAATCTTCAGTTAAGCATATACCGGCACAACTGCTTTTGTTCATTACCATCAATACAGTTACTTTAATTTATAGCTTTGGTTTCAATAAAAAATTATATATATCAGTGACTCCTCTCACGATCAAGTTTCTGTGTCAACTATACTGATCATTGCGTAATAGCAGAAAATCATCGACATTTCTGCTATTGTTAACACAGATGTTACTTATGTAATCTTCTATATTAGTATTATTTTAGATTACCAGTGCTGTTGTGTTTCCTCTATGTAACTGATCTTTTAAACTGAAATCTTCTGTTCAGCTGTTAATATATATATTGTAAGCTACCTTACAATGAAGATTCTTGATAATATCAGTGTCGATTAGAGTTTGCGTCTGGCAGCAAACTCTAGTAAAGACGGAGATAAATTAAAGTTTCAAAAATCATCATTTATACGTAGATCTACTTTCATATTATCGATAACATAATAATTATATTCATTTCGGTTTATTCAGTATGGCGGTACAGTAATGACGAACGTTTGGCGAACAGTTGCTCAGTTTTTGAAATATCTTTACAGTATCAGAAAATAGTTCCTAGAAACGTTCTTAAGTATATATACTAGAACTTCAATGATAACCAGCTGTTAATAGAATAAATATATTGCTAGAACGTTAGAAAATAGTTAAGTGCGTTTTTAAATCGTAACTTCAATGTTGTTCAGGATTTTACAATGTTAGAGTTCTTACTTTTAAGGTTTTCTATGTAGTGAACAGTGATGTTCGTTGTTAGCAACTGTTGCCAAAACTGAGAGGATAACCTCCTTATATACCCTTCGGATGCTGCAGATTTGGCTGCAGCCAAATCAGATTCTGCAGATTTAGCTGCAACCAATCAGAATCGTGCAGCATCCTGCAGCATATAAGGAAGTAATATGGCTATTCCTTAACAATAATTAAAACTACTATACCAATAAATTAACAATCACATAAATATTACTTCTTAATCATAGAAGAAGTTAAACTCTATACATCAAAGCAACAGTAGCTTTAAATATGCATTTATAACAATACAATTTGAAATGCTGCATCATGACAACTTCAGTAATTCCTACGCAGCCAGCGTCTCAAATAGTTCCTAGTGAACCATTAAGGTTTAACAATAAACACGTATGAACAATATGCAATTTATAATATAAATAATCTTATAATGCAGAAAGAAAAACTATTATTAACAATTTGACAAGTCTTTGAGGATAAAATGCATTTAATAACGTTCCATCATATTCCTACGCGTGTAGTAAACAATGTACATTGCTGCAGCCATTATACAGTGCAGGAATTTTGGTACTGTGCAAAAATGGATTATTCTTTCAACAATCAACGTTAAATGGACTAAACAGAAGGTAAACACAAAGATTTAAATTCATTAAAGTTTGTAGAACAATATCCTGCTAAAACAATGGATTGTATAGACAAAGCAATAACAACAATAATATTGTGTACTAATATTCGGACGGGGAATGAATTCGGACAATGTTTACTTGTAAGATAAGAATATGTACATTACAATATTGACATGTATCTTGCCTATATTCAGTTCTCAGCCTAACTTCTGTGTCATTTCTTCTCTCACTTTCTCTAGTCTGAATCTGAAGATCTCAGTTTCTGGCGACAGTCGGAGGCAGGTGGTGCAGACGTCACCGTCAGGTGACGACACCAGGATTGTCGTCGCAAAACCGAGCGGCGACCTTCGCGACGTACTCAGTGCGAGGCGCGCGTAACGGAAATGCCGTGGTAGACGCCATTACGCACACAAAGACCGGATGTTACGTTGGCCGGACTGGAGACCTGCACCAGTGTCTTAACGAGATGCGCACGCAGTCCAGGCCTCAGTCAAGCAACATCCGGTTCCTGCAACTTGCCGCCATATACTATCAGCTGCGACGAAAGCTAGGCGGTGTGGTGTTGGGAAATGGCGCCTCGATTCTGTCCTACCTGCCTTCTGTTATGCCGGCTCTGTAGGTGACATCATGGCACCCCTTGCTGCCACTTGTCTCTCAGGTGCACACCTTTCCGCTAAATGTGGAGTTTTAACTTTCCACGTAGTTTCTTATACGTGCTCAACAAAGGGCTCCTCTAAAAGCTAAACAACTTTTCGCTTTTGGGTATGAGAAACACAGAACCTGTTTACATTTTTGTCATTTCGATAATGGCAGTTCGATACATGTAATACTATTAACCTAAAGCTGACACTCTTCTTTTCACATCTTTGTTGAAACAATATGTATCATTTCATAAGTGTTTCTTTCCAATGCAGTGACATGCATACACGATTTTCCTGGTCCACCCATCATAACACATGTACAGGTAAATATGTTATACATGTAACGTATATTTATTCTGTGATGGTACGCTTAACAGACCACGCGTCGAAGGAGAATCATACGGATGATCTCAGAAGGCTGGGACGCAAACGCCATCACAGCCACTCCTCGAACGACGGGGCACCGGATGCAGACGCCGATGACGGGCCCCCGGCAAAACGAGCCCGCCTTCAGAGGCGGCCACAGTTTGCAGGTATGGATCTTCAGTGACCCGTGTTATAAGCGTGTACCCACATCTACGGTGTGTAGTCGGTTGTTTACTACTCTGGACAGCACTACTAACCCGACACTTACAAAATGTGTTGTTTTTTTCTTCACGAAAATATTACCAAACTTGCCTAACTAATAATTCAATAATACAAGTGGCCGCCTATACAATTTTAATGCACCTTGAAAAAACATTTTTGAAAAATTAAACGAATTAAAGCAATCAGTCGAAAACAATGTTCGCAAAATACTGCGATGATAATTCTAAGTTCCTAACCAATATAAAAGTATTGTTTAACGTTCGGACGTTCATCTAAGATCAAATAAGATAATTTATAAAACATGTCTACTTCCATCCAATGCTCTTGAGACATGCACACAACACACGTTAACTTCCAATGTATCGGGTCCCAAAGTTATTGAGCATCCATGTTCAGTGTAGTATAAGTCTGTCCGGCTAGCGTAGTGAATGTAATTCATTAAACAAGGATAACACTCACCAACATGCTTTACAACGTTCAGAGCAGTTATTAGAGCGCGCATGCGCAGTTAGTCACACAAAGTATACGTATTTTTTTTGAAATTTCAGCACTTTTCCCCAGATTTCAAGCAGACGCATATCACTGGCGTGCAGACCAGTACACATGGGAAAGCCCCGAGTATATGTGTCTAAAGTAACTGGCAACCACGTGGGGCCGCGACCCCTTCACGGAACGAACCCCTGTCCGGCTTGCCACGTGCTTCACGTGGAGCCGACATGCGTCTTAGAGCGCGCATGCGCAGTTACTTAGTCGGTTAGTGTGTTAGTCGGGTATTTAGTTAGCATGTTAGTTGGTGAGTTAGTTATTTAGTGAGGTAGTAACTGTAGCTACGCTATTTGCTTCAGTTGAGAGTAAGTTTTTTTGTTTAGGTAGTGTCTTGAATAAGTCGTTAGTTTAACCTGTTTTGTTAGTTTGAGTGTGTGTGTGTGTGTGTGTGTGTGTGTGTGTGTGTGTGTGTGTGTGTGTGTGTGTGTGTGTGTGTGTGTGTGTGTGTGTGTGTGTGTGTGTGTGTGTGTGTGTGTGTGTGTGTGTGTGTGTGTGTGTGTGTGTGTGTGTGTGTGTGTGTGTGTGTGTGTGTGTGTGTGTGTGTGTGTGTGTGTGTGTGTGTGTGTGTGTGTGTGTGTGTGTGTGTGTGTGTGTGTGTGTGTGTGTGTGTGTGTGTGTGTGTGTGTGTGTGTGTGTGTGTGTGTGTGTGTGTGTGTGTGTGTGTGTGTGTGTGTGTGTGTGTGTGTGTGTGTGTGTGTGTGTGTGTGTGTGTGTGTGTGTTTGATAATTTGTTCCTTCGCTCGCACATTAGCTATGTTAATGTTTATGTAGATGTTTATATTAAATGATCATGTTTATCAAAGAGTTTGAATTATATCGCGCATGTACATTTTCTTGGTGCGATAAAATTAAGTGTGCTATATTGATCAGTATTTGGCTATATATTTTCCTTCCATAAATTGGTTCCTGATTGCAAACAGAAGTTGTTGTCTCTTTTCGTCGTTTAAAAGCTGAATCCAATTGTGCCTTCAGTGTGATGACAGTAAGGGGCCTAGCTTCCTTTAGGCACTATAGGCACGTGTCTATACATTTTTTTTCCGACATGAAAAATTTAAATATGCCAAAAATGCAATTAAACAAGAGGGGGATGGGGGTGAGGGGATCTTTATTGGCTGTGTTGATACTTCATTGTTTAACGAGTCGATTACGTCAATATGAAATAAATTTCATGAAACACATGCTTATTTTACAATTATTTTGTAGAATCAGGGTTTTGCTGAAGTTAGTTGTTTGTCGCCACATACGAGTATAAACACTCCTGGCCCAAAGTATTGCTTACAGCGTCATTTTGTAGATTCCACCTATTGTGCCTATACATTTGTTTAACCAAGCTACGCCCCTGACACAGTGAGTATTAAACGTATAATCTGTTCTCATTTCAGACACGCAATACTACTTTAGTCCAGCAAGCAGTAATAGAGTTTGTCGGTCTACCGTTAATGCTTCTTTATACTGGTATACTTCTGAACGTATGACCAGTCATCTGCTATCTGAAGCTAGTAGAATGTCGAACAAAAACGTGGCTTATACCCATTTCCTATAGAGATATTTTATTGACATACATTATTATTCGCATCCGACTCGACGTGTGAACAAGCACAAATTAGACCTGGCACATATAGTACGTATGTCAAACAATACATAGAGGATATTTGTTGATTTCGGTGTTAGATCGTACTTTACACGGGTACTTGTAACAATGATTTTTTAATGTTTCATAGGTATCGTCAACTCCCCTAAATTCGCGACAACCATTGATTCGCGGATGTTGTTATTGTCACGTGATCGTCAACGGCATTTGCGCATACGCACAGATGGCCGCGGGAATTTCTTTATACATGTGCACTTGACCATGTGACCGAATATTTTGTGAAGATACTCCATTTTAAACAGACAAAAGCATTGGAAATGATACTTGATATAAAAACACCATGTTTTCTTATTCCCAAACCACCAGGAAGATAAATTGTGTGTTCTTCAATAAAAATACGAACCAGAAAATTAGTTTTCGTCCGATGTTGTAGTAGAACTTCAATATATTCGACAGTGTGTGGTAATTAAGGCTGAGCAAAGGTTTTTGTATGTTTCTCAGTACCTTAATTTTAAGTGAATTTTAGTATTTTTTTCATAGTATTAAGTTTACACAAGAGTCATTTGGAAACTTGTACAGGCTCCATTCACCTACACATTAAAAACACATCCAGCAATAATATGCTGAAAACAAAATTAAAACAGTAATTATGTTTTTCTTGCTTAAACTTATCGAATCTTCTGGAATTTTGATTCTATACGCCACCTTTAAAAAAAATAATCCATTGACCTAAAAACGTTTTTCCCCACTGGTACAGTATTACTTAAATGTGCTTTTGTGATACGAAAGAATGTCATTTTTATTATTTCCTTAAAAAAAAAAAAAATTCACAGTTTAACACGATAAACCCAAAACTTGTGGACATGCGGCCTAATAGAAGATTATTTTCTAGGAATTATGGGATGACGTCATATCCGCGAATCAATGATAGTAACATAAGATGGCGACTGCTTGACACTTATGTAAACACTGTTGCCCTTTTACAAGTTTTAAATACTGTTTTGGATAAATAAGTTAACAAAACAGCGGTATATATATTTACTGTCAAATATTAATTATAAATATTCTTTTCAAATAGTTGAAATAATGTTATTATTGACATTAAACGTTAGGGTCGCGAATTTACGGTAATCGAGGATACACTATAATAAGAGAAAGGTAAACAACGCCCATTTTACGGTCACCTCACAATGTCTTGGAACAATTCACTAAAACCGCCCATTCTCCAGATTTCCTCAGGCTGATCGTCGCAGGACCGATTGTTCTTGTAGAAAACACTTTTTATTTCGAAAAAATCGGTCAACTGGGTCGGAAATGCTGAAAAGTTTCACCGAAATCAACGAATTTTTCGACCATGTCAATTTGGACGTCCACACAGTTGAAATACACAAATCACAGTTTCTGGTCGATTTCAGCATATAAATTGAGTAGATCTATTAAAACTGCTCGTGTATTTATTACACTCCAGCATAGTCTTTAAATCCACAAAGTGATTTCGCTCAAAACACGTAAACCACCACTTAAATTCCATAACTTGACTATATGGCTTTGCTTAACTTTCACTTTGGCAGCCATTTCATTTGAAATGTAAATGCAGCATCACTTTGGCTTTTCAGCCAATCAGAATTCAGCAATTCTTTGGTGCTGTTAAATATTCAGTTAAAACTGTCATGGCTGCCAAAGTGAAAGTGAACATGTATTTAATAATGAATTTACGGCGTTTAAGTATTTGTTAACGTGTTTTGACGTGTCATTGTTACAAGTACCTGTGGTATTTTATTTCACGAGTGTTCATAGAAAATGATATTTTCACGAGTGGCGCAGCCACGAGTGAAAATATCTATTTTCTATGATCACGAGTGAAATAAAATACGATCTTACACCGAAATGAACCAACTTTCTTTTTATTTTATGCTTTTGGACAATAAATAAATACAATTGCGCGAGATAAGCTTAAACGCCACAAGTTAGTTTATTCTGACGTCATAAATGATTCCAAATCTGTCACTTGTTAGTATGGTGGGAAAAAAGTGCCATATTTTGTGATTCGTTGTCGCTAAATTATAATTTTGTTTAATTTTATAATGTGTTTTATGTAAACACATGCATGTACATACTGTACATGTATATACATTTGCTAAGGGTTGTAAACCACTACTTGCAGATCGATGCTATTTACGGAAAAATAGCCCGTTTTCTGTTATATTTTCACAGCAGGGAAAATATAAAATCTTATTTGTTCACTGCTCCAACAATTTCACCAATACAAATCGATATTTCACTGAAAAGCATATAATAAAATTTCTTTATCACGAATTTATGTCAAGCAATCCATGATTGCATTTAAAGGCATCATGTGCAGACTCAGAAAGTGCTTGTGTAGGCATTAATTACAGAGTTCAGCTATATAGTGATATAATGATATAATAACACGCACCAATGTTACTCACCGTAGGTTATGTCACAATACATGTATTAACAAAATGACATTTCTTTTCTGAAACTGACATTCAATTTATTAGATACCCTAATCTTAGACGGAACAGTCCAGACGAGAAACAGAGACGCACGAAATCCTGATTCCGACAGTTATCTGTCGCTCTGTACAAGACCGCGGCGATGCGAAGTATACTTCGCTTCTTTACACAAAGAAATCATGCACACACGAAATTTGGACGATAATTTTTGCCAAATATTTGTAAAATTTCGTGTCTGCACGTTGTCGCAACTTCGCGGTTTTGAACAGGGTTAAATAAACTGGCGGATTCGGGATTCCGTACAGACGCCATGTTCAAAATAAGCCACGGAATGTCTGAAGTGACAGTTCTGTTTTCTGATTTACAATGGAAATTGTACGTATGTAATTGCCACAAAACGCGAATTAGTTTTGCCACCAACATTAAACGCCTCCCCACCCAAGTATATATTGTTAGAGGATTAATTTCCATCTATCGATGATCCCAACCATATCACAAGCTATACCATGTGCTCTTTTGTGTTAAATAGGATAACCATTTAACGAGTGATATTCAAATACAGTGATTGGGTAAAATTTTTAATTGGTTTTGATGATATATGCAGGATGCCAAGTCGACGCTTTACTGCTTGATTTTAGGAAACAGTACGGTGTACAAGGCCACCTACTTGAGAGGATATCCGACTTCTTGATAGGACGCACCCAGTCAATTGTGCTTGAAGGGCAACATTCTCCCCCCCCCCCCCCCACGTGTCGCATCCGGCGTACCACAAGGCACAGTCCTGGGCCCATGCTTGGTATATATCAAAGACATAACAGCACGTATCGCATCCAAACCACGCCTTTTCGCCGATGATTGTCTGTTGTACAGAGTTATCAAATCCGCTACAGATGCCAAGGAACTTTAAGATGGCCTTGGCATACTTCAAAAGTGGGAAGGCATCTGACTTATGGAGTTCAACAGGACAAATGCGAAACTATTATAATCACCAAAAAGAGAAATCCAATCCAATTAAATCCACTATAACATCCATGGAACTTTTCTAGCTGATATAACCGATACAGCAAAATACCTTGGCCTCAACATATCATCAAACTTATCATGGAACAAACATGTTGACATTATATAAACCGTAACGCCAACAAACACATTTGCCATCTTAAGAAGAAACACACAAAGCTGCCCACCAAAAGTTAAAGAACTGTGTTATAAATCACTTGTATGACATTTGGTGGAAACTGCTTGGGACCCATTTACAATGGCAAACATCACAAAAATTGAACAACTCCAAAGAAGAGCGGCACGATGTGTCACGGGCGATTATCGCCGAACCATCAGTGTAATGCTAAACAAACTAGGATGGGACAGCCTACAGAAACGCCGCCATAACGCTATTTCTTAGTCGAGCGGTCCATATGTTGTCAATAAATATGGGGAAACGTCAGAAATAAATTGACATAACGACTTTATTGCATCACATCGTTTCATTAAAACACATATTTGTTGAACGATTACTAGTAAAGTGTATAAATTACTAAGATCTAAACTTAATGGCGTACAGTTCTTTAAAAAGATGATTTTTAACTTGTCAATTGGGCCAGTTGCATTGGTTGATTAAATAATAGATCGAATAAATTTTACAAGTGCAAACAAGCACAGTTATTACAATTGACTATTCTAGTAGATCTGAACATGTTGACAATAAATATTGGCGACTGAACAGACTTGGCTGATGTCACTGTAGGGCCCCGACTGTGTGTGTATTAAGTTTATGAGGTCCTTCCGCGCCTGAGGCTACATTAAGTGAGGATCCGGAGTGTGTCCCAGCACTCCTACCTAATTAACTTACCAGAGACTCCCTCAAGTTGGGACGAATTTTGAATCATAGCTGCAATTTCCAGCTATTTATTTTTTATTAAAAGATATTTTAATTTTGGTGTGGTCTTGTGCTGTGGGGGGAAACCGGAGTACCCGGAGGAAACCCCACCTGTGCGGTATGGTGACCCCCAACCAAACTCACATGCGCCAAGTGGGAAGCAAACCCGGGACGCCTAGGTGAGAAGCGACTGTACAAACCACTGCGCTAGCCGGACAGCCACTGACTGGCCCCGACTGACTGGTTTGAGCACTTTATATAGGCATCGGATGCTGGAACTGGATGCTGCAGTGCTGGCAGACAATCAAATTCCTGTATGCATATTACAATGCTGGAAGTTCCTACCGGTACTTTGGTTAAACTACTGCTTAAACTTGAACAGCGTTAACAAAACTCGATAAATAAATAATTATATGCATCGATAGGCATCTGCATTTCACATATATTATAATAAACCTTAAAATCATCAACAATAACAATGAAATGAAAAGGAGACTTTAAAGATTTGTGGTGTCTGCATATCTCCAGCACTGCGCTTTATAACAATAACATAGTGCCTCATAACACGTGACTTTAACATACATTTAAGAACTAAGTTAATATATTAGATTAAAATATCATAATAATACTTATGTAGAAACACATTTTACAAGTATTGACGTTTAAGTGATTGCAAATAGGAAAATAGCAATAAACAATATATTCCTACGCCAAAGATACTGAATGCAAATGGCGGTCAGATACAGAATCTTTAGCGCCAGTATGATATGCTGGAAGTCAGAAATTCACATTACAAACAATGGATAATAAATTTAAATATAAGCTGGATTAATATTAGATGCAGCAAGGAAATGAAAGATAACAGTCATAAATTGTAAGTACCAGCTAATTTCCATACAACAGTTAGTACTATAATTCGGACAGCACTAAATTTGGACAGTGTTTAGTCAGGCTTTTACATGATCATGCTGTATAGGATAGTCAACCATCTTATCCACATTCCAGTCTAGCCATACTTGATAGTACCAGTAATTACAGTTACCAAAGGCCACGTGATGCGATTCCCCGTACCCCACGCAATACTTTACTTCACCAAAGCTCCTTCCCGAGCACGATCAGACTGTGGAATATGCTTTCAGCTTCAGTCGTTGCAGCCAGTACCATCGAGGACTTTAAGTCCAGGCTGCAGTCCGTAAAAGCCTAAACTGCCGATCGTTGGTATCCGTTTTAAATTGTATATACGGCGATTTTATCATCACTGTGTTGTTCTTAACGGCCATGTACATAATCACACAACTTCGACAATATTCATCTTGATGTCTGAAATTTATCTGGAAGAAAAGGAAGAAAAAGAACATTGAAATTAAGAATTTTTGCGGTCGTGGTGTCTGAATCTTAGGACACTTATCAAGTGGTGTCTGAATCTTAGGACACTTATCAAGTGGTGTCTGAATCTTAGGACACTTATCAAGTGGTGTCTGAATCTTAGGACACTTATCAAGTGGTGTCTGAATCTTAGGACACTTATCAAGTGGTGTCTGAATCTTAGGACACTTATCAAGTGGTGTCTGAATCTTAGGACACTTATCAAGCTAATTGACAAATATGGATACTCCAACACTGACTATCGTAGAAAACCAAACAGAAAACAGACATGCTTGGAGTGTTTTAATTGACCAAAATTTCCATTTCCTGAACCGAGAACAGTAGCAAACTGGCTTAAGGACCCGTCAAAGTTTATAGGGTTACGTAGAGGTCAAGATGAACCATTGCTTGCCATTGTGCGCAGTGTTTCATGTGCCTCTGTCCAAGGCGGTGGGTGCATCTACCAATCATGGAACGGTTTTGGTGGTAGTTTTGGCTTCATGCATCGTCTATGTAGGTATCTATATTGATACATCGTAAATAAGTGTGATGTATATTAATATATTGATGCTGGTAATTCACCTCTATACCATTCTAGTGTCAGTAAATAGTTCTTGATTATGAAAACATACGTGTTTTGTGTTCTTTTGTTTTGGTATATAAACATTGACAATATGCAAATGCATCCTATTTGTTATTGGTTTTCCTGTTTTGTTTCAAATGTTAAATATTGATTTATTCATCGTGTTTGTACAATGTGTTCATTTTATTAATATTACTATTAATTATACTACAATTCTTATATTCAGTATAAACACATCCTAGTCTAAACGCATCCTAGTTAAACTCATTTATATAATGTATTCACAAAATGTAAAAATCGTCATGATGAATATATAATTATACATGTAATAATATAAATTAATAGCTTTTTCATAGCATAATATGTCCTTATATGAATTATTGATTGGCAACAAGGGCACGTGTGTGTTTTCTATTTTCCAGTTCATTATAGAGTGGGGATCAAGCCCGCCAAACAATGGGTTGTTGAAGGCAGCATGGTGGTATACACGTGCATGTCCTCGGTCCCGGTTACACACACGTGGCACAAGGCCGGGAAGGCAATCGACCACAGAGAGACGGAATAGACGTGAGACAGATACGGGACGATGAGTCGTTGGTCAAAATTGCGAGCACATACAAGAAGCATAATAGGCTCAAGCTTTCGTGTTGCGTAGAATACGAGGGTGAAACACACGAGGAATCAAAGACGACACTGAAAGTCCTCAATCCGAAAAGTACGTTACTATGTAAAACAAGGTTTGTTGTGTTGCACCTTTTGTCTGTAATGCAAAGTTAAACTGAGTTTATGTATGTTAAAAGGCGTTCATTCAAGTTGTATCGCAGTTGTATGAATTTCAAATTGCGATTGTACATCTACACGTGATGACTTCTAACACACGTACTATAATCATGCATGTATTCATGTGCAACATGATTTACTGACATTAAAGCGTTTTATGTAATTTGATATAGATATCCATCATTGAAATGGATTTATAACCGGTTTTGAAATTGCTTTATTCGGCTGCGGGGGTTTAAATTGCTTTATTCGGCGGTGGGATTATAATAAATGGAATTACAAACAACCAAATGCGAACTAACTTCCAAAGGTCTCATCTTTCTAATACTGTAACAACAAGGCTCTTCTTAAGTTTTAATACCAATATCAATACATTGTTACTTATTAAGTCAACAGATTGCATATATTTTCTTTTTTATGGACGTTAGGGGTAAAGCCGATTTTTTCACGTTATAACCCAATGACGGAGCCCAAAAGTTTAACTGGGACAACAGTGGAAAGTCGATCAAATGTGACGCTTAATTGCTCCCTCGAAAACCCGGAAGTGAAGGTCGACTGGCGTTGGGTGAAAACCGGAAGTGACAATGTAACAGAAGTGCTGGAGGACAGCGATCGCATCGATATAAAGATAACAGTGAGAACATGAAGACGTTTCAAAAATATGACATAATTGTCTGTTTCATATCCGATATTTCCTACGAAACAGATGTGATTGCCGCTAAATATTAAAATTAAGTGTTCTTTTAATGTGTACACAGTTTGTTTTTTCATTAGATATATGATTTAATTTCATGAATAAAAGTCTTAACGATCTTCTGTGAGTAATACGTTATAGATAACAGTCTAACTGCGATAAAATTAACTAAAAAAAAAATAGTTCGGATTATGCCGGTCAATTTATTGTAATATTACAAATGATCATCAAGCACTGGGTACTTAAAAACGGCCAATGTCCAAAGTTGTTTGAATTAGGATTATTTACTGACAGGCAAGAAATGGCCATGCAACTTGGGACCATATCATTTTAATGTAAACGTCAGTTCCAAACACAAATTACTTTAAATACTATCAATTGGGTAGTTCCGGGTCACTAACGACAAAACAGCTCTCTTCATTTTAAATGTATTGTCAATCACGTACACCGAAATATACTTTGAAAGACAGATATCCCAGAAACAGTATGCATGTTTGAAACATATGGTATTATTAAATATTTTTGTTAAATATTGTTAATATTGTGCTGAACTGTATGCACTGATTGCGGGGGTTCCGAATCAAGTACGTGTGTTCCGGGTCACTTGACACGTCTACTATAGTTTCCATAAGGGTTTGTTTTAAAAAGCATGCCTAACTTTTAATCTGACTTATTAGTTGTCATACAACAGCACAATGAAGATTTATTCATTTTTTTAACCGGACAACACATAATCACAACATAATAGTTGGGACATATTGAAGATTTCCCCACGTTTGTCATCTTATGTATATTTCATGTTGGATGTGGGTCAATAAATGAAAGAGGTACAAATCCATATAGATTCCATGGCCATTCAGATGTTAAACTACAACAATAAAGTCGTTTGCCAATGCTTTTGACTGGTAAATTCAATATAAAAATACCAGCTAAAAGTATTTAAAAAATCCGCGAAATAAATGAAATCAGTACATGAACCGAAATGCGATAAACAATCCAAAGTGCCCTTTACGTACGCAGTGTTGTAATTGTACATAGATTCTAAACATATATATATATCACCAGTAACAACAATCATAAGCATATCGATATAATTAACGACCTAAGAATATAAGAGTAACAAATACACAAAATGATATAAAAAGATAAGATATACCGGTAGCACCGTTCTTATGGTAACACCAACACTCTGAAACACATACACAGTACAACAAAATGATGATATGTCTAATGTAAAAATAAATGGTATCCTAGACTAGTAAGTGAAGTACACTATATATCATTGTATAAAACAACATTTAAATATGGAACTCCCAGTCCCTGCTTCTATTTAAAAGACAATGCTTAACATTTGGACAGCGTTTGAATACATATAATATGCACATTTACTATATATCTTGCTTACATTGATCAACTGTAATAATGATACTAATGATTTAAATTATCTGAAAACATTTAAACATTGAAGGGTCTTCTTGGTTCGCTTTATGGCTGGCACCATTCTTCAATTAGAAATACCACGAACATCTATTATGTTATTTATACTTATAGAAAGGTAAATCAAACCTATGAGAAGCATACCTACATATATAATATCCCCTTATTTGCGTAACAAAAAATACATATTAGTCAATAATTAATTGTCCTACATTGTGCATGAGTCTACTGACCCAGCCAACCCACGCAGAAATTCCATACATTAGAAATTGCTTGACATATTCCCCTTAAACAATGAGGTCCGTTCAAGTGACCCGGAACACCCAAATCCACAGGTGTTGATATTTTTGTTTTTTTCTCTGCAGTAATATGGAACGTTTTTTCTCTGCAGTAATATGGAACGCATGGTTTACTTGTGAATACATTACAAAGAATATACATTTATTTACCAATTTATACCATAAATGTGCCTATTTACCGGGCATTTCCGATGTTTTATCGCGATGAATAAACCGTAGCCTAGTTTCTGTAACCGGTGTTCATGTAGATTGTTGAACATGTATTACTCATAAAGTCCCGTTTAGGTTCAGTGATCAGCATACAGAGTTGGTGATTTACTGCTAATGAATTGCTGTACAAACACCAGTTAATAAAAATCGAAATGGGAGGGAGGTATTTATTTTCAGAACTATTCATCTTCAAGTGACCCGGAACAACCAGTGATTCGGAACATATTTTTAAAACGGTAATGCCATTTGACAGGTACCTTGGGTTATTTCTGACGTGGACTCCAAGGACTGTGGGGAATATTGTTGCGTTCCGAGCTGTAATTCCAGCTGCTGTTATACTACTAGTTTGGTGGAGTGTAACCTCTAATAATTAACAGACGATTTTCCAATGTTCGTATATTTATTCAAATACAACGTTCAATAAATGCCAAATGAGTTATCATGAAACAAATTGTCAACCTTCGATGTCGTACTAGTTCTACTAATATTTTAATAATAATGGCACAAATGCGTCGAAACAAGTTTTAAAATGCAAATGTCGTAAACTTCAAAATAAGTTGTTAAATAAACACACTGTGAGTCACCTTATAAAGTATTATTCTTTCTTAAACACAATAAATACTTCCTAAAATTAATGTTATTCTATACTGTAAGTTAAGTTTTGATACTTTAAACGTATGACATTTATTTACTTCGAAATACGAAGGAGTCGCTCTTAAGATGACGACGTTGCAGACTGATTCTGACGACGAAGTAAGTTTATTTATCCTCGGGACTGCGGTTAAAAACCATATGCCCGAGCAGACAGTTTCAAAGATACATTCGGTGAGTACCGACCAGCTAGCTCAGTTCGTAGAGCGCTAGTAGTACCGACCAGCTCGCTCAGTTGGGAGAGCGCTAGTCATCCGCGATGCCGTGACATACACGATGGCTGAAGGCTGGCGACGGAATGATGTGTGTAGTCCATTTTTATCGAGTGCACCGGGATTTTCTCCCATATGGCCATCGCCCCCAGAAGACTTGTTAGTTGGGTTATGGGGGATAGTGCAAGATACAGGAGACGCCCCGTTCCAGAGGCGACCCTGGGTCTTTTAGTGCCCGGTGTGAAGCACCTAGTACACTGCACCTCGGTTTAACGTCTCATGCGAAAGACGAGTTAGTAGGTTAGGGTGTAGCGGGGGCTCGAACCTGCGACCCCTGGGTTGTGAAGCCAGTGCGTTACCAAATCGGCACTTTATATACTAAGAGCTTTCGGTCGACCGAGACCGAAAGCTTTGTTGACCGAATGCGCATGACCACAGATTCGGTCGACCATGCATTTGGTACGATTCTATAGTTCCTAGGCAACACAGGAAGCAATAGGGCGGACAATGAACTTTGCAGTTTTAAGGCAACCTGTGACTAAAATGAATAGGAAAAACATGGATTATAATGCTAAGAACCTAATCTGTTTCGTAAGTACAGTAAAAACAGTGTATTACGACTGTTCACAAGATACTAAAGTGCAGAAATTAGTGATGACTCGTGACATTACAAAACTGCTTCTAAAAGGAAACAATAAAAATCTAACGAGTTTACTTGAATTATTGTATGGATAAAGCCTGACAATAACAGGAGCTTGGGGATATGGATACTCGCAATGGATATATATGAAAATAAATGCTGTTATAAATTACACAAGGGCTAAATGAAGTCCAGCTGTAAGTTGTTTCAGTAGCAATCAACAAATGCAAGAAGACAAGGTAAGTTTTTAAATAAAATCACTACCCCTGGTACCGGATTGTATCAATATGCTTGCGTAGCCGAAAATAAAAAGGGCAGCGCTTACCGTTCCGTAGCGAAGATCAACATCGAACCAGGTGAGTTGTACACATTTATATGCCATTCCGTTTGGGTCGAAAGTAAATGTACACACAATAGCTATAAATAGATGTACTTAAATTGTACCTACAGGCATACGTTTCTGAGTCAAACCAACAAATAAGCACACGGCTTTTTTGATAGCATTTTAATAATATATCAGACAAGTACAGAGACAAGTAATATTAACAAAAGAATATATTTATAGCAATTGAACATGTTTCACTTCTGACCCAAACTGTAACTTCTGACCCAAACTATAAGTCAAACACCCCTTTAATTAAAATACCCATGACTGCAGAATATATAATTGAATTGTAACAAAACACCCCTTTGCAATATCAAGAGCTATCAGAATCAAATGTATAGTTCGGAAAGGCTTACTAATATCAAACTTCGCCTGTACAATGTTGCAATGGCTATAAGAATGTCATTGATGGGGATATAAGAATCGAGAATTCCCTTCCTGATTTGACAAAAGTTCATTCCTTGTTTAACATGGGCTGTCAGAATATCCAGTAACGTACGCGATTTTATAAGGCCAGCCAATTTGTTTCATTGAACAAGGATACCAACAACCATCTAACTGGAATGGACTCACAAATCCATTAGGGCTATGCTTTTAGAGCCTAGATTTCAATAAGACGCTCTATGTAATGGTAGTCGTTTTATTATTTTAACTTCATTTAATAACGTTAATCATCAGCGTTAAATACTTAAATATTTGTTTTATTCATATGATTTTGATAGCCCCTTATAATTTAAGAGCGCGGGTTTAGAAGTATTTCTAAAATTAATATGGTTGTTTGGATGGTTTGTAACACTCTGCCAACTTTAAGTGAAGGATTCGATGTCATTTTCGCAACGTTTGAATCTTTTGAACTGGTTTGACCTAAACATTTATTCTGTATGTTTGGAGATGCCGGGGATTTACCCGGGGCCTCTCACATGCGAAGCGAGCGCTCTACCACTGAGCTACATCCCCTTATTTAATAAATCGATTCATTATGGATTGAATTTTGTATTGGTTAATGTGTAATTTGAAAGTAATTTGGAAGTGCTATGTATAGAAATCGAGGGAAATGTTGTTTGTGTAATCTTGGTGAAAAGTAAATCGGATGATGTATTTGTGAAATGGTAAGATATACAACAGAACACAAATTACAGGTTGGGATCGCCCATTTTCTATCGTCTCTGAAACAGCCAGTCAAATAGCCTATGCGCAGTTATGCATGATTTGAACATACTGCTTATTGGCATTTTAGATTTCAATGTGTTTTGTCATGTTTTCGCGCGCGTTCATAAGTAACTCTAAGGAATGTTGAAATATTGTATTATATTCGATTAATATCAACCGACAGATCAAATGTTATACTGTACATGTACTTTGTAACCAGTTTTTTTCTGCATAAAACCATACCCCGATTCAAGGAAAAACACCCATCATCTGTTGCAAAGGTCAGCCATTTGAATTACCAGATGGTAATATGGTTTCACTTGGATAACCATAGCCCACTCTACCACCTCCTTAATTGGGAAGCTCTTGAGTTGTAAAGTTGAGTTCAGAAAATAAAGTGCCTTCGCAAAATTATTATCCAGGACACCGTTTTATATAGTTTACATGTAATTGAAAGTACTGGCAGAAAATTAGATTATCTCGCAGACAGAAACAAGAAATGTCTTTTAAAAAAGGCAATCGGCGTTGAAATTAATATTGAGGTGTCCTTTTTTGCCCTAAATATAATACAAGAGGACCAAGATGATCGGTTACGTGACTTCTTGGACCCCAGATTTTTCGGTCCCTACTAAGAAGACTACTCGGACACTAGATTATTCGGACACAATAAGAAAACGTATCGGGCCAAAAATTAATTTGAGATAAACTCAATCATTATTAGTATCTGTACCGTGAATAAACCGATCTTATACCGGCCCATATTTTCACCAGTGATACATTAAATAAGCTAAATACAAGTAAACATAATTGATACATGAATTTGTCAGGCAAATTTAACAAATTAACATTGTCAGGAAATAATAGCCGGAACGAATGAAAATTATTATATATATCAGACAAGTGTACATAGTTATGTTAAATAATATACTATATGTATCATTAGTATTCATGCTACGCAAATGAAGTTAAAGTAACATGAATAATTTTTCGACGTATTTACGAGACTCCTTTCACCACATTTTACTTATCTAAAGATGTTGAACATTTTTATAACTTGAATAACATCTACTGGATAATTAGATAGAAAGGTGCAATTATAAATAATTCTTAATAAAACGCAACCACAATTAAAATATAATTAAACATCCACAGTAAGTTTATAAATATAAATTTCCCATTTATTGAAATTCTGGAGTTCAGGATTCTCCGGACGCATATTAATGCGTGTGTATTAACATAGCTGTACCGCGCGCTATTTTCAGAATGATTCACTCTCCTGCTGGAGTGTGTTGTACTCGCTAGAATTAATTGACAGGCACGACAGTCGGTCACAATGATATTTTAGACAATGACAAAATAATACGAAATTTAAGCTCAATCAAGTTTGTAAATTTTTTTTTGCTTATTTATCAGAAAAATACCAGAAATTTACCACTTTATATTGTGTGCTTGTCACAAGAAACCTTAACACTATTGACAGGCAGACGTGACGCGAATTCAACAGGCAACATTGTACGTTGTGACCGACTGTCGTGCTGTGAATTGTAGAATTGTAATTTCAATTATGTAGGCTAAAGAAAATAGTTATTTCATTATGTGAATGAATATAACATTCTGATCATGACATACAATGAGTAAAATTGTTCATAATTATGTTCAGTTCTAGAGTGTATGTCGAAGATATGTTTATAACTTAATTTTAACCGCGTATGTAAACAATTATGTAAATTTCAATCCACAAAAGTATGCAACAGTTATTGGTATACATTAAACCTTTGTATTAAGTTTGCATTTTTTAAAATTAGAAAATTTGCCCAATTTTATTGGCATTGAATTTTCCCGCTGCATAATTCTCGCAATAAATCTAGGTCAAAAGTGATCTTAGACAGCTACGCCGAAAACAATCGGAGAACACTTAGATAAGTTATGTGATATGTAATATTGGCTTTACTAGCACATTGTCAGTAATGCCTGTTAAACAGAATCATGTTAACAAAACAACAATCAAACAAATTACTGAATGCCCGTACACCTTGATGCATTGATACAATCAGAAAAGGATAACTCCATGTGGGTTTGAGTTGTCAACTCAATTTTGAATACAGACTGTATGGTAACATTTTGTTAACAAACCCAGTCTAAAAAATTATATTTTACCTCAATGGAGACAGACTTTAAAACTGATGCCTTTTATTGTCTAACTATTCATTTTGCGACTGACAACACTAGTATCAGTGCAAATTAAAATTTATAAACTACTTTTGGTTCTGTATCTACCGACATGTATTTTCATTCCGTTTCTGGCTGGGAGACACTCACCCTTGAATGTAAGAGCTGGATCCCCATTGAGCCCATGGGATACAAGAGCTGTTCCTGTCAACGGGGATCCTCTAAGTGTGAACATCACCTGGTATCCACCTCTGAATCCACCCCGTCCTATAGTGGGTAAGGTATCTGATTTTGCGTCGTTATAAAATAGAAATAAGTGTTTGCGCCATTTTTCTGGCAAGTCAGGAGTTGCTTTTTATGCCCCCACCATCAATGATGGGGTGGGGGGGGGGGGGGGGCATACAGAGTTTACCCTGTCCGTGGGTACGTACGTATGTTAGGATTCTTGTCCGGACAATAACTTTGTCCAGCATTGGAGGATTTTCAAATAACTTGGCAGAAATTTTTAGGAAAATGAGACGGTCTGTGTCGCGCGCAGGAACCAGGTTCCTAGGTCCAGGGTCAAGGTCACACTTAAAGGTCAAAGGTCAAATATAAGAATTTAAGCCTTCTAACCCTGTCCGGACAATAATTTTGTCCAGCATGGAAGGAATTTCAAATAACTTAGCACAAATGTTGAGCATGGTCACACGGTGTGTCGCGCGCAAGAACCAGGTCCTTAGGTCCAAGGTCAAGGTCACACTTAAAGGTCAAAGGTCAAATATAAGTATTTAAGCCATAGACTCTGTCTGGAGCATAATTTGTCTAGCGTGGATGGAATTTAAAACAACTTGGCACAAGTGTTGCGCATGGTGAGACGGTGTGTCGTGCGCAAGAACCAGGTCCCTAGGTCCAATGTCAAGGCCACACTTAAAGGTCAAAGGTCAAATATAAGAATTTAAGCCTTCTATCCCTGTCCGGAGAATATTTTTTTCCAGCATGCAAGGATTTTCAAATAACTTGGCACAAGTGCTGATCATGGTGAGACGGTGTGTCGCTCACAAGAACCAGGTCCCTAGGTCCAAGGTCAAGGTCAAACTTAAGGGTCAAAGGTCAAATTTCAGAATTTACGTATAGACCCTGTCTGAAGCATAATATTGTCCAGCATGGAAGGAATTTCAAATATCTTGGCACAAGTGTTAAACATGGTGAGACGGCGTGTCGCGCACAAGACTCAGCTCCCTAGGTCCAAAGTCAAGGTCACACTTAAAGGTCAAAGGTCAAATATAAGAATTTAAGCCAGGGACCCTGTCCGGATAATAATATTGTCCAGCATTGAAGGAATTTCGAATAACTTGGTATTGAGCTTAGTGAGACGGCGTGTCGCGTGCAAGAACCAGATCCCTAGATCCAAGGTTAAGGTCACACTTAAAGATCAAAGGTCAAATATAAATATTTAAGCCTTATATCTCTGTCTGGAGCATACTTTTGTCTAGCATGGAAGGAATTTCAAATAACTTGGCACACTTGTGCCGCACGCAAGATCCAGATCCCTAGGTCATAGGTCAAGGTCACACTTAAAGGTCAAAGGTCAAATATAAAAAATTAAGCCACAGACACTGCCTGGAGCATAATTTTGTAGAGCATTGGAAGGAATTTCAAATAACTTGGCACAAGTGTTGAGCATGGTGAAACGGTGTGTCGCGCGCAAGAACCAGGTCCCTAGGTCCAAGGTCAAGGTCACACTTAAAGGTGAATGGTCATTTAAGCCATAGAAACTGTCTGAAGCATAATTTTGTCCAGCAGGAAAGGAAACTAACTGGGCCGAAGTGCTAAGCATGGTGTGTCGGTGTGTTGCTCGCAAGAACCAGGTCCCTTTGTATAATGTCAAGGTCACACTAAATGGTGAAAGGTCAAAGTTAAGAATTTAAGCCATAAATCATGTCCGGAGCATAATGTTGTCCAGCAGGGAAGGATTTTCAAACAACTTGGCATATGTGATAAGCATTATGCGGCGGTGTTGTATGCAAGAACCAGGTGCCTCGGTCCAAGGTCTAGGTCACACTTTAAGGTCAAATATATGTATTATATGTCAAGATTCTTGTCCAGGCAATAACTCTGTCCAGCATTGAAAAGATTTTCAAATAACTTGGCAGAAGTGATCATCATTATAAGACGATGCGTCGCCCGCAAAAACTAGGTCCAAGGTCAAGGTCACTTAAAGGTCAAAGGTCAAGTATAAGAATAATTTTGCTATGCATGCAGGGAATTTCATATAAAATGGCAGAAATGATCACCATCACATGATGGTGTGTTGCATGCAAGAACCTGACTTGTGAAGTTAGTGAATTATTTTCATTAATTCAGGAGTGTGCAAAGCATAATTCAAAAATGATAAAAGGCATTGTGTTGATTTTGCACAGAATGATATAAGATAGCAAGAGTAATTAAAGCATACAAGAACCATAACTCATAATTGCCCTAAAGTTTTAATTGCTACCCTTTATTGATTTTTGTCAGAACCTTAACTATTTTGTGATATCCAAATTACTTCACACAATAAGAGAATACATTAGCAGAAAGTAAAATATAAAAGGCCAATTCTCTTTTTGCAAAATTATTTGTATGCATACAGAAAAAGCGGCGCCATGTAGAAATGGCTGCATAGGTGGGGGCATCCGTGTCTGTGGACACATTTCTAGTTTAAAAATCAAAGGAATAATTTCTTATATATGGTGGCACAGAACTGCCATACGATAACCACTTAAGGTTCGCGAAAACATTTGTGTTAACTACTTAGCGTTCGCCAACAGATTCGTATTACCACTTATTTATCATGATATTTATCTGGATATTAATATAGCGTTTGCGAATATTTTTCTGCAAGATATTATATTATTATACGAAATGACCTTTAAGTGCACAGAACTGCCATTCGATACATTTTCTTGGGGTTGCAAGGTCTTCCGAATTATCTTACTATCACGAATATTATAATGATCATTATCTTACAACGCGAATCTTAACTAGATAATATTTGTGGTACCACTTAATTTGTGCGCGAGCTCTTCCGCATTCTTTTACTAACACGAATGGTATCATGATAGTTATATGACAACGCGAATTTTAACTAGATAATATTCGTGTTACCACTTAATTCGCCGCGAGGTCTTCATTTTCTTTCTATCATGATAATTATCTGACAACGCGAGCCTTAACTAGATAATATTCGTGTTAACACTTAATTTGTGCTCGAGGTCGCTGGCATTATCTTACTAACACGAATATTATGATGATAATTATTTTACGACACGAATCTTAACTAGATAATATTCGTTTTACCACTTAATTCGGCGCGAGGTATTCAGTATCTTACTAACACGAATATTATCATGACAATTATCTGACCACGCGAATCTTAACTAGATAATATTTGTTTTACCACTTAATTTGTGAGCGAGGTCTTCCACATTATCTTACTAACACGAATATTATCATGATGATTATCTTACAGCGCGAATCTGAACTAGATAATATTCGTGTTACCACTTAATTTTCATGTATCGCAAATGTATTCTCAAACTAATTCTTGTTGCCAGTTCTCTAACACGAATATTATCATGATAATTTTACAGCGCACATCTTATCTAGTTAATATTCGCGATACCACTTAATTTTCATGTATCGCAAATGTATTCGCAAACCAATTCGTGCTGCCAGTTATCTAACATGAATATTATCATGATAATTATCTTACAACGCATATTTTGACTAGTTAATATTTGTGTAACTAGATTAGTTTTTATTAACTGAAATTCTGATGTCAGTTCTGGGCAGTTAAAGGCCTGTTTTTCAATAAGCAAATAAATATCGTACGTCCAAAAAAAAATCGTAAACGCTATTAAGATATAAAATAAAGAACACGAAACTTAAGTGGTAAAACGAACATTTTCGCAAACCTTAAGTAGTTATCGTAAGGCAGTTCTATGCCATCAAATTTAGTTTGATCTAGCTGACGTAGAACATACTAGTTGAGCGCTTTGCACATGTGCGGTTAACCACCCCTATATAGACAGTAATAATAATAATAATATTATTATTATTATTACTACTATAATGATGATGATGATGATGACGACGATCTTGATAAATCGCGAGACTTTCAGAGATCATCACAACATAAACAAGCGACTAAGGAAATACTCGTTTATTTGTCGTTAATTTACTGATGATAACAAATAATTAAACAAGCTTTATTTGCATAACCCATATCGTCTGAATCGGTACTGAAATTATAGAAATAAAAATTTAATATCGGACAGCCTCTAAACGATTGTACAATTAAACAAGCGTAGGGCTTCCATCAACCAATGTACCAACAAAACATTCATGCTGCGAAACAACGTATATAATATGATAATATAGCAATACTCAAACGCTTACAACCGTCAGAAAGATTGTTGGCGAGATAAGAAACTAAAAGCATGTGAATTATAGCAAGGAAACATTCGTTTGAATGAAGTAATTTATTATAAATTATACACGCTTTACCACAGAAATGAAACATTCATTTGAATGAAGTCATATATTATGAATTATACCCGCTATCTTCGATATTGGTCCTGCAGAGTGGTACAGGTACTGGAAATTACCCTCTCAAAAGCATGTTGTCTTCCGCCAACAATCTAAATATACTGTGTTTTCTGGTAAATAATTCTCCATTAATCGTTTAAATTGTCCATTGTAATAAGTGGTGATTTCAGACAACGTACTGGTACTGTGTAAAACGAAAAGGTGATTGACAGGCATTGCGAGCAATTGCGTTGCGTCTGACGTAATGGTGAGGGACTTACATTAAGTAATTTAGTGCTGTGCTCCCTCACTAAATAAGGCTTCTTATTCCTGAAATATCATCTTAATAAACTCTTTTACGTAAAATAATAATACTGATTAAATTATATTTCCTTCATTATTTGGGTAAAGCATCCGACTTTAGTAATGTTTAATTAAAATAAGTCTTAACATATTGCTCCTATATCAAACACAAAGTTCTGAGTTTGTGACAAAGGAATCTACATGTGTATAGAGATATAATAATCGAAACTGATAAAAAATAACATGATATGTATGGCTTTTTACGATTCGTGTACACTCCTTTTTATCATGCTTTGTACCAGCGTACCTAGTGTTTTTACAGTAAGCTTTATTAGTTTTTTATTATCAAAATAACAAAAAGGCCAAAGAGAAGACAGATTATAAAACACTAGCAGTGGTCATAATTGAAAATGTTGTAAGAATTCAGTGACTGAGGAACCGACTGGTATCATGAATCGTTTTAGGTTACTTAGAGATCTACACTACAAACAATAGCTCAGATGACAAGGAATGGTTCGTCGAAGTATTCTGGGTGAAAGAAATATCATGATCATCTCAGATTTGAAAAGCGACACTACCCACTAAGTGATACAAAGTCCAGGGAAAAAATAGCAAGGAATACGAACCACAGTCACCCACCAAATTCTACAGAACCCCTCTTCGTAAGAAACTTGATGATATTGTTAAGAAATAATTTTCTCATTATCGTTGTTTATCGGCCAATAAACAACGATTTGGAGTTCTGATGCGTAGGAATAAAATCACGAGGGCATTAGCCCGAGTTATTTAATAGCCACGTATTGGAGCGACAAAGAGTTGTTTATTGGCCGATAAACAATGATAAATCAAAATTATTTCAATTCTAACATGATTTGACATATAATGTTGCAATTGTAATTGGAACTAATTTTCACTGTGCTCCGCTCAGAATCGGGACATCGTTTTTCGTTGTTTATTGGGTACTTTAACAACGATAATTTTGTTCTTTGTCTACAGAAAAATTAGCATCATGTTGGTATAACAGATAACGAATGAAATTTCGTAAAGTATACTTGTCATATATTTTATTTTTTAATATCCTTACTTAAAGCACTTGGTGCGCAACGGTGCACGTGATATAATCTATTTTTAGCTCTGGTTACAGTGTCATCAATATAAAGTTACCAGATACATATCTGCTTGAAAAGAAGGAATATGTATTGTTTTTAAACATGTGTATATTTAGGGGGACTACCGTCGATATGCCCCTTTAAGTGTTGGTATATGTTATAAAATGTACATGTTTAATATAATGATTAAGAATTTTAACACGTAGATAACTAGAATATAAATTCCTGTATGTATGACATTGCATATAACATATTTTGATGAGTTAATGTAGAACATATTTGTGCAAAACACACTGAAAAGTGTAAACACGAAAATTTTGAATAGTCTTTCGATGAAAGCAATACATGTATAATTCTGATACCACCCAGCAGAAAAGTGTCGAATACTGAAATAACCTTATAAATTAAACATACTAAGTATATTTCAAACTTGCCGAACATTTGGGTTTTGTTGCATCAAGACAGGCCCTTGGCAATAGTCGTGTAGATGAACAGAGATGTCTGTATAATGTTGTGCCATAGGAAGGCTCAGGTTTGTTTGGGGCAGGTCTTCATTGTCCATATTGATATCTTGTCCAGACTCGTTGTCGGAATCATCTTCAACTTGAAGATGGTCATCCAAGTTCTGCAATAAACATTAAACCATATACAATTTGTGTACAAATGAGAATGTTGTTTGCTATGGTTAAGCATTATTTTAATATAAATTAAAACCTGTATCCAATGGTGATCACCATAAATCTGTAGTGTGCGTGGGTTAGAACCAGCCTCAAAGGTAAATTTACTTTAATGATGTCAGAAGTAAAAGGCATTAGTGCCTAGATGTTGGCCTTAAGGTTAAAGGGAGGATGATTGTACGTTATAACCAGCCGCCCGGTTAGCTCAGTTGGTAGAGCGCTGTGCTAGTGTTAATGGCTAAATGAGTCATTGGTGTGTTGTGTTTAAAAAATCATTTCACACAGTACAATTTAATATTTTGTGTTATAATTATAGTATACCAATTATAAAAATAAACTTACGGAAGAAGGGAATTCTTTTACACATCCATTTTGAGTTGGAAAGAGCGTGGGAAGAGTGTGACGACTACTTGGTCCACTTAAACCCACAAAATGTTCGCTGCAGAGACGTTTGTGCTCTGTCCACTTAAATGTCCTCATGACAGTTTTACACCTGTTTTTCCAAACACGTTTGGCAACTTTATTTTGCGGAAATCGATGAAGCGAAACAGTCCTTCCATCAATTACTTTTCCTCGATAAATTCCCTTACAAATACAACAATATTTCGGCTTAGTTCGCCGTGGTTTGTCTATTTTATTTAGCGATCAAGGTTAACGTATTCCAATGTCAATTTACTTCCGTGTTTTGTACTCCCCGGATGTTAAAATTGCGTCACTGCGCATGCGCTTAAGAAGAGTATTCAAGGGAAGACAAATCACTTATCGGAAAGGACAATTGGCCAAAGGACACAAACGTCATTTGTTCACCGAAAAATAAACGTTTTATGCGATATACAGGTGGCATAGAAATGTTTTTTTTCCAAAATGTTACAGGTAAGACAGATGTGTTATGTCAATTATATACACAACATCTATACTCTCACTAAGCAGTTGTTTTAGGTACCACAACACTTATACAAGTGTTGCAAACACATACGAATACGTATTCGTATTTACTATGTTTAATAATAATTAAACCATTTAATTCCAAACAGAAAAGTTAATGAAAGTCTTACAGACAAAATGAATGTTATGATTTATAAAAATAACTTGCGTTTTACAAAGTAGCTATATGAATACGTATTCAGACGTTATGCTGTCACCGTTGCAGTGTACCGTTGAATCTTACTTTCACTCCAGTTCAGAGAGACCCACATGCTGTTCTCCTTGATGGAAGACTCCTACAAATCCCCAGGGACTATTAGTTTGAAATGCATTGCAATTATTATCCCGTTTGATAAAAATCGAAATGCTTTAGAAGTCACGACGCCGTTGTTTGTTTTTGAAAGCTATCCAATATTATTCTGACCCTTTCAGACATTTATGTGCTTACAGTATTCATTCAATATTTGATATGCTTATATTGTTGAGTCCAGCGAAAGTTTGTTTTCGTTAGATGAATGTTTAACTTCAAGTCTACTAGCAGTGTCGTGTCAAATATGTAAAACAGACGTTAACCAACAGTTATTTACGTTTTGATTGTATGCTCTTTGGATAGTGTTTTAAATTATATCATCGATCTGTTTTCTTTATTTCAATAAAATATCATCTACAATTATATTTCTGTAAAAAATGACGTTTTGCCTTTTTGTTAACGCCAATAAATAACGATTCTTTAAAATAGTGTTGTTCAGTATTTACTGTATTGTACAAAACCGACAAATCTACCAGTGAGAACACATGGGTACGCGAAGATGTTCGAGGCAATTCGCTCATGGTCACCAGTCTGTCCCTAAATACGACCTACTACTGCAAAGTCAAAGTTTGGCATATGAGGGGTTACGGTTCAGGATCAAATACGGACAACAACACAACACCAAATAAAAGTAAGCATCTAGAATGAACGTTGACTTGTTCCGAGCATTGCTACAGTGAAAACGATGGATGCACAAACTTGTGAACCTGCATAATTTATAGTATAGAGAAATGGCTGATGATCCAATCTACACCTCAACTAAAGCAGAACTCATACAGCTGTCTCTTTTAAAGGTAAACATTTTCAATATACAGCAGTTGCTCAAACTTTGTTGTTCGGAGATTTCCTCAAGATACCTCAAATCAAATCCACCATTTAAAACGTTGATCATAGTTTGATTATGTGAGCTAAATATATGTGGTGGGCATGCCAAAATGGATTTCTTTTTTATGTTTTCGTTTTTCAGTTTTCTTATATTCTCATAATTAGGTCAAGTATGTCATGCCACGCCTTTAAGTTCCTATTAATAAATAATTCAGAAACCATATGTATTGATATTACAGGATTTGTCGATGATTTATGTGGTTGTGGTTATAAGAGCGACGGGGTGTTGTTCGTTGGACATAGCTTTTGTATCTCGCATGTTAGTATTAGCTTTTACACCCATATCATGTTTGCCCTTTATACACAACAAAATGTGGGATGAATGCATTTTTACCGCAAGTGTAAAAGCATATATTTATTCACATGCAAATTAATCTAGTGTTGTATCCATTTAGTGAATGTACTAGGATATATGTGCACGTGTTGAACGATTAACCTATGAACCAAACAACCAACACGTGTAAAGCTATTTTTTTAATTTTATGAATGAAAAGTAAACCGTTGACTATAGTTAGGGGTCAAGGAGGTTATACTGTTAGAAGCAAGCACTGAAGAGTCAATAATAACACAAAGGCACATTTAATTATTAACAAATATCAATATTGAATATCAAGTAAGTGTCCTACCAAAATACATTTAATACAGTGAATAAACAATAAATGTACAAACCGTGCAGTTTTTCTTCAAAACAAAATATTTGACAAAATATACGGATAAAAAACACAAAGGAAGTGTCTTTTGGTATTGAATGGTGTGATTTAAAACAAAGAGGTATATTTCAGTTGTAGGCGACCTCCATGTCCGTCAAGTGAAGCCAAGTGATGTTTTGATTCAGTGGAAGGTCTCAGAAGGGTCCGAAGACCTCGAAAAGCAGGTACAAATTTGGAGACATAAGTGATGTTTGTAGAATTGCAGCTGTGTTGGAACAAAGTTACATAAATATGCTGCATCATTTGATCTGATATCGATTGACCACTGATACTATCCGTTCTTGTATTCAAGCGCGGTCCAGGATTTTTAGTAGAGGGGGCGGACAAATTTAGTACTTACTAACCATTTTATGTGTAAATTATATATTTTGAAGAACAATGACAGTTAAATTCATAGCTGAACTTATGTGCAATGTAACATGATATGGAAACTGTTAAACTTGTATCATTTGTCAATGATGAGAATATAAATGTTATTGTGAGTTTAACAAATCCAAATGTTGACAATTATACGGGTGTGGACGCCGATGCCCCCTCTGTAACCGACCTATTGATATTTATGAGCTGCAATTAGTATATATAATGAATTGTTGGTGTCCTATGTATTTTCTTTATTAACTTCCAGCACGAAATAGCTCTTATTTTCTAATATAATGACAGCACTTATTTAACAATATTATAATATTGCAGATTTCGTGTTAATTATCGGACATTAAGGTAGTTTTTTGTAATATGGAATTCCATTTGATATGATATACCGGTGCATATTTTATGTTGGACACAACCCTAACATGTTTTGTTGGAAAAAAATGAAATTGATGCCAGTTTTTGATACACTCCTGGATTCCAAAATGACCGTATGTATCACCGTCACTGACACCACAAACCACACCACGGTACACACGGCACGCCACAAGGGGTCCTACAAGTATTACGTGCATGACAACTACCTTGGAAAACGGATGTTAGTAACCGTGAACGGAACTCTAGGTCGAGCAATAGACATGGAAGTTATGGTTACTAACGATGTGGAGTTTTTAGTGGATGACAGAGGTAAGTTATAAATTAATTATCAAATGTATACACATGTACATGTATTATTATATAAAATACATTTGCATAAAGTAACATGTTACAAAATACCTTGATTGTAAGAATTTAATTATCAAAGATGATCATTCAAGTGAGTGAACACGAGTGTACAAACAGGCACATACTTATATTTGTGTTAAGTTGTCTGCATTTACGCTCAGTCATTGTACTGAAATAATTTTTCTTGACTGCTGTCAATGTCAAATAGCGGCATTCGTTTTCCTTGCTACATGTACATAAAGTACATTATTCAGAATTAAGATTTAATTACTTGGCAAATGATTACTCCGTGAGGACCTGAATGTTATTTTAGTTTCCTTTCCTCGTACCGTGTCAGCTTGCACGCAGAGAAATCATCCAGACTTGTATGGTCCCTACACCCAACCACATGACTTCAAACCATCGCATGGATCAATTGCTATCAAGAAAATGGTTAACCCAGACAGCTTCCCCAGATTGGAAACCTCGACGAATGAGGGGTACCTTGTCCAAAGCAAGGTGCGTATGACATACAGTAATACCACACACGCTATAATGTATTAGCGATCTAGGGTCAGAAAAAGTACAGTGCGTTGCTCTAAAGGATGCGCTAGACCATAATGCCATAATGCGCCATGGTACTAACATGAATCTTTCCCTATATATACGCATATACACATAATTATATATATACTTTATTTAAAATAAACCACTTGTTGTAAAAGTAGATATGAGTAGTATTGCATTTCTAACAATTTTGTAGGTTATATGTGTTCTATGTAGGGTGTTTCGTGCGAATTCTGTTGTTTGCCACAAAAAAGAAACACAGTTAAGCACTGTTTCTGATCGTTTCTGTATTGCCGATGCAACTGGACTTTCATTCACTTTTACAGAAATGATGTTTATGGATCAACTCTTTTGTAGTTATTTATCTGCACCATTTTTACTCAACATAACTATTTATAGCTGCGTGTGTTCTTTGTGTTTCAGTGTGTGTAATGGTGCGGTTCTATCTCTGCAGTCAGGACGGCCAATGCACGAACGGAATGTCGCTCATGTTCGCAAATGACCTGGTAAAAGATGGGCTTAATATGACACAATTATGATTAGTATTTGAATGGAATGTCGTTCATGTTCGCAAATGACTTGGTATGAAATCAGTTAAATATGACACAATCATGTTTGGTATCTGAATGGACAGTCGCTCATGTTTACACATGACCTGGTAGTCAATGTGCTTTATTACAAATAACATATGCCATCAATTTCTAGTATTCAGTATTAGATAAAACATTATTGAATAAGATGGTTTTCCTATCCAGTGTCAGCTCCTTTAAGTAAAATATAAGAACAGACCAGATAACCTCTGTATTTATATATATATATATATTTTATATAGTCAACAGATACATATTTTATTTCAGGACTTTGAGTGGGCGGATGCATTCCTACAATGATGTACAAGTGAAAACACACAAGTTAATGTATTGTCTTTATTTAAAAAAAGATGATTTGTTTTAAAAAGGTGATTTGTTTAAATATAAATTGTATAATGTATAGTAATAATATGAATGTATATGCGGAGCTTCATGTTGTCCAAATAATAATTACAACATGTTTAACAGTATCCCATATATTATGTAGCTTCTTAAGCTTTAAAGATATACGAAATCATTAAAATATATTTCTTCAAACAAAAAGGAAAAATCTAATGATGAAACAAAGCTACCGAACTCGTCTTTAGGATAAATATTGTTCTGGACTTATTTATATTCATAAAGAATAAGAATGTCCGTGTGGAATAAATGACGAGTTTCTAATGCACGCATCTGTACTAAGTACACTACTAACGGTATGTTGTCTTCATGGATATGCTGGTCACTTTGCTATCGGTAGTTCGACCCTATACAGTTTTCTATCTCAAAGACGCCAGTTACTGGTTCTACACAGGAACAACACTCAAAATATAGAAATAGGCTTTTGACATAACCGAGCTACAATAAATAGATCTCTTGAACATCGGCTAAATTGTATTCACCTCTGTAGTTGGCTCGAAAAGTAGCCCCAACTCATGATCATAACATTCATAACGCAACGCATAATACATAATTTTGTTTACATCAGCGAATTGATTCCATGAAAATAGTTCCATAATAGGAATCAAAATTACTGATGTTTCCCCATTTATGATCATTGAAAAGTCATTCATTCTTTATTTCTATGCTTGTGGTCCTAAATATCAACTTCAATGTGCGTTAAATACAGTTTTTTTTTTCCATTTTGACAAGGTTGTTGTCATTAAGCCCGTTACAGAGGTGTATTTTGAGAACAACTCCGCTAGGAGATTGACAATAAATAGGCTTAATAGTATGTCCCTAACGAACTATTGCAGAAACATCGACGGTTGAGCGTTTGTGTCTGATATAGAAATGTTAAGCATTTAAAACAGTTTCACGCTCAACCCTCGACATGCCATTTGTATTCTCGGACGTATTTGTTGAAAATCTATTTTAGCTCACCTGAGCACAACGTGCTCATGGTGAGCTTTTAGGATCGCCTTTTGTCCGTCGTCCGTCGTGTGTCAATATCTTCATTCAAAGAACATCTCCTCCTATCCACTAGGCAGGTTTTCACCAAACTTCACAGGAATGATCCTTGGGTGACCCTCTTTCAAACTTGTTCAAATCGTTCCGGTCCGCTGCATACGTAGGTAACCAGAGCTAAAAATATATTTAAAAACTGAAAACTTTGAAAATCTTCTACTCTTAAACCACAAGGCTTGGAGCTTTCATATTTGATATGTGACATCCTCTAGTTGTCCTCTACAAAGATTGTTCAAATGATGCCCTTGGGGTAAAAACGGGCCACACCCCGGGGGTGACATGGTTTATATAAACTTGAATAGCAAAATGACTTTAAAAAATCTTTTCCTCTGAAACCGCATGGCCCCGAGGTTCTATATTTGGTATGTAACATTGTATAGTGGTCCTCTACAAAGATTGTTCAAATGATGCCCCTTGGGTCAAAACTGGCCACACCCTGGGGCTCACATGGTTAATATAGACTTAAATAGCAAAATGACTTTAAAAATCTTCTTATCTGAAACCGCAAGGCCTAGAGGTTTCATACTTGGTATGTAACATTGTATAGTGGTCCTCTACAAAGATTGTTCAAATGATGCCCGTGGGGTCAAAACTGGCCACACCCCGGGGGTCACATGGTTTATATAGACTTGAATAGCAAAATGACTTTAAAAATCTTCTTCTCTGAAACCGCAAGGCCCAGAGGTTTCATATTTGGTATGTAACATTGTATAGTGGTCCTCTAACAAGCTGATATAGTTTCAGAGACATATGTGGTGTTCATCAAATTACAGTTATAATGAATATAATCTACATACATAGACTGCATCATTTGCTCTTTGCTCATTGATTATGTCCGTAATTCCATCTTGATGTATGAACTGCAATAAACACTAAGAGTATATGTTTTCATACATTAAAAATGTCTTTTGGCAAAAAATGGTGAGTTATTTTTTTTAACTTTGAGCACGAAATAACACGAACCGTTAGTTTACAATATAATATGTTAGCATTTTCACGATATAATGATAAATCAGACTTCTTGTTAAACCTGTATTTGCCGTGTAAGATCTTTAAGATGGTGACATGGATACCATTTGGTATAATACACTGGTACAAGCTGTATGTTTGATTCGACCCAACTGGTTGTGTTAGGAAAAAAATGCAATTGAAACAAGTTTTTGGCTTCCAACATGACCGTGTACATCACCGTCATTGACACCACCAACCACACCACGTTACTCACGGCACGCCACAAGGGGTCGTACAAGTATCACGTGCATGACAACGATCTTGGAGAACGGATGTTGGTAACTGTCAGCGGAACTCTCGGTCGCATACCAGACTAGGAAGTTATGCTTACCACCGCTAGGGAGTTTTTAGTGGATGACAGAGGTTATTTATTTACTATCAAACATACGGAGTGTCATATGAAATATCGTGAACAAAAATGATATTCGTAGCATACTGTAATATATTGATAAATGCATTCATAGTTAGAATTTAATGACTAAAGCGTTGTCATTATTGTGCGTGAAATGGAGTGTGTGTATATCACAGGCATTTTCATGTAAGTGTTATACACTGGATAATATCCAGACGCACATATATTGTACATTAATCATTTCTTTATATTTATCAATGTCAAATAGCGGCATTAGTTTCACGCGATTCAGATTTAGTATTAACTGACAAAAAGTTTACTTCTTGAGGACTTAAGTAAAGCTTAGCGCCCATATATCGGAACACTTAAGTCAATTCACAATTGATGTATCGAATTTCTAATAGAAGCTTAGTGGACCAATTGTCCGAGGGATAAAATGTCGTATTAACATTACTGACAACAAGCCATAGAGTGGCAGATGTTGCATCAAAATATATACTCAGCATGAACTGTATTTTTATCAGAACGCAAGTCTCAGATGCTCAACGAAGCCCTTGGTCGCGTGTTCGAGTCCCTCGAGCCAGTCGCTTATGGTCCCAACACACAACCCCGGGGCTTCAAGCCATCTTCATGCTATCCAAAACATGGTCAACCCCGACAGTCTCCACAGAGTTTAAAGGTAAGAGCACAGTACCCGAGACGTGTTATAACACTGAACTCAGGATTGAACATATATATACATCTGTGTGTGTGTATATATATATCGATAAGAGACTATATATATATATATATAGTCTCTTATCGATATATGTATAGTCTCTTATCGAAACCTTTGATTTGGTATCCAAATGCTTATGTGTTTATAATATATTAAGCTTTCTTTTCAGTAACATCCATTTCCGTGTGTCGCTCTACATAAAATAACTTTTAGAAGTAATGCAAATATTACTTGTTTGAATTTGTTATGGTAAAACTGATGTGAAATAAATCCAACAAAATAGAAATGATGTTGATATACGTTTTCAAACCTCATTGAGATCTACATTCGAAGACAGTGCATAATGTAGACAATTGGTTGTTAAAATTTATTAATCAAGTTACATCTTTTATATCGGTGTTCATTATTTTGCAGTCTGTGGAATTGTGCGGTTCTATGTATGCAGTCAGGACAACCAAGGCGCGAACGTCATGTCGCTCATGTTCGCAAATGACATGGTATGCACTGGACTTGATTAAGTTGTATCATCAAAGAAATTAGTTTTCAATATTTACATTAACATACGAAAGAAATGTTAAAGCTTGATTTAAATGTTTTATTGTTTGCTTTCCAGTGATTTATATGGAAATATCAATGAAATAAAATTGGTAGATATAATTCACTGTTTGAAACAGTGAAAATTATCACTCCGGTAATTTTCACTGTCTCACGCTGATTTAATACAGTAAATGAAACGAACCGTCAACGATGCGGGGCTCAAACTTGTGACGTCATGATGTTATAATTCCCGCGATGTTTTTTGTCAAATTAAACTCATTTAGATCGCACATTAAATGTATCAAAACGGTGTAAAAAAGCAGAAAATAAAAATGAAATAAAAATAAAAGCATAAAAAAAAAAAAATGCGTAGGTTTCAGTTGAATATCGGTTTTTGATTCACTCGTGATCATAGAAAATATATAAATATATTTTTACTCGTGGCTGCGCCACTCGTAAAAATATAAATTTCTATGATCACTAGTGTTATTAAATCGATATTATACCGAAACCAACAAATATCCTGTATTTAATCCTGGCCGACTGCAAAAAAAATGAGTTAAATACACGTACATGTATGATAAAAATTAATATTATTACGAATTATTAAACGGGAATAATTACGTTAAAATATTTATTGACGAGGAGGCGTTTTACGTGCATTGTGCATGTGTCCAGTCATTCAAGATCAAATCAGTGAATTTTGTTTCTTCCAGGACTTCGAGTGGGCAAATGCGTACCTGTAACGATGTCTTCCAGACTCACATATTGCAATACATCGAGGACACTGACATGTTTAATAATCTCTATAATTTTTGACTGATGTTTGTCCAGTACAAGGATGTAATAAATAATACATTACAGTCACTGAGCCAATGTACACCTGCCATTATATCTTTTAGAACCAGGCATACTACCCGTGATTCTTTGCCAATGGTTTGACCATTGTTTACCGGTACGTGTAATGTTGGCTTTCCCCGGACACATCAATATCTAATAATCTCTTTAATTCATAGACTTACTCTAGGCCAATATACTCGTGCAATGATGCACTCCACACACTAAGCAGAAAGTACATCAATAAAATTCTATACCTTGAAAATACATAGATGTGCAATAATTTTGCTATTTAGTGGGCCGATGTACACCTGTAACGATACCTTCCAGTCACACAGAAGTTGCAATATTACTTCCCGACACAGAGATATCTAATAAGCTATGTCCTTATTTATTATTATTCTCTGACTTTGATTGTACACCATGTAATACTGTACAGACCTTTCCCATAATGATATACAACTTTAATTACAATTCAGTTACAAAATTAATGTAAGAACAGATTGTCCTATACCAGTATATCGTTTTGTGTCAAAATGAAATTGACTATCATGTGACAGGAATAATTTTCTTCTGATTATTATAAGGTGTTTATTTTTGTTATATTGCAATTGTGTACACACTTTTACCCTTATATTTCGGTATGTGTTTTATTTTCTTATCTTCGTATTACAATAAAGCATAAAATATTTGTATTTTTGTTTCCTCCACACCTAATTAAAATATAATATAGAGAAGTGTTGGGTATGGAGAGATGGGCAGAGAAATGTGGTAGCGGAGGAGCTGGATAGCAGAAACCGTCAACCACGCACAATTTACCTAAAGTATATGTATAACATATTTCAGAGAGTTTTCATTGTTTTGCGGTATTCAATAACTGTGATATCAGATCGGCAAATGGTGGGCGGAGCGTAATATGCAAGCTTCCAATGCAATAAGTCGCGCGCAGTATGTTGAAATATAGTTGTAATTATACGCACGCTACCTATTGCACGAAGTGGGCACATTGCGACAACGCTAAATTTGGAAATGACACGCATGCCAAGCATGTCAGACATCACGTGACGTCTAGGAACTGCCCATTGGGATCGGCATCGTAGAAAGTTGCGATGTGATTGATAAATATGGTATAAAACACTTGTTGCACCCTTTGACCTCAATATGTTAATTATTTAATCTCGTCCTTCGGACTCGTTAAATAACTAACATATTTTGGTGCTACAACTATTACTTAACATTACACAAGTGTATCCAGTTTCTAGATTTAAGATTAGCAATTCGCTTCATAGAGAAAATAATTACAACACAAACATGGAGAAAAGAAACTAGATCTATATATCATTCAACTTATTTGCAAGCATCTTGAAAGTAAGCTGTTAGTTTACAGAAGTGACATAAACATGAATCTGAAGCTTGTCAACGATATTTCGAATCGTCTGAATATTTAAGATGACGGCAAGTATGACATACCAGGGTTAGGCATCAGTTTTTCATGGGTTTTTTCTTGACCAACTTATTTATATTGGTATGTAATATTTGTAGCACCCTTAGGTCTTTGACCGAGTGATTTTACATTTGAATGTTCGCGGGGTTTTATTATTGGTCAATTAAAGACCGAGATTGGTTTTTCCTGGTGACTGACGTTTGTTGCTTGATAATGAACATAGCACTGACCCCTGTACCATCAGCACTGCAACACGTTGAGGTAACTTGATCTGTTGATACTATGAAGGCCAATGTTTACACTTGAATGGAATTAGTATCCAGGAGATGTTATGTTTATGTTATGATGGAGAGCTCAATTTATGTTGAATTTACCTAACAGGGATATGAAACAAAATCTTTGCATTATTGTTGAATTCATGTTTATTTACATTTTAGAACCATTTATAACCCATATATGGTTGCCCATCTGAGTTAGGATACAATCCTCTAACAAATACAAGAACACATTCAGGCATGATTTCCCGTCTCCAATATACAATATTTTCATTCTGTGCATTTTCACTCTTCTTGTTTATGTAAGCAGGTAGTTTCCACCCGTTCAAATTGTCAAATACTCTTCAGTCAGTTACTCTCCAAAAGCGTTTATAAAGGTTTTTCCTGATTGGGGCATTGTATTCCGAAGGCTCCTGACCCTGTCCACACACATGTTGTTGCGACACTGTGACACAAGTGTCATAAAACAGTAACTGCATCTGTCAGTGGCACCATCTTTATTGCTGTGCTCATCAGAGTTATCCGGATCGCCGTTAGGGTCCCCAGAACTTCCTGGATTCGAATCTCCACTGTCGGATTTTTTTTTTTTTACGTGCTTTTTTTCTTTTAGGAGGGCATTTGCCTGTAAAATAAAAACAGTATTTAATATTCGAAAAGATTTGCTACATATGAGAAACCCCACTCAGATTATAATATATTTATACGTTTACATTATAACATAAATGTAACACATATCATGATTATGTAAGATTATCTATTAAAATAATTGTGCAAAATATGCAAGGCCTAATATTCCCTATAATAATGAATGTTGCACAAAATATGAACAAATTAATATTACTTGATGATATTGAATATTTTAACAATAAATATCATTTGAATTAATACATGGAACATTGAATTGTTACCATCCATAGACTGTGTTTCACTGTAAATCCAATTGTGCTGTTGAAAAAGATCCTTTATAGCAGTATTTTGTTCTGTGGTCAAGTGTTATTTGTCTTTTATTTAATGCTAAGTAGTGAAATATAGAAAATATCAGTGAGATATATCCGTGTATCACTCACAGTGAGGGACTACTTTTTGGGGTCCCGTTTTAATACGGTAAATGAAATGGACCGTCATCGATGCCGGGCTCAAAACTGTGAAATGACGTAATTATTTTGACGTCATGACGTTATGATTTCCGTGATATTTTCCAATAAAATGTAAAACAAAGGTTAATGAAGCATTAAATAAAAAGAAAATATGTTAGTTTTCGGTGTGATAACGCGTGATATCATCAACGAAAAGGGAGACAATTTACATATTTTCACTCGCGTAAGCGCTCGTGAAAATATTATTTGTCTCCCTTTCAGAAGATGATATCACGCGTTAACACACCGAAAACAAACAAATATCCGCTATTTATCATACCACTATGCTGATATCGGCCTGATACAAAGGTGCCCGATACGTCATATTACTCGAAATCCACTTCTAAAGTCAACATTTTCACTAAAAATGAATCAGATTTAACAAAACAAACAATTTTATACCAAGAACGTATATAGTTTATTATTTTTAATCGTCATAAATCACAAAACGTTATTTTTTAAATATTCACATAAACCCGCACTTTGGTAGTGGTATGACGTCATCAATGGAACAATAAATCATCCATACACAGAACTTATATCAATACATTTTAAATAAATAATCTAAAAGTCACTACACATACTCAGTTTATGTCGAGTCTCAAACATGTTTTGACCAAAAATTGAACACGCTATAGTCATTATTGAAACGATCTTCAAAATGTCAATTTCAATACATAACTCCAAAATCATGAAAACGGCGTCTTAAAACAATTCGTCGATGCGTGTTCTCCGATGAAATAGACCGTTGCAATCCATTTCAGTGTGCGTTTCTAATATTATATGAAGAGACGTGTGTGCAATCTATGTATTCGTAGTGAAAACATCTCATTTATCTTTACGAAATGTTAATAATAAGGTATTATCCAGTCAACTTTTAGAAATCCATAACTACATGTACGTGAACGTGTAAAAGCCGGCTTAGTAAAATCAGCGCGGCTGTTAGTTTATAAATATGTATAAAAAAAAATCAGCTCGTTTGGTGTAATTTTAAGAAAAACGCGGTATGATAAATAGAAAGACAGGTTACTGCCTGGTCTTGTGTAATATATCAGGTTCGGCACGAATAAAATAACGGCTCGGCAAGCCTTGCCGTTATATCATCCTAAGCCTCGCCTGATATATTACACAAGACCAGGCAGTAACCTGTTATTCTCTATGTTGTCATTGTTGATAACAAATTGCTATTGGAAGCAGAGCATCTATAGATAACACCAGAATCGCAGCTTGATGTGACCTTTAAAGCAGGTCAGAGTCCTGTCAAAACCTAGCCAATCAAATCAAAGCTGAACTATTTTGGCAGGAAATTTGAAATCCAAAATATCCTGACCGTACAATTGTATTGTCGTATATACTGGGTGTGTTTTCTAATGAATAAATCAATGACATTACATGATCTAGAGTATTATAAATAAACATTACACACATATAATATCATTGAGGATACATTGAGGATACTTGAAAAGAAGGTTATTGAACGAGTGGATAGTACATTTTTTCTTCCAAACATTAAACAATATTACTCAAGTATGAGCCTGAAGGACGTAACAAACATTCAAGTCGGTGAAAATGAATTCAAAGGAGTACAGACGAAAGCGACTTAGTAATGGAACTATTAAAGAGTACCAATACGCCAATCCAAGAAAACAGTTTGAGAACATTTCTGCTCACCAGATGAGATGTAAGTACCCAATGCAGCCGAGTGAGGTGTCACAATCGGGACACGTAGATGAACTGAAGTTGCAGTGTGGAGGTGGCCACACTTTGAAATGGAGCTCTTCATCTAGTCTTGGGAAGCATTACACTGTTAATTATCAGATAATGATGGCCTACTTATGCTCCGGGATGACACCAGTTCAGTATGAAATATTGTGTGAATTTGGAGAAATTGGGGTCCTGACAGACCATTTTAGAATACAGTCATCAGTGACCTTCTCTGCCATCATCAGAGTTCTTGCACAAGAGTCTGTGCAGTTCGCCTTGTTTGACAAAGTGCAATTAGCCAGGGATAATAATGAACAAGGCATTCCGATAATGACAGACGCAAGACATCATTGTCGGAAAAAAAGTTTTCATACTGATCATGTGACATTAGGAATGCGCTCACATAAAGTTATAAATATACAACACATAACTAAAGATCAAGAGCGTTCAACACATAAGCACGAAACTATTGGCTGTGAACAGATGTATGCCGACTTTGAGCGCAAGAATGTTAAAGTAAGTATTCACACACATGACAGAAACTTGTCTGTGAATAAATTCATCCGAAATAAGGACAATGTGCATAAACATTACACACATATAATATCATTGAGGATACATTGAGGATACTTGAAAAGAAGGTTATTGAACGAGTGGATAGTACATTTTTTCTTCCAAACATTAAACAATATTACTCAAGTATGAGCCTGAAGGACGTAACAAACATTCAAGTCGGTGAAAATGAATTCAAAGGAGTACAGACGAAAGCGACTTAGTAATGGAACTATTAAAGAGTACCAATACGCCAATCCAAGAAAACAGTTTGAGAACATTTCTGCTCACCAGATGAGATGTAAGTACCCAATGCAGCCGAGTGAGGTGTCACAATCGGGACACGTAGATGAACTGAAGTTGCAGTGTGGAGGTGGCCACACTTTGAAATGGAGCTCTTCATCTAGTCTTGGGAAGCATTACACTGTTAATTATCAGATAATGATGGCCTACTTATGCTCCGGGATGACACCAGTTCAGTATGAAATATTGTGTGAATTTGGAGAAATTGGGGTCCTGACAGACCATTTTAGAATACAGTCATCAGTGACCTTCTCTGCCATCATCAGAGTTCTTGCACAAGAGTCTGTGCAGTTCGCCTTGTTTGACAAAGTGCAATTAGCCAGGGATAATAATGAACAAGGCATTCCGATAATGACAGACGCAAGACATCATTGTCGGAAAAAAAGTTTTCATACTGATCATGTGACATTAGGAATGCGCTCACATAAAGTTATAAATATACAACACATAACTAAAGATCAAGAGCGTTCAACACATAAGCACGAAACTATTGGCTGTGAACAGATGTATGCCGACTTTGAGCGCAAGAATGTTAAAGTAAGTATTCACACACATGACAGAAACTTGTCTGTGAATAAATTCATCCGAAATAAGGACAATGTGCATAATTGTAATGAGCGGTGGCATGCCACAAAGCCTGTAACTCAAGGTATGAAAAAGATTTGTTCTGGGGCACAGAAAATGCCGGAGTCACCTGGCATCCAGAATTAGCGGACAAATCATCAAGAGTGCGTAATCACCTATATTATGCATTGGATTGTTGCAAAGGAAACGTAGACAAACTGAGAGCCTCGATTAACAACTGTGCAAGTCATTTTCAGAACATCGATGAACACTGTCCTGATGAATCAGAATGTAAGACTGATGGATACATTCCAGATTATAATTTTGCGGAGTCCTATGGCAGTGCGGCTGCTTACAAATGTACAAAAAGTTTCAACAACACTTGCTCAGTGTACCTAGATAAGCGGGTGCATTATAAAACTGCAACATACAAGACCCGGAATGATCTTGTTTTGAGCTGGAACGAGCATGTTGACCGTCCGCTTTACATCTTGTTACAACCGTGAGCAAGTTGAACATAACCGTCGATCACTTGGAAAAAAACGTTACCCCCCCCCCCCCCCCCCCCCAAAATAAAAATAAAAATAAAAAAAACGAACAAGTTTGTATCAGACATTTGGCAACTGCTAATACAATTCAAGCAGGATGGACAACAAATCCAAGGGATTGTTGCCAATGACAGAGATGTGGATGACATTGATCACTATGAGGAAGAGAGTGATAACGAATAGTTTCTATATATTCTATTGTTTTGCTTCTTGAAGAATAATTCTCATTGTTTTGCTAACTTTTCTAAACTGTGGCAAATGTTAAATTCGATAATGCAAATATGTTATGTAGATATTTTTTTTTGCTTCCTAAAAATATTTCTGATTACTTTATTAGCTTATGTCTTGTTATCAAAACTATGTCAAATGTTATACGAGTATTCAATAAATCAACTATGTAATGAAAAATATGCATTTTTTTGACTCCTGTATTTTTCTATTTTGGTGAAGAGTTCAATACATTCGCAATATAAAAAATGTACAACTAGTACATCAAGTATATATACACCATTTTCTTTAACAGAAATGCATACTGAAGAACTATTGAACTATAATTCTGGGATCTAAACATGACGAGGGCTGACGACCTAGACTGACCCAATAATTTTTCCAGAGTCACTCCCTGCAGAGCCTTTGCCCAGATAATATAAACATATCAGCCAATCATCCAAATTTTACAAGGAAAACCAATGTCGGTCTTTAAACATTAGCAAAATCGCCATACGGTCTTGTAGGACGTAGCTTGGTGCAAGTAACTCAATCTGTGCATCGTTTAATTCAATTTGAAAATATAATCCGCCGTTGTTTTCAATAATAACAAAGTTTTTATCTCTATATTTGCTCACTTGTACATAGTGTACAAAAGTGAAACTGCATGACAACGCAAGTTAAACGCATTTTATTGCACGAACAGGTACAAACACAATACTTTGAGTGTTTGAAGTTAATAATGATGATATAGTTATGATGGTTAAACATGGTTTTAATAAGAATATATGTAAATTGTCCTTGTTTGGAATTTATTTCATTCATCCGCGGACTATGTCAGTGTATGTACCATTTATGTACCACGAAGTAAGTAAAGATCGGGTACCAGAATAATGCACCATTTAGCCAAATATGGATAGGGCGTAAAAAATATGTTTGTTTCAGGTAACATGCCCCCAAAAATAGGGTAGGAAGGTCGGGATTTTTTTTTTGTTGGTATATGGTCAACTTGAAGATTCTAAAACTGAAAAAACATGCAAAACTATCAGTAATATCCTTAAACATTGTTTATAAGTGGATACTATCAAAACAAAACACTTATTTATCCAACAACAAATTTAATTATTGAAAAAAGTACATAAACCAAAACTAAATCTGACAAACCCAATAAAATGTTCTAGGGTCGGGGCATATTTTTAAGGTAGGGTCGGGTTACCTGAAACAAACATATTTTTTTTACGCCTAGTTATCAGTTCCCAGTATAGAGGTTAACCGAAAGTAGTGACGTCACACTCTATGTATAGAATGGCGGAGGTGTGTTTGTTGTCAGCGTTCGGAGTTCCTCGGACATTTCCCTTGTAAAGTCTGCAGTTACCTCCCTTGCCGGCAGGATGCCTGTTTTCTGTGAGAATTTTGGGGGTTATTCATTTACTGTTTCTGACGTTCGAAGTATATGTACACATATGCAGGGACTTTGTATACGAAATTAAATATATTTTGTAAATTTAGAGCTGATGAACCGTTTCTGTTACTATACGTTTATTTCAAAATGTGACACGACGAACAAACATGTAAAATGGCCGTCGTGACCTAGAGGCTAGAATTTAGAAAAACAATAAAATGCAACATGTTATACGTGTAATGTTGTTGGAATCCAGTTGAACATCTGTGTTATATAACTGTTTAGTACATGACACCATTTTATATAAAACCTTTATTTTATTTAAAATCAAGTTATGTAAAGTACTCTGCTTTTGGTACACCTGTCCTCTAATTCTACGAACATCATTAAATTCAAATGAAATAATTTTAAGTAGTGTCATTATTCATATCGACTTATATTTAATAAAACAATCAGACTTTAGCCTTTAGTTTTAACTAATAATATATATTTATTTTGTCAAGGCTTTTATTTTAGATCATTTTACAATTAGTGAATTACATTTGAGGCGCGTCATGAGAAAACCGGTCTTAATGCATGTGCGTAAATTGTCGTCCCTGAATAGCCTCTCGAGTGCGCACAGGCTAATCCAGGACGACACTTTCCGGTTTTATGGTATTTTCTGTTTCAAGGAAGTCTCTTCTAAACATAAATCCACTGTAGGCGGAAAGTGCCGTCCAGGATTAGCTTGTGCGGACTGCACAGGCTAATCCGTGACGACAATTTGTGCACTTGCATAAAGACCGGTTTTCCTACGATACGCCTCATTTATGTTTGTATGTGTTTTTTAAGTAAACGTTATACTTACTTTTTATTTTTATAGTAGATGTATAATCATAATAATTTGGAACATTCTGATTTATAACATTTGATGGTTTGAATTGTGTCTGTTTCGATACATTCACTCCATTGATTATCTATAATGTAAACTACACGAGGTTGGTATTGATAGAAATGGCACATTGTCAACTGTACTTTGACTTAGAACATTGCCATCAGTTTATTTTGTAACCTTTATTCAACAGTTATATGTTGCGTTTTATTGTAACCATATATGAGAACAAAGTACAAAGAAAATAATATATTCCGCACTCAGAATAAAAGAGTTACTGTGGACTTTTATATGGTTATTTTAGAAAATCATTATGTAAACATTTATATCGCATAGTATGTATAATTGTAATTAATAATAATTTTTTTTTTAATAGAATGATTTCTTATTTAAATATATGTTGAAATACATTTATTTCAGAATAAGACAATCATGCACTAACAGGTGTTACGTAGGACCAACCCAACTGCGTGCATCTGTACATGCAGCAGACTTTCAAGGGGATGAGTTATCAAGAGGCTTTATGTCAGAGGCAGCATTTTTACCCTGTGACCTTGACCATGGGAGGAAGTCAAGGACAGGCTTATTCCAGTCATTGACGGGAACATTAGTGTCTGTGGAGTTACTGGACATGAGACCGTCTCGAACGAGACGCCAGAGTTCTCGTCGTGTAATCCTTAAAGCTAGTATAACGTCGGTTATACTGTTGTCGATAGCATTCATTATCACCTACAGTGTGATACTGACCTACGTGAGCAATAAGGTGCCGCTGATGAGGCATCATGAATCGTCACAAGGAGATAAATCGAAATCGGGAAGACGCATGAAACTTGTGGCGCGTCCATTAGATCTTGTTGATAAAGACAATACTTTAAAGTTTAGTGGGAAGAATATTGTGAAATGGAATATCCAAAGCTACCATGATAACTTCAGTGAGAAACCACACTGTATGAAAGATGTGAAAACTGTAATACTCATTACCACAGCTGTTACTAACTTTCAGCGTAGAAATTCAATAAGAAATACTTGGTGCAGTCCATCCAATTTTAATTATTCTTCACTTCCATGGATGTGTGTGTTTTTGGTAGGTCAAAGTTTGGATGTAAATGATTCTTTGAATTTACAAGCCGAGTCTCATAAATACCATGATATTCTCACAGGCAGCTATTATGATTCTTATAGGAATCTTACAGTGAAAATTATGCATGGTTTAGACTGGGTGAGACAATTTTGCAATTCAGATTATGTGTTAAAAACGGATGATGATGTTTATGTTAATACACTTTTACTTGATGAATTAGTCTCCAAGTATACTCCAATATCAAATGTGTATATAGGATTGGTTATGCAGACTGAAAGTAGATTAGAAGTCATTCGGAATGCAGAGAGCCGATGGTTTGTGTCGATGGACGAATATCCGTTTTCTCACTACCCTCCCTATGCTAGTGGAATGGGATACCTGCTGTCAAAAGACGTTGTGGACAAAGTAGTGGCTGCAAGTCAATATACTTTACCTTTTGCCAATGAAGATGCATATGTCGGGGTGCTCATAAATGATATCGGTGTCAGGCCAATGAGAAGTGGCCGTTTCACTTTGACCGGCTCAGGACTACGGACTTGTAACTTGGTGTATTTAGTAGTGGTGCATCATATATCAGCAGAGGAGCAATATAAAATGATGGAGCTCAACAAAGAGGCCCTACAGACGTGCCATGATCAGATGGATCTGTCAGAGAACGCCTGGAACTAGAACATGGGATCTACTAAAATAATATGTCGTAGGTTATCATTGATTCAATATTCTCACATTACTACTATACTAGGACCAGGGTATATTCTGTTTCAGAATGTTTCCTCTATCTTGAATTCAGAGCATTAATTCTCATTTCGTATCCACTAGCCCACACCGATTTATGATTCACAATGCTTAAGTAATCTACATTGTGATCCCTTTCCTTTAAGTTTTATACATGCTGTCTTATTAAAGGCTTATGCATGTATAACATTACAAAACAATTTTGTCACATTGGCCTCTATTTGAAAGCACACAATTGTCACTTGACCTGAAGGATTAGTTTCTAATTTATTGAACAGAATGCTAATATGGTACAATGTAGTTTGTTTTATACAGATTTGCTGATCACAATCAAGTCCCACCAGTGCTGATAATGCTAGATTCTTCAATCATTTAACCTTATGTGTACTTGTATAAGCTTGAAGTTCTTTATCCTTGTAGTGAAATTTAACTTTATGTGAACTTGTATAAGCTTGAAGTTTCTTTATCCTTGTAGTGAAATTTAACTTTATGTGAACTTGTATAAGCTTGAAATTTCTTTATCCTTGTAGTGAAATTTAACTTTATGTGAACTTGTATAAGCTTGAAGTTTCTTCTTCCTTGTAGTGAAATGTATGCAAGTGGGTCAGGACACCAAATAAATGTGTGGCGCGTCGTGAGAAAACAGGTCTTAATGCATGTGCGTAAATTGTCGTCCCCGATTAGCCTGTGCAGTGAATTTATGTTTAGAAGAGACTTCCTTGAAACAGAAAATAACACAAAAGCGGAAAGTGCCATTCCGGATTAGCCTGTGCGGACTGCACAGGCTAATTCTGGACGACACTTTACGCACATGCATTAAGTCCGGTTTTCCCACGACGCGCCTCATTTATGTTTAACAGGGATGGCGAAATCTACTGTCCATATTGCCCAGTCTAGCCCAAAGCATGTATGGATACATGTATTAAGTGAATATTTTCCAGTATTGACTAAGTAGTTACTTGATCAGAGATTTCAATTGATGCAGAATTCTGCTGTTTGACACAAGCAAATTGCAGAGAATTTACTCATTTTTGACTCGAGCAAATAATCTACATTGCATCTTTTTGATGCCATTGTTTTCCATTTGCCAACTTCAAAAGCACTATAAAATTTTATTGAAAAACACATAAAATATATCTGGAACGAAAACATACATAAAATTTGAATCAGATAAATTGTAATTAGCAGTGCTAATTACAATTTATCTGAATCAAATTTTATGTATGCTAATTACAATTTATCTGAATCAAATTTTATGTATGATTTTTTTCCAGATATATTTTATGTGTTTTTCATTCAGGCGTACAGCAAAACAGAAAATTCTGTGTAATCAGTAAATCTAAAGTTACATACGTCATCTGTGTTTTATGTAGTGTACGCATATAAAAGCGGAAACTTAAAAGGAATGAAATCTATTCATCGTTTGAAACCGGCAGATTTATTGCTCAATAATATGTGAAAATTGTATATTACATATAAAACTACTACTAATAGCTTATTACAATTTATCTGATGCAAATTTAAAAAGACATTGTATGTATGTTGTCGTTCCAGATGCGTTGTTTTATGTGTTTTTCATTCGGGCGTACATTCGATTTTGCCTAAGATAAACCTTTGCAAATAATATTAATATTTAGATCTACTCTTAAAATTTAAGTAAGATAATTTTAGTAATTTTACACTGCTACTTACAGAAAAATATCATAATTAATATATGGATATTGAAATTGTAATTGAACAGTTCCCCATCAAGCAAGCCCATATGGGCCCAAAATGGGTTATACCTCAGCAAATATACCATATGAGCCCCATGTGTGTCCCATATAATATTTTTCTGCCAATATCGGGCCCATATCGGACCAAGCAACAAGCCCACATGGGTTAGCCCTTGTGGGTCCCAGAAAGAAAGCCAAAAATGGGGGCACTACAAGAAAGCACATATAGGTCCTGGCAAGCCAGCCCATATGGGCCCGATATGAGATATGCCTGCGCTTATTAACTACATAGGCCCCATGTAGGTCCCACATACATGTCATGCCAATATTAGTCTCAGATGGGTACCAGGCCAACAAGCTCGAATGGGTCCCAGCAAGAAAGCCCACATGGGTTCAAACCAGCAAATCCATATGAGTCCCATCAAGAAAGCTCATGTCGGTCCCTAAAAAGCAAGCCCATATGTGTCTCAGCAAGAAAGGTAATATGGGCCCCGAACAAGCAGGCCTAGATGGGTCACCAACAGCAAGCCCATATGGGCCCCAGCAAGAAAGTCCATATTGGCCACCAACAAGCAGGTCTAGATGGGTCACAAATAGCAAGCCCATATGGGTCCCATCAAGGTAGACCATGAGGGTTTCTAACTAGCAGGCCCATATGGGCCCCATATCGGTCTGTGTGGATCTATGACCAGTCCTAATTGCCAAATAGGTACTTGCGAAAAATACGAACGTGCGCAAAATTGCCCTTTTTAGGAATTAGCAGCCTGCCCTTTTTAAATTCTGGCTGGAGCACTGGAAAATAATAGTTTATATCAATTCATACTTGCAAATATGCAGAACTAAAATTCCTAAAACTTCAGTATTGTGACCCCTGAAATTATCATTTTGACAAATTTCAACCTAGGAGTTATTTGAATCCTGGATTTCAAAATCTATTGAAATCCCTGGACTCTATGGACGGGACATATGGAAAACATTATTTGTCAAAAATGAAAAGTTTGGCAATACAATATAACATTGCTCTTCCCTGTCTGTTCAACTATGGTTCTCATTCTGCCATTTGTCATGTTAGCAAATGAATTGACTTAAGAATAAGAAAAGAAATATCTAATAACATGTATCTACAATTTGTTCATAAAACCTTATGAAACATCCCAACTGGCAACAATAACTAGGATTTTAGTGTACATTGTAACGTGTATGTACCGGTAGTACAAAACATGTAAATTTGGCTAAAGAAAATAATTATCTGGTGGGTGGTGCTGAATTGGTGACTTCACATGAACATAAATTTCTGTTGAATCATGCGTACATTGTGTCGGGTATTATATCCCAACAATTTCAGTATTCCTTTTGTTATATTATTGAATTGCCTACAGATCATTGGTAATGAAAAATGCCAGTACTGATCCAAAGATTATATTTCTTTAGGTCAGTGTTAGATCCGTCGTTATTGCTTTTTTATGCTTTGACCAATAAACCTAATTGTACATGTACATATTTCAACTCATGTGAGGTCACTGAATCTGATAATATTTATAACATTATTTTATATGTAAGTTACAGTAAGTATACCTGATTTAGTGATTTTACCACTTAATGTTTGTGTTAAATCTTTGAGATCAGTGCTTTTATCATCTTGACTGTGGAGGTATTGACTAATTCACTAAGAATTTGTCTTGTCTGGTTTAGATTTTCCAAGCTATTATACATCTGTGTTACATGTACCTTGTAAGGTGAAAAAGTTGCTTACTTGGTACACGCATCTGAAATAACAACACTATGTTACAGGTTAATTGTACTAAATTTAGATTCTAACTTCCCGAAAGAATGTGGACAACTGGAGAAGCAACACTATGTCCGAGTGGTTTATATTGAAACATTAACATTACTAAAATGTGGACAACTGGAGAATCAACACTATGTCCGAGTGGTTTATATTGAAACATCATTACTAAAATTCAATCACAAAAGACTGAAAATGTTCATTTAAGAGTTAAACATTAACTATTTCGTCACTTGAAATACAATTCGAAAGCCTGTGTTTATCTATGTCTATGTTTCAAAGTCAATAATAAAGCCTAGCTAGTTGTATCACAGATCAAGATCTAGGAGGTACATTGTATTGTAATTGATTTTGGCAGTTAATGTTCAGCCTGACCTGCTCCAGTTAGGAGTAGTTGGCTGTCTCCTATAACAAGGGCAGGTGATCAAGCAATCACAAAATTCTGTCTGACCTCATTCAGAAATAACTTGATGTCACATAATTACTGCTTTAATTCTGTTTGTGAAAAAGTGCATGTTTGAGTTCATTGAATAGATGTGTGCTATTCATTGAGTTTAAAATTGCTTCATATAATATATTTAATGAGGTTATACTATTAAACCACAAGCCACTATAAGGTGTACTAGTAGTATTGCATTTAGAATACAGTTTTCAGGCCTGGCTTATGATTATGTGATTTGACAGTCTAAATTACGCCTTGATGTACTGTGTGTACTCCTGGCTGTATTCAGGCATGTAAAAGCAGGTCAGAAAATAAGCTGTTTATGTAACACTGCTTGTGTTTTATAGTAATAAAAAAGGGAGTCATTGTAAATTTCTAAAGGGTTTCAGATGCATAATGCTAAGTTAACAGAATTGCAGCTGCATATTGCTAAGTTAACAGAGCTGCATAATGCTATGTTAGAAATGTAACAGAGTTGCAGCGGCATAATGTTAAGTTAACAGAGCTGCATAATGCTAAGTTAGGAATGTAACAGAGTTGCAGCTGCATATTGCTAAGTTAACAGAGCTGCATAATGGTATGTTAGAAATGTAACAGAGTTGCAGCTGCATATTGCTAAGTTAACAGAGCTGCATAATGGTATGTTAGAAATGTAACAGAATTGCAGCTGCATATTGCTAAGTTAACAGAGCTGTATAATGCTAAGTTAGGAATGTAACAGAGTTGCAGCTGCATATTGCTAAGTTAACAGAGCTGTATAATGGTATGTTAGAAATGTAACAGAATTGCAGCTGCATATTGCTAAGTTAACAGAGCTGCATAATGCTAAGTTAGGAATGTAACAGAATTGCAGCTGCATATTGCTAAGTTAACAGAGCTGCATAATGCTATGTTAGAAATGTAACAGAATTGCAGCTGCATATTGCTAAGTTAACAGAGCTGCATAATGCTAAGTTAGGAATGTAACAGAGTTGCAGCTGCATATTGCTAAGTTAACAGAGCTGCATAATGGTATGTTAGAAATGTAACAGAGTTGCAGCTGCATATTGCTAAGTTAACAGAGCTGTATAATGCTATGTTAGAAATGTAACAGAATTGCAGCTGCATATTGCTAAGTTAACAGAGCTGTATAATGCTAAGTTAGAAATGTAACAGAGTTGCAGCTGCATAATGCTAAATTAGAAATATAACAGAGCTACAACTGCATACTGTTAAGTTAGAAACGTAACAGAGTTGCAGCTGCGTAAAGCTAAGTTAGAAATGTAAAAGAGCTACAGCTGCATAATGCTAAGTTAGACATGTTAAAGAGCTACAATTGCATAATTCTATGTTAGAAATGTAACAGAGTTAAGTTGCAGCTGCATTTATAATGCTAAGTTAAAAATGTAACAGAGGTGCAGCTGCATAATGCCAAGTTAGAAATGTAACAGAGCTACAGCTGCATAATGCTAAATTAGAAATGTAGCAGAGTAGAAGGTGCATAATGGTTAAGTTAGAAATGTAACAGAGCTACAGCTGCATAATGCTAAGTTAGAAATGTAACAGAGCTTTAGCTCATAATGGTAAGTTAGAAATGTAACAGAGCTACAGCTGCGTAATGCCAAGTTAGAAATGTAACAGAGCTCCAGCTGCTTATTTTCAGTTAGAAATGTAAAAGAGCTTCAGCTACATAATGCTTAGACATGAAACAGAGCTACAACTGCATAATTCTATGTTAGAAATGTAACAGAGTTCAGTTGCAGCTGCATTTATAATGATAAGTTAAAAATGTAACAGAGGTGCAGCTGCATAATGCCAAGTTAGAAATGTAACAGAGCTACAGCTGCATAATGCTAAATTAGAAATGTAGCAGAGTAGAAGGTGCATAATGGTTAAGTTAGAAATGTAACAGAGCTACAGCTGCATAATGCCAAGTTAGAAATGTAACAGAGCTACAGCTGCATAATGCCAAGTTAGATATGTAACAGAGCTACAGCTGCATAATGCCAAGTTAGAAATGTAACAGAGCTACAGCTGCATAATGCCAAGTTAGAAATGTAACAGAGCTATAGCTGCATAATGCCAAGTTAGATATGTAACAGAGCTACAGCTGCATAATGCCAAGTTAGAAATGTAACAGAGCTACAGCTGCATAATGCCAAGTTAGAAATGTAACAGAGCTACAGCTGCATAATGCCAAGTTAGATATGTAACAGAGCTACAGCTGCATAATGCCAAGTTAGAAATGTAACAGAGCTACAGCTGCATAATGCCAAGTTAGAAATGTAACAGAGCTACAGCTGCATAATGCCAAGTTAGAAATGTAACAGAGCTACAGCTGCATAATGCTAAGTTAGAAATGTAACAGAGCTACAGCTGCATAATGCCAAGTTAGAAATGTAACAGAGCTACAGCTGCATAATGCCAAGTTAGAAATGTAACAGAGCTATAGCTGCATAATGCCAAGTTAGAAATGTAACAGAGCTACAGCTGCATAATGCTAAGTTAGAAATGTAACAGAGCTACAGCTGCATAATGCTAAGTTAGAAATGTAACAGAGCTTTAGCTCATAATGGTAAGTTAGAAATGTAACAGAGCTACAGCTGCGTAATGCCAAGTTAGAAATGTAACAGAGCTCCAGCTGCTTATTTTCAGTTAGAAATGTAAAAGAGCTTCAGCTACATAATGCTTAGTTAGACATGAAACAGAGCTACAACTGCATAATTCTATGTTAGAAATGTAACAGAGTTAAGTTGCAGCTGCATTTATAATGATAAGTTAAAAATGTAACAGAGGTGCAGCTGCATAATGCCAAGTTAGAAATGTAACAGAGCTACAGCTGCATAATGCTAAATTAGAAATGTAGCAGAGTAGAAGGTGCATAATGGTTAAGTTAGAAATGTAACAGAGCTACAGCTGCATAATGCCAAGTTAGAAATGTAACAGAGCTACAGCTGCATAATGCCAAGTTAGATATGTAACAGAGCTACAGCTGCATAATGCCAAGTTAGAAATGTAACAGAGCTACAGCTGCATAATGCCAAGTTAGAAATGTAACAGAGCTATAGCTGCATAATGCCAAGTTAGATATGTAACAGAGCTACAGCTGCATAATGCCAAGTTAGAAATGTAACAGAGCTACAGCTGCATAATGCCAAGTTAGAAATGTAACAGAGCTACAGCTGCATAATGCCAAGTTAGATATGTAACAGAGCTACAGCTGCATAATGCCAAGTTAGAAATGTAACAGAGCTACAGCTGCATAATGCCAAGTTAGAAATGTAACAGAGCTACAGCTGCATAATGCCAAGTTAGAAATGTAACAGAGCTATAGCTGCATAATGCCAAGTTAGAAATGTAACAGAGCTACAGCTGCATAATGCTAAGTTAGAAATGTAACAGAGCTACAGCTGCATAATGCTAAGTTAGAAATGTAACAGAGCTTTAGCTCATAATGGTAAGTTAGAAATGTAACAGAGCTACAGCTGCGTAATGCCAAGTTAGAAATGTAACAGAGCTCCAGCTGCTTATTTTCAGTTAGAAATGTAAAAGAGCTTCAGCTACATAATGCGATGAAACAGAGCTACAACTGCATAATTCTATGTTAGAAATGTAACAGAGTTAAGTTGCAGCTGCATTTATAATGATAAGTTAAAAATGTAACAGAGGTGCAGCTGCATAATGCCAAGTTAGAAATGTAACAGAGCTACAGCTGCATAATGCTAAATTAGAAATGTAGCAGAGTAGAAGGTGCATAATGGTTAAGTTAGAAATGTAACAGAGCTACAGCTGCATAATGCCAAGTTAGAAATGTAACAGAGCTACAGCTGCATAATGCCAAGTTAGATATGTAACAGAGCTACAGCTGCATAATGCCAAGTTAGAAATGTAACAGAGCTACAGCTGCATAATGCCAAGTTAGAAATGTAACAGAGCTATAGCTGCATAATGCCAAGTTAGATATGTAACAGAGCTACAGCTGCATAATGCCAAGTTAGAAATGTAACAGAGCTACAGCTGCATAATGCCAAGTTAGAAATGTAACAGAGCTACAGCTGCATAATGCTAAATTAGAAATGTAGCAGAGTTGAAGGTGCATAATGGTTAAGTTAGAAATGTAACAGAGCTACAGCTGCATAATGCTAAGTTGAAAATGTAACGGAGCTATAGCTGCATAATGCTAAGCTAGAAATGTAACAGAGCTACAGCTGCATAATACTGGTACTAGGTTAACGTAGCTTCATATATGCTGTGCAGAAAATGCATCATCAACATTTTTACATACCTGGGTCTTGCAGTACATTCATAATTGTTTATTGGTGTTTGTATAATAGTTTGGAAGACTTTTACCTCCACCAGTCTAGTTCATGGTCATTAAGTTTAACTAAATTATTATTATCTTATTATAAATACAAGAGTGTACTTAATGTCATTCGTAATGCAACATTATGCTGTTAATTTTTATGCTCACCCAGACAGGCAGAAATATTTGGGAATGCTGCCAAAATGCCGTTGGCTGTCCCAACTTTTGTTATGTACCAGTAGTTTTCATGTTCATCATTCATGTATTTTTTTGAGGCTATTACAAGAAATGTGTTTTATTGAGGTCAATGGAATATCCATAACATGATATAATGATTTGTTAGCTATGGAAAGTTGACAGCATAAGCTAATAGCCTAGTTATTTTATCCTTCATTTATTATAAACATGTCTGCTGAGTGCATACATTTATATAATATCAATAGGATAGGTATTACTATTGTAAGCTATATTTTTGGTGTTTGTTTATATTGCTTTGATCTAATCAGGGCTGATGTCAGGCATCATAGAGTGACACCTTTTCTTCTTTAGCCTCCCAGATTAAAATATGTGTGCAATTGTGCATTTATGTTGTAATATTATAGTTTTTCAATGTTTCATATGGATTTCCTTTGTTTGCAGTTTTACCTGATCTGTATGGTGCAAATGATCTAAGGACTCGCCATTGCCGGTTACTCCACTTCACTTACTCGGAATCTGACAATAGGCAGAAGGAGAGAATTATAACAAATGTGCTACATATGACCCTACATTCCATGCCACCTACTACCGTGTACCTCAGCCAAGCACCTGGATGAAACCGATCATGTCTTATAAAGCACCCGAGTGATACTGATCCATGTCTTAGCAGCATCTGATTGATATAGATCCAGCATTTAATCCAGATTATGTCCTACCATAAAATTTGTGATCATGATGCATATTTATGTTACTTGTAGTCAGTGTTTAAGCTGTTAACATGTTTTGCTACTTTAAGTGTCTATGTGACACAGTTTGTATTGCTAATGTGTCTTGTCTGCTCTGGTTGCCTGAAGATGCTAAAAAAGATAATCTTAGTCGCCATAGTATAATTTTTATACAAATTACTTTTTTTAGACTTCAAACAATATCAAATTGAATATAAAAAGATAAATTGAACAAAAAACCATACACACAATTTGTGATAATATTTTCTAGTTTAGACAGCATTAAGTAGGGAATATCAGCTGGTTTTGATATTTAAGATTTCAAATAAAAAATGGAATGCGGACAAGATATCCTATTATAAATCTTATAATGTTTGCTTTACTATGAATGAAGTCGTTATAATTTTTTTTAGATTAATTGAAAATTGCTGTAAGGTGATATGTCGCAAAAATGAATAATGTTACCATAATAAAAAGAAAATCGAAATCAAATGGTTGAAAGTCCTAATTTGTGTTACGTTAAACGCTTATTTCAGATATTTTAATATTAAAGTTCTAGGTAATTTATTCAAACATACTTGTAATAAGAAGCATGTGACAAAATAGTAATTACTCATTTTAATAAATTAATATTGCTGAGATTGCTCTCCAAGATGAAGGCATCAAACGTGGGTCGCTACCGTTTTTAGCTGGACCCTACTACATTGTTGCACTAACTGTTAATTGATAATTAGACGTCTTCAAGAATCTTCATTATATAATGTTATCATTACATTTTAACACTAAAACACATTTTTATTGCATAAGTGAATTGAACAGATTTATTTTCAAGTTTAGGTATAAGAATATAAATCTAGTACCCTGTAGATGCTCTGTAAATCTACATGTAGACATGTGTTTAATTTGTAGCCATTTGTGTTCAGCTTATTGCTTGTCTTGTGTTGATGATCAATTTTAGTTGGATATAATTGTTTTGATTTGTGTTAATAGTTCTTTTTGTTACTAATTGATACGTTGTTTTTGACCGTTTGGTACCGTATTTGAATTCCTTCAGTGTTAACCTGCACCAATATTGTAAAAAGGAGTTATTGCAGTTTAGTTAAAGAAGGCATCAATTTTAAATCAATTGAAGCTCAAAGACTTGTCTCGTGCACCATTTTCAACTGATTTTACTTTTCAGCTAACATCAAATTATTCTTAAATTTGTTGGAGCTTTTTGGAAATAATGTGTTTTTATATACTCGTCGAAATGGAGAGGTAGTTTCTTCCTTTTAAGGGACCTGTTCTCAGATTGAAGAATTGACTATTTCCAAATTTGTGTCACAGATTCCAAAAATAGAAGAAAAACTGTATATAAATGAATGAGATACGCTACTGACATAGAAATACATTGGAAATAACGTTTCGTTAATGAGTAATCATCCGCTGAAAAACTTTAAATTGGTAAACTTATAAAGCGTTTGTAATGCAAATGATTGAATTTTTTGGTGAAGCTCTATTTCTGTTGTTTTCGTTGCAGTTGTTTAAGATGTGTTAGTCCGTTATAGAATGTAAAAATTGCAAGTACATGTATATGAATCAGAATGTCCGAGTGGTAAGCACGTTGGACTTTTGATCCGGAGTTCGTCGGCGCGATACCCGGTGGTGGCCGCTTTAATAGTTTTTCCAATTCAAACATTTAATGGTTTATTTTAAAAATACAAAAATCGGTGAACAAGTTCCTTTTATTGCTTCTGAAATGACCCTCGAAATTGGACTTGAACAAATATTTGTCTTGTACTCATGCTGTGTGATGTTATTGTAAAACAAAATCATAGGCTGGAATCACATTATAAATGAGGCGCGTCATGGGAAAACCAGACTTAATGCATGTACGTAAAGTGTCGTCCCGGATTAGCCTGTGCGGACTAATCTGGGACGGCACTTTCCGCTTTTATGGTATTTTCTGTTTCAAAGAAGTCTCTTCTAAACATAAATCCTCTGTTGGCGGAAAGTGCCGTCCTGGATTAGCCTGTGCGGACTGCACAGGCTAATCCGAGATGACACTTTACGCACATGCATTAAGACCGGTTTTCTCATGACGCGCATCAAATTTGTTCTATGATTGTAGTAATTAAGCCATTATAAATATAAAGAATATTAGGTTAGTGTTAAATACAGATAGTATCAGATTGCTCTGTATATATACCTAGTGGATAACTAGTTATGCAACTTGTTTCCTCCAAATAGGTAATCATGTTCAGATAAATATCAAAAGGTTTAATGGGGTTTTTAAAGTAAAATAGGGCTATAATTTGTACGTAAATTATTGTATGGATGAAGTGTTGATATAGATATCTACCACCTTTTGCCGATTGTGTAAATATTCTACTGTAATTGGAAAAGAATAATGAACATGTTTAATCATGATACAGATTGTAGAGCTTGCAAAATGTCAAAATGAGAGAGATAACTCTGTCTGGCACAGTGTAGTCTTACAGCATAGATTGTATGGAATCATTGTCTGATCATGAACTAACACAATTACCGGTAATACTGCACAGCAAGCATAGAACCTGTGTCAGGTTTACTGGTAGCCAAAATAGCTAATAGCTTCAATACCGGGAAGTCTTGATATTATATGAAAATGACACATATTTTCACATTTTCAGAGATAAATATTTCAATATGTCTGGTAGTTTTTGCAACATTTAAAAATTATGCTGCTAATTTTCATTCTTGAATAGCGCCAGCCTTGAGAATATATGTATGTAGTGTTTTAGATACAGTATTATAATCCAAGGTTCATCATCGTAAATAACATACATGTATGTTGTTATGTGAATACCATTAACTATTAATTTGAATCGACTCACACAGAGAGCATTATAGTGCTTTTTAGAAAACACAGAAATGAGGTTTGCAAGCCCTGATAATGTAACGATAACTGTGGCAAATTAAAATTGTGAATATTTATGTATGTTCATGTTTAATCCCAATGGAATTGTGAGTGTGTAGTCATTTTTCTCAGGTAGCTGATGATGTCAGTTGCATATATAAATGTACTTTCTGTATTTTCTGTTATTTTTTCAAAATGAATATTGACAGCATCTCTCATATGCAATAATAGATTTGGATATCATTTTTTAACTGATATTTCAAGTTTCTATGTTTTATTTTGTTACTCGCTATGCTTGTTTGTTATATTATTTTAATCTGTTAAGTTATATGCAAACTGAGTACTACATGTGTTTTTATTTGCATAATATTGCTTGTTAATTTTTTCTTATTGTCACTATGGCGTCTCACGCATTCCTGTCGCATTCATTCGACAATTTGTATGATACATATCGGTACATGAACTAACCTGCCCTAGGAAATTTAAGTGAGTATGAAATAGCCAATAAAAACAATTGGGCATAGTTCACATATTTTATTTCGTCTATTCTTGTAACTTAAAATTATTAATGGTCATAACAAAAGCAAAGTCATAGTTTTTTTGGCTGTTTTGAAAAGGCTTTTTCACTTGTTTTCTAATTTATCCTTTTAATACTGGCGGGTTAGTGCTTCTACTGTTAATATAATTAGTCCCCTACCGGTGTTCCACCGGAGGGGACTATAGGTTTGCCCTCCGTCCGTCTGTCCGCCCGTCAGTCCATTCGTCTGCAAAATATTGTTCCTGCGATAACTCAAAAAGTACTGAAGATACTTCGATGAAACGGCAATGTGAGTATTATGCAATACTTTTTTTTTACCAGAGGTCAAAGGTTACGTGACTGTTACTTAAAATAGAAATAAACTAAAACAAACTGGATCCTGCTATAACTCAAAAAGTACTGACTATATTTTGGTGAAACTTGGTATACATATAAACGGCAATGTGAGGATTATGCAGAACCTTTTATTTTTCACCAGAGTTCAAAGGTCTCGTGTGTGTTACTAAAAATAGAAATAAACTAAATACTGTTATAATTAAAAAAGTACATAAGATATGACCATTAAACTTGGTACAAAGATTGAACTATAGGTTTGCCATCTGTCTGTGTGTCTCTCTATCTGTTCGTCCGTATGTTTGTCCGTCTGTCTGTCTGTCCGTCCCCAAAACCTGATTCCTGCAATAACTCAAGAAGTACTGAACTTATTTTGATGAAACTGGGTATGCATATAAACAGCAATGTGGCAATGTGAGGATTATGCACGACTTTTTTTCACCAAAGGTCAAAGGTCACGTGACTTACTAAAAATAGAAATAAACTAAATACTGTAATAATGCGAAATGGATATAAGATATGACCATGAGACTTGATACACAGATTGAACTATAGGTTTGCCATCTGTCTGTGTCGTTCTGTCTGATCGTTTGTATGTCGGTTTGTCGGTCCGTCCCCAAAACCTGGATCCTGTGATAACTCGGAAAGTAAGGAAGACGCTTTGATGAAACTTTGTATACGTAGCAACAGCAATGTGAGAATTATGCATGACCTTTTATTTTTCAAGGTCAAAGGTCACGTGACTTACTAACAATAGAAATATACTTATAATGTAATATTTTGAAAAGTGCATAAGATATATCATGAAACTTCATGAAACTTGGTACACAGATTGGACTATGGGTTTGCCCTCCATCTGTGTGCGTCTGTCTGTCTGTTCGTCCGTCGGTCTCACTCTGTCTGTCTGTCCTGTGCCCAAAACCTGGATCCTGGGATAACTCAAAAAGTACTGAAGATACTTTTATAAAACTTTGTATACATAGAAAGAGCAAGGTGAGGATTGTACAGGACCCTTTATTTTTTACCAGAGGTCAAAGGTCACGTGACTGTTACTTTAAATAGAAATAAACTTAATACTGTAATAATTCGAAAAGAACATAAAATATGATCATGAAACTTGGTACACACAATGGACTATATGATTGCCCTCTGTCAGTTTAGCATTGCAATAACTCAAAAAGTAACTCGAATGTCTGGTCAATGTTACTAAAATAGAAAAAAACAAACAAATTCATACTGCAGTGACAAATGGGATTTGAATATGAAACTTTGTACATCTACAAATAAAGGGTGATGTGACGTTATAGCACAATGTTTAATTAGTAGGGGTTTTCACCGGTAGGGGACTCCTGTATTGCTTGCAATACTATCAAGGCCTTGTTAATTTATTTTTAATTCGGAATAGCATGCAAAACATGTCCTACAGGCTTGCTTTTGAATATTGTATTAATCAAGAAAATATAACTTCAAGGAATTACATTGTACACGAGTCTCACAATTATACATGTATAAATACAGTCTCAAAATTTGCAAATTAACTGGTACAAAAAAAAATTAGAACTTAATTTATTGACACTTATTTTAAATCAGCAATCTTTGTGTACTGTCTTTTTTCTGGTCACAAATAATAGTATTTAATATTTATTTTTTTAAATGTATTTCTTCAAAATGTATTTTGCAAATAATTTTCAAATTAATTATTTTTCATATATGTCAACTTAATGTATCACAAACATGTTAAAATTTGGAAGATTTTGATATGTATGAGTAATATTGTAAATGGACCGACATTGGTTAGTTAATCAGTAGACTTAAGCAAATACGTAGCAAATTGTATTCCAGCCGTGTTACAAGAGCAGACAAATTATGTTCTAATTAAGAAATAATTTTGTATTTATCATTGTTTATTGGCCAATAACAACGATTTGGAGTTCTGATGCGTAGGCATTAAACCATGAGGGCATTAGCCCGAGTTGTTTAATAGCCACGCATCAAAACAACTATGAGTTGTTTATTGGCCGATAAACAATGATAATGCAAAAATTATTTTGATTCGAACATGATTTGACATATATTTTTGAAATTGTAATTGGAACTACCTTTGTCTATGCTCTGCTTAGAATTGGGACTACTTTTTGCGTTGTTTATTGCATAGTTTAACAATGATAATTGTGTTCTTTATCTAGAAAATTCAGCAAGTATCATGTTAGAATTTGCATTCTTTCATTTTCACTATCATGTTGATGTACTCAAGAGAAATAGACAACTCTCAAATCGTATTTTTAATGTTTTAATGTATCATTTTAGGAAATAATGTTTTCATGGTGAAGGTACATCGTCATTTGTACTTTCTGTTTTGTCTTGAAACTTGTTTAGAATAGTTTAGGTATGCTGGTTGTTACAATTTAAAGTTGTGGGTATTTTTTTCTGCAAATATTGTTCAGTTGTTTAACAATTTTATATTTCATTTTATGACTTCGAGTTTAACTGTGTTTTTTAGATTAAAAACATTAAACTTTTCAAAGCTGGTCTGCCTTGTGTTTTGATGCATGAACTAGTTTTTATGCTTCCCGAAAAATTTCAGGGGAGCATATAGTCGATGCTATGTCTGTCCGTCCTTCTGTTACACTTTCTTGTCCGGAGCAATTCTCAGCAACCGCTGATTAGAATTCAACGAAACTTCATGGGAAGCTTCATTACCAAGAGGAAGTGTGCATATTACCAGGATGTTCCGCTTCAGTGATTTTTCTGAGTGTTATGGGACTTCAAATATTTCTGAAATAAGTATATAGTGCACAATTCTTGACTTTCTTGTCCGGAGTATTTCTCAGTAACTTCTTGCCGGAATTCAACAAAACTTCATGGGGATCTTTATTACCAAGAGGAGGTGTGCATATTTATGGGACTTTGAAGATTTCTGAAATCAGTATATAGTGCACAATTCTTGACTTTCTTGTCCATGCTATTTCTCTGCAGCTACTAGCTGGAATTCAACGAAACTATGGAAAGCTTTATTACCAAGAGGTGTGCATATAAGCAGGACGTTCCGCTTCAATGATTTTTCTTAGAGTTATGGGACATTGAAGATTTCTGAAATCAGTATATAGTGCACTCTTCTTGACTTTCTTGTCCATGCTATTTTTCAGCAACTGCTCGCTGGAATTCAACAAAACTTTATGGGAAGCTTCATTGCCAAAAGGAGGTGTGCATGCTACCAGGATGTTCCGCTTCAATGATTTGTCTCAGAGTTATGGGACTATGAAAATTTTTGCAATTAGTATATACTGCATAAATTCTTGTCCAGGCTATTTCTCAGCAACTACTGGCCTGATTTCAATAAACTTTTATGGAAAGCTTCATTGCCAAGAGGAGGTGTGCATATTAGCAGGATGTTAAGCTTCAATGAATTTTCTTGGAGTAATGGGACTTTCTGTCATACTAAATAGTGCACAATTCTTGTCCGGGCTATTTCTCCGCAACTACTGGCCAGATTTCAATGAAATTTCATGGGAAGCTTCATTGCCAAGAGGAGGTGTGCATATTAGTAGGCTGTTCCGCATCAATGAGTTTTCTTACAGCTATGGGTCTTTGAAAATTTCTGCAATATAGTACACATTTCTATTCATTTTTAATATCTTTGCCCTTCTCATTGCATTTATATTGCTCGACAAAGTGCATTGGGAAATAATCCATCAGTTTTACTAATATCCTAGTTTATATATGAACACCAACAACATCGTGATTCGTATAAACTTTTCCTAGTGCATTTATGAATGAGTGTCTGGGCATTAAGTGGCTGCAAACATACATTAAAACAAGTTTCAAGGACTAAACTTAAAGGGGCATATCGATGGTGTGTCCTGTAAATATAGACTTATTAAAACAAGGCATATTCCCATTTTTCACGAATATTTTTTTGTAGCAGGATTTGAACTCGGGCCTACAAAATCACGCACTTCAATGAAAACTTTCCCACGCTACAGTACAGTTATCAATAGTGCACATGGGCATAGCAGTACTTCGTGTACATTTAATTCATATCGATTTTACTACTACTTATTTTCCTGCTCCTGCGAAAAGTGTAATGGTGACCATTTTTTATAATTATAAAAAGCAATGTTTTATTGTTTGTTCATAAAAGGTCTCGAAAAGCCATGTGTTCGCAATCATTTAATAAATACTTATAAAAATATTATTTTATTTTTGAAAATATATCGTATCAGCCATCGATACGCCCCTAAAAATAGACAATGTCAACGAAAAGGGTTAAAGGTGGTAATTTCATTAAAAAATCTCAAATTAAGATATTAATAATGGAATATTATAATGGTTAAAATAAGGTATTTATAGTAGAAAAAGTTTTCGCAATCGGAGATAAAATTCAATAGATAATATGGGTAGTGTTTGTTTGGCCCATTTCATGTTTACATTTTGACCTCACAATTTGTTAGTATTTTATATCATTATAGTTTACACACATTCCCTTACAAAGCAGAATATCCCAGTTGGCTAAAGTGCTGTCAACTGTCATTTCTTAGTATGACTCCCATGTTGTGAGTTCGATACCCCTTATTTTTTGTTGTTGTTTTAATGTTTTGCTAATTTGTTTTCATCTAATATCTCACTATGTTTTATATTATTTATTTTTTATTTACTGCACACTTCTTAGTATAGCGCATTCCTATAATCTAATATCATTGTAGCACAATAGAAAACAAAAATTTTGTTGACATAGTCCCTTTAAAATGTTAAAGTTGACTTTGATCTGGTACATTTGCAGTAGGTCTAGGTTTGATTATACCCAGCACTTGACAATATTGTGTATTGTGAAATTTTCTTCAATTCTAATGGCACGAACAGAAGTTTGCTGTTTTACGCCGAATTATATCCACAAAACCAATAAAATTAAAAGCGTCGAGGTTAAAATAAGGACTGTATTTTACTATTCACAAGACCACTAAAGAATTTATCCAGCAGTTGAGAAAGCCATGTCAGTTTTAATGATGAGGAGTATATTGAGAGATACTATGTATGATTCCTATATGCTCTCATAAATATAAGTAGGACTGCCATAGTAAAACAAGTTCTTTAATATGTTAAAGGGACTTGTTCACAGATTTTTGCGTATTTTTTAAAAATGTCATATTTTTTTACTGCAAAACCTACAGCATCTGAATAATCTAAAACAAATATTAAATTAAACAAATGTGAATTTAACATTTTGCCTTCCTCGAAAGTCGAACCCGGGACCTTTGAGATAAAAAATCTGATGCGCTAACCACTCCGCCATTAGGGCTTATATATTTACTTGAGTATTTTTAATGTTATCCAAGTGATACACGTTTTCCAAAATACTGATGAAAAGCATTATAAACGCTTTATAATTTTATCCATTTCAATTGATGATTATCCATAAACGAAACAGTATTTCCAACCTATTTCTTCGTCTTAATGTTATTTTGCTTCTTTGTATATAACGTATTATTTATTTTTGGAATCTATGACAAACATTTTGAAAATTGTCTATGGAAGTAGGAGAAAATGAAGAACAAACCGTGCAGTAATATAACTAGTAACTTTATTGCAGAACAGGTAACAGCTGTTTCTACTTACACAGAGATCACATACATTTGAACAAATAGGTATCCCATGACTACCAAAATTCTCACAACTACATGGACATTTTAACCAATCAAATTGCAACTTTGAATGTAAGAAGCATTTTTATTGGCTAATATCAAGATAGGGAACTTTGGTATTCATAAGCAGAGTTTAAAATATTTACATTTCATAACAGATAAATCAACAGACATATAATTGATATAAAAAAGCGTATTTTTACAATTATGTGTGCAAAACAAGATTGCATCAAGTATCTGTAACATTCCTTCATAAAGAAATGTTGCCAGTAAAGAGGTATACAATTCAGATTTACAGTCATTTTTTATTTTTTTTACAAATGGCAGAACAATAAAAATGAAATAATATTCTGTTGAAATACATGCAATGATGGTTCATAAAAAAGACTGCATTTTCACTTACTAAGTTGACATTAGTGTATTCTTTAGTGTTAACCGTGTAGATTGTTACAAGTCGACCTGGGCCCGTATCACCAACTCATTCTTAGACTTAAAAATAAAGAACTGACTTACACTCAAGAAAAATACTTATGCATTTGCAAATATGCTGGGTACCAATGTTGCTTATGTTATTAACAAATCATTCTAAATAAAAATGCAGTAATTAGAGTGAGTTAATACCAATTAAGATTCTAATTCATAGCCCTCTTAGAACATAAGAAGAATATCCTTTATTCTTAGTCTTAAGTCTAAGAATAGGTTGGTGAATACGGGCTCTACTTTAAGACAAATGGTAGGTTAACACCACTGACATAAGACACCACATAAAAAGTTTTACATGTCTAAGATTTCTTGAAATATAAAAATAAGAACAAATATTTACAAATACCTGAGATTTATTTTTTAAATCGCTTGAACAAATGGTGTATGCTAAGTTATACATGCACACAATCATATTTCATTTGAGAAACAAGTTTCTAATGAACACGTACCAGAAAAAAATAACAGTAACAACTTGGAACTAGTTGCTTTAGAATATGCGACAACAGGAAATTTGTTTGAAGAAAATGATGTGATTGTCAAAGTTTATTTTAATTCTTTTTTTGCTCACAAACTAATAAGAGCAAAAAGAAAAAAAACAGTGCTTTAGCTTAAATGATTTCTGTGGATTTATTCAATATCTAATGAGGTAGACAAATTAATTGACAAATAACATTGAAACTTGTCACATGATGCTAGATAATAAATCTAATGTCAACTTGATCAAACAAATAACAACAACTCTTCATCTAAATAGTAAAGTATGTCTTTAAGATTTACTTCCCTTTAGCTGTAATCATTTAGAACTGCAGTTTTTGACTTCTTAAATTCTTAAAACTCAAAAGTTTTACCTGAATTTTTGCTGTTGTATGAAAAGAATATATTTATAATAGTTACTTAAATTTATACGTAAGTACTTAATAATCATGGAAATATGTGATAAAAATTCTCGATTTTTTTTTCAAAATAACAAATATGGTAAAACGTGCTAAAACACGCAATAATTAAAACAATTTATTAAACCACATTAGAGTTACAAATAGACCAGTAAGGTATTTGGCAGAGTATGGCAATTGCTACAAAAAAATAAATGCCCTATTATTTCAGTATTCAATAATTAATTACCACTCTTTGTTATACGTCTTTTGCAAGAATATAACACACAAGAAAACATGAATTAAAGTCTCGTGGACAAAGTTTTAACAAAGTTTCATTACTGGAACTCCAGTTTCAACAAAGTAACATGCACATTTTCAGCCTATTCAACTACATAACGCAATAATTAGAACATACATGTAACCATGTTTAAACGATATAATGTAAACATTCAAACACATTTAATATCATTTGTAAAATTTGCTAATGCATGTAACAAGTGTAAAAAGAATGAAATGACATGAAATGATGAAAACTTTGAATTATTCAGAATTTACTGTCAGAATTAATTATGTGTGATGCACCTGTTAGCAGAATATTCATGGAAAAAAATCTTCTGGGGTATAATGTATAGAAAATACACAAGAATTCAGTGTGGTCTATGGATGAATTTCACACTCTGTATTAACTAACAAGTTCAATTTGGAAGTAAGCAAAATGCACTGCACATGTGGTACTGGTGCCATTTTGTCATGCATAACCCAAAATCAGTTGATTGTCTGTTATCTCATCTAAGAATAAGCTAAGGGCATATAGATTGAGACATTTAGGATATTTTAAAACTTTATAACCAAGTTGAACCATTTTTTAAACATTTTTTGACGACTTTAAAATTTATTTCAGATCAAAATACCAGTACTTAATACTATACATATAAGAATATTTTGCCCAAAATTAATTATATTACCAGTTATCACCAAAGAATTTAATATGCTTGTCCAAAACATCTAGTCATAACAAACTTATGTTTATATAACCATGCCATATTAATTTGTTTAAACTGTGCTGGAAAAGACAGCAACAAAAATTATTATGATTTTTCAAGATTTTCAAGATACATGTACATATACAGTTCAATTAAATCTCAAAGATGCCTAATTTGCATCAAACACAACTTGGCATGAAAGACCCCCATTTAATTACATGTGCAGATCTGCTTAAACATAATGTATAAATTAGCAGTTTCACGCATCATACCTAGGTAATTTTTACTACAATTGTAAGCACAAATAGATACAATTTATGAAGTAATTTTAACAATAAATGAGGCGTGTTGTGGGAAACCCGGGCTTAATGCATGTGCGTAAAGTGTCGTCCTGGATTAGCCATTGCAGTCCGCACAGGCTAATCCAGGACGGCACTTTCCGCCTACAGTGAATTTATGTTTAGAAGAGAAACAGGATCCGGGACGACACTTTACGCACATGTATTAAGCCCAGTTTTCCCACAACATGCCTCAAATATTCTTTTTCATAACATCTTTGGCTTGTGTTATTTTACCCCCATATACATAAAATTACATTTACATAATCATACACAAAATACTTGACATATCACAGAAATAATTAGGAATAAACAATTTGTCGTATTCAGCAACAAATGCATTTATTAAAATCTTAACATGAAAATAACTTGAATACTACGGAAGTGCAAAGACAAATTATAATATTGGGAATGGTTAAGAAGGTTAAGAAGGAATAATAACTAATTTAACTAATTAAGGAGATAAGTGTCAGCAGAAAGAACTTTCTACGAGCACATAATGGACCTAATGTTTATCTATTGATAAATGTATATAACCAACAGTAGCATGTAGCCATTCTGTTACATTTACAATACTGGCATGTTCAATTTAGATAAATGTATATAACGAAAATCAAGAAATATCTCATAATATCATGTACACATTTTCTGTCATTTTTACCAACTTGTTTTATTTTATGTGCTTTTACCGACTTACCAAGTGTTCGTACAAATTAATCCACAAGCTTTCATGGAAAAATAATATTTTTTAAAATGACAAAACAAGGTATAAAAGGTAAAAATTGATTTCAGACCTAGCTAATAGATATTTAACAGTATATATGTACACACAGCAACAAATACACAGATTGTTTAAATAAATATAATTTCTATTCCAGGAAAAAAGCAGACTGAATGGATATGCATGTTTAAATAAAGCCAGATATGTAAAATTGTTACATTATATATATTTTTTTTCATTAACCAAAAACTAAAAGTAAATAAATTCAATATGCTTTAGTGTTCAATCAAGAAAAATATATAATAAGCCTGAGGCATTAATTTGAAATGTATGAACAATGAACAAAACAAATAAAATAGCGTCAGATGAAAAAATTTACATTTACATTTGATGATGCACATAAAATATTAAATGCCAAGAAATCAGATTTATATTCAATTCAGCTGTCCATGACCATTCAGTATAAATTTTCTCTGAATTGTTTACAATAGGTTTTCAGATCTGTTAGTAACACAGCCCAAATCTAGACAATCATTACCCGGGTAGCTGAGCTATGTGATATATAACCTTTACGACAACTTTTGCTTAATTTGAAGACTAAGATATATACTCTGAGTACTGGAACCCTTGTTACAAATTGTTAAGTAAAATTTCACCAGTTCTGTTGCCACAACAATCTTTTCAACTTTTTTCTTTGACAACAATGGTTTGAAATATCAGGCTTGAATGGCATAACATCTATTCATAAGTACAAAACTGGTATGTAAAACAGGAAAATAAGCATTATATAAGTTATATAACACTGGCAACCCTGTGAAATTTTGTCTCATGACATAGTTTCATTGTACCAGGAAAAATGTACAGTAGCGTGACTAAATATTCTTCCTTCATACAATATATACTTTATCAAAATGTACACTTGAGCAATAAGATTTTTATCTGGATAAACGAAAAACTGTACAAATTGAAAACATGACCTATATTAAGCACAATTTAGACATGCAGCTGAAAAAAAATGTTTTTAGTAATATAATTTTATACAAAAATAAAAATATGTGACAAATTGTGAAAGTACTGATAACACATTTATTCAATCTTTAACAATAACAAATACAGAGTACAAAACTATTTATCCTGTCCACAACATAGGGTATCATTAAAAAGTAATTGAACAAATGTAAAAGTAACCAAAATGAAGTAACTTGGAACAAAATAACCAGAACAATGAATTTAAAACAGAAGTATACAATTTCCAGAGATAAAGATTTTTCAGATATAGAGCAAAGATAATTTATATGCAGTTTAATATATAAGGTATCTAACAAATGTACAAAATATTTTAACAATTAATATATTTGTACCTATTCAAAACATTGCACCAAATTACATGACAAACATGGTATTAACATGGAACATACATGCACATCAGTTATCATCTACTATAATACTAAATTTGATGTTTAAGTACAATTTAAAAGCAGTTTCATTAAACATCTTCCATGGATATAAACATACAATAATAAACACTATCACTTTGTTACTGATACTACTTTCAGACAGTATAAACCAATAATTAAAATAAACTTAAATAGCCAAGAAGATTGTTTGAAAACGCAAGATTGTTTTTAAAAAAAGTACACAAACCATAAACAGTTTTTCAATCAGACCGATGTTTCCATGACTTCCATCACAGAGCATGGGGCTTCCTCGATGATAGTCATGTTCGACAAGATGTCCTTTCGCATGCTCCATGGATCTGAGAAATCATTCTCCGATCCATCTGATATCACACTAACATTTTCACCAAATGACACTTTTGATTCTACGGGGCTCATTACCGAGTTGTTGTTATTATTATTTAAGATTTCTTTGGCACTTTCTGAGGCGTAGGTTAAGCTAGGATACACAGAATGATTTGCACCAGGACTTATACCCCCATTATCACCTGTTTCGTCAATAGACTGCTGACGGGAATTTGCGTAACTGTTACACAGAGAAATACTTTCTCCACGTCGACTTTGCTGAGTCTCGAAATTAGAAAATCGTCTAGGTCTGCTGACTTGGAAACTAACCAAGTTATTATTATCACTTTCCACCGAGCCTTCTCGTGAGCGACCATCGTACGGGCTGCCTGTGTCGTATATTTCAAACTGAAGTCTCTGAGCAACGGCCTCTGGGAAGAAAACACTCTTAGACCGCGTGCTGTACGCAGAGAAAGAGTACCTGTTTGGATTGAGGGATGGTCTCTTGCTATTTGAGCCATGGATAGATTCCTGATGCAGTCTTTCAGCAGCCTTGCGTAACAAAACGGGTGACGATGGAAGGGACTGGCTTCTGCGTTGAAAAGAGGTCCGCCGTACCGGTACTGAGCCATTCTGGTTGGGCGTACATGGAGGAGTAGACAGGGAAGACGGGGAGGGTAATTCAAACAAAACGGAGTCTACGTCACCAAATGACTTGCCAAGCATTTTACAGCCTTCCCTGAAGCCTGCCATGTCTGCAAATGGGTTAGAGATGGAAGGCTGGTAGAACGGGTCATCTCGGCTCATGGCTTCACCGACAAGGCTGGGAGTGCACTTGACTTCCAAAGAGTCATCTTCATCATCAAACGCTTCATCCTCATATTCTTCATCACCGTTGACCTGCAGAATGTTGTCTTCCGATCGTGACCTTTTGTAACTCGAACCATCTAAAAAAAATGGGATAAAATTATTATGTTTTATTTACAATATCTTCTTGAAAACCTATGGTAAAATATGCAACATTTTTGTAGACTGTTCTGCCATTTAAAAATATAACATCCAGTACTAAAAACAAACTTGACTTCTACATACAACATAATTTATATAGGACTTTTAAAACTGTACTCTGGCAATAAATAAAAAACATGTTATAATAAACAGAATAAATGGCAATGTGATTTTTTTCCTTTCAACATTTTGAACAACAAAGAGAGCACACAATATCCTTATGTGCATAAGGAAGACGTAGTTCATAAATGATCTTTTCAAACCTATAGAGTTCCTCCTTTCGTATCCTTTCCTGGTGACGGTGTCATTTTTCAGGTTCTGGTAGATCTGCTGGGTGTACTCTTCTGTCTCTGTGAAAGGTGGGCGCTTTGTGGCATCAACCTGATGTAATACAATAAAATACTGTTTATCTTCTAAAATACTGTTTATCTTATATAGTCCTTATTTTTTATATCCTTTTTCTTCTTCATTTATTTCGGCTTGTTCTGAAGACACAATTGATGAAGTAAAACTGCTTTTTATTCTAAAGGAGCGTGCAATTACCTTTAAGTTTATCCACTCCAATGTTATCACATTCCAAAATCTATTCCATGATGATATTGTAACAATAGTGACCGTTTCCTACTTACTTACAATAATAGTTTAGACACACAATTTAACACCAAATAATATTATATTTGGGATTCATTACTAAAATTAACTGAAGTCATGGAAACAATTGCTGCTGTGGAATCAAAGAACATCATACATATATCGAACATTTTGGGTCCATTTTTAAGAAACTGGCATCTTGTCTAGAACTTACAGTGAACAAAACTCTTCATAAATTGAGGCGTGTCGTGAGAAAACCGGGCTTAATGCATGTGCGTAAAGTGTTGTCCCAGATTAGCCTGTGCAGTCCGCACAGGCTAATCCAGGATGGCACTTTCCACCTACAGTGGATTTATGTTCTGAAGAGACTTCCTTGAAACAGAAAATTCCATAAAAGCGGAACGTGCCGTCCTGGATTAGCCTGTGCGGACTGCACAGGCTAATCCGGGACGACACTTTACGCACATGCATTAAGCCCACTTTTCCTACGACGCGGCTCAATTATCCCATTGTATCTTTCAAGCATTCTCAAAAACTTTGTCAAGTTTATAAAGCCAGATGATGACGGCATTAATCTGTTACCTGGCAACACCTGAAGGCCATTCTCAGGAAGTCAAGTGGGCAGTAGTCCACCAGTCCACTGAATGCCTTGTAGTCTATTCCGAAATTCTGTGAAAATACAAAGTCAAACACACTCACAAATGATGACAAACATGATCAATATGGTTGAACGCAAGCAAATGAGGATATCAAGATATGTAGTGTTACACTTGTTTTGTCAATTATTGAAAATACGACCTCTACAGAAATATAATGTACAACTTTTTGAGCCTCAACTGAAATTATACAGTCAACATAAAGCATATGTGGCACAGATTTGTCACAAAAGTAGTACTTGGTAAACAGTTGTTAAGCGATTCTTCCAGATGAATCACATACACAAATATTGATCAGTGAAAGAAATATATCAAACAAATGTGAAATGAATCTGTGACATGGACATGTGAAATGAATAAATGGAAGAAATCTGCGAGATAAAACAGTGGTAGTACTCTCTACTTACATTTGTCCTCGGCAGTATGTCTGGGTCAGAGGACACACGGGCGGTGATCTCGCAGCATATCACACCATAGGAGAAAACATCAGCCTGTCATATAGTAGGCAGTACATGTAGAGGAGGCAAATTAGAGAAAGCCCTTATTTATACAATAACAGGCAGTTTAGACATTAGACATGATACCATTAATATGATAGCCCGCAACAGACCATGTCCCATATGGAATCTACTTATGTTCACCTCATTAATACAGTACACAAGAACATTACATTTTTTATTGAACACAATAAACTTTATGCAGTACAAGTGATTCCTTTTAGCTTCAGCCATCTGTAGCAGTATGAAACTTTAATTTTGTATTAACAATAACTCATTCTGAAGAATATATAAACTTAATAAATACTACATTATTTATTGGTACGAACACATATAATAGCTATAATAAGCTATGGAAGGAGATTGTTACCAGTTCATTGTACTTCTGGCCGAGGATAACTTCTGGTGCCATCCAGAATGGTGATCCTACAGTGGACAACTGCTTCTTGCTCCTGAAAAACATGCAACAATCACTTTTTTTCAACTCAGTGAAGAACCCTGCAAACCCTTTGACATACAACACACATACTGAAAAACAAAAGATACAGTGACAGCGAAGTGAAGTAACATAGGCATTGTGTATGCTAGATAATGATGGGCTGATTAATCATTAAGTCAAATAATCATGACGAACAGAGCCATGACGTGATGATGACGATGGGAAAAATTAATCGACGAAATATGTACATGTCACTGGTAGTACTTTGCCAAAACTGTATTCTGTAGTTAAAAAAATATAATAGTGTTTTGCAGTTCTAAACTGTTTAAAATATTATAAATACAATACATAATTGTACATCTAAAGAATATACAATGCTATAAAACATTCATTGATAGGTTGTCATTGTGTCCACTCAAGGATTTTCATGATTTTAATATGGATTAGTTAATGATTCATTATATATCGTATGTAATATACATTGCACAAGTAAATTCTTGCATGTGATTTTAAGATCCTAAAAATGTGTTCTATTTGTATTAACAAATAATTCTTTATATAAAAAACTTGTAGTTAGTTTAGTTTCGAGACATTATATCTTTTACAGTACATGTATAACCGACAAATCACTACAATGTGTAGGGGTGTCATTGTTTTACACTACATTTTATCTATTAAAAACCTTTGCATATATAATATTATTATGTATATGTTAGTAAACGTCTACTCTTATTAAGTCAAGACGTCTTGTTAAAGTTCCATTTTTTTGTGTTTTAACAAAAACCAAATCTGCAAATTCAAACCTGTCTTGTTTAAACTATAGGAGCAAGTTTAACAAAATAAATTGACAAATTTGGTAAACATTTTATGATTTCTACTGAGCAACAACAATCCACCTATTTCGTCACGATTATTTGAATAATCAGTCACATTTGGCTCTGATTAATCAATAAATATTTTTAGGACTGATTCCAATCACTAATGCTAGAGTTATGGTTCTTGCTCCTGAAAAAAATATTACTCAGTGAATAACAGTTACTCTTGCTTACTCTATGGCATACAAAACACACTGTGATGCAGAAAAGAAAGTACAGCAAAGGGGAATTACTAAGTCTTGTTTTACGAGAAATATGGTTCTTGTGAGATGCACTTCTACCACTCAACATTAATTTGTATTTCTAGTTTGATGAAAATCCTCTCCACTGTTTTCAAGGTAATTATTTTCATACTTGTCAGAATAGTCAGAAGCACATTACACCAAACATCAATCTGAACTAGAGCCATTGTAATGACAACTAGCAAACACAACTCTTTGATGGCATTTTCCAGTTTCCTTTGCTAATTTCCATCATGTCTTTGCTATTATTCAGTCACAGAAAGCCACCTGTAGACATGCAAAAAGCCTTTAACGGTAATTACATGTCTACATTGCCTGCTGCTTTCTCAGGATTGTTAACTAACTAGGAATCCTTCCAAATGACAGTCAGCTAACAATATAACGACACAAACTTCGTATATCCTTCTTTCCGATGGTTTCGTCCGCCCGTATGGTTTCGTGAACTTAGAGATGACGTAATTTAAATACCCAGCACATTCACGCACGCGTCCGAATTCTATGCAACTTTTATCGGAAGTATTTTAGCTGTGAAGAAAACTGCACAATGCGAAAGAAACAAGTAATTTTCGTATTATTTACCACTGCCAACGCCTGCATTGATAAACATTTCAATAAAATTTGCCCATTTTCCTACTTAAAATACGTTTTCTTCTTGATACAGTCTGTTGTTTACCTCCCTACATTCTACAGACGCTGTCAGCTGTGTTTTAAGTCACGTGACCAAAAGGGAAACAACCCGTACTTATTTCGTTATAAGCATGTAGAGGCCCGTCGTATGTTTCATGTTAGATTTTTACGTTTATTTTCAGGTCCCATTTTTTATCAACCTGTATTTAAGACCCTGTTGCCTTTTATTTCAGCCCAAACCACAAAAATACTATTCTAAGTATAAAACTTACCACAGTGAAAGTTTGGTAAAGGCCTATAGTGCTGTTAGGGGCACTAAAGTAAGCATTCGCAATGCAGCCCTGCAATATGGGGTCCCATATCAAACGCTAAGAGATAGAATAACTGGAAAGGTTGACATGGACAACTATGGTAATGACACAGTTTTCCACAAAGATGAAGAACTTGCTCTTGTAGAGCATGTGCAGACATGTGCCAGGCTAGGGTATGGATTTTCTAACACAGCCTTGCAGAGAACGGCCGGAGAACTGGCACTGGAGCTGGGTAGGAGGCCAACTGACAAGCCACTCAGCAATTCCTGGCTGTACAGTTTCCTGGACCAATGGAAAAACAGTATAACCTCGCTGAAGCCCGCTGCTCTGGACACAAACAGAGCAAAATATGTAACCCCGGAAAGCGTGGCTAACTACTTCAGAAACCTTGAAGAGGCCATTACAAACCTGGAACTCCAAGATAAGCCTGAGTTGATCTACAACCTGGACGAAACAGGAATCAGCCCGGAGCACAGACCTCCGAATGTAATAGCCCCTACACGAGAGAAGGCCCAGTCTGTAACTTCTCCGCGGTCGTCAAGTACAACCCTGATTGCTTGCGTCAATGCAGCAGGAACGCATCTACCACCATATTTCGTGTTCAAAGGTCTTAGTATGATTCAAATTACACTGTTTATTTCATATAATGCATCATGCAATATTAACGTTTACGGTTTTACGTTCGCGGCACATATTTTAAATTTTAAGTTCTTAATTAAACATGTATACATTTACATATGCCGTTGGTTAATCGCATAACTAATTGGGTCATAGTGTACTTAAATCGCATTTTATTAAGCATTTTATTAAGCTAATATATGGTACAATTTAAACTTAACAGAACTGGATCTATTCACAGAGTTGTTCATTGTTTATTGTTTGGAAAAATGTAATTAAACCTCTTAACTATACGAACTAAAGCTGCACTATTCTTTAACTTTTGTAGTATGTGACCAAAAAAAATTAAATAAAAATAGTCAATACGTCAATCTGTGAGCAGGTCCCTTTAAGATTATATGTCAAATACCACAGGTAAGAGAACGAATGATGAGCTGATGCGTGGATCCACACCAGGGGCCCGTGCCGTGATGTCAGACTCTGGTTGGTCAACAGCAGCCTTGTTCCAGGACTATCTAGATTCTCAATTCCTGAAGCACGTGCGCCGAGGCCCAGATGACAAGCAGCCGATCTTGTTGCTGTTAGATGGGCACACAACACACACTTCCCCCAGCATGATTAACTGGGCCCTGTCTAAAAATATTCACATTTTTGTGCTACCAGCCCACTCGTCACACCTTCTCCAGCCTTTGGACGTGTCAGTATTTGGGCCATTCAAACGATACTTCTATAGCGAGTGTGCTTCGTATATATGAAGGATCAGATGGGGAAAGTGATTACTCGGTACGAGCTGGCAGCCATAGCTTGCAAAGCCTATTTGAAGTCCATGTCACCATGGAACATCGTGTCTGCCTTCAAAAGGACAGGCATTCACCCTTTAAACAAGGATGCGGAACCATCGGAACGACTTCTGCCATGCGAACCATTTCGGACACCACACCCATACTGAAAGTAAAAGCAATGAAGGCTGGAAAGGAAGCTGTTGAACAGTATCTTGAAGATAAACTAAAAACAAAACAAGAAAACGGCTGTAACTGCACACTCCATACAAAAGCTCCATCTAATAAAAGGCCCAGTCCGAGTGGTCGAGAGGTGACTAGCGATGCATTCATGGCCGAATTAGACAAACACGATGAAAACAACAAAGAAAACGTGGAAGCAAATCATCAGAAAGGAAAAAAGAAGCAGAAAAAAACGAATTCCACCAGCTCTCGTCCATCCACAAGTGGTATTAATAGTACCGGAAACGCCGACACAGACGAAGAATCGGAAGTCGACGAGGCTGACATGTGCTGACTGTCACCCCCAAATCTCGACAAGCGGCCCTACTTGAAAATTGTCAATTGGGGGCAGTGCGAAGGATGTGGACACTGGGTTCACTTGCAATTTTGCCATGAAAAAGCTATTTTGCGACGTGGGGATGCGTTCATGTGTTGTCATTGTTCCTAAATATTTGTTTTTTTTTTTTTATGTTATGTCTTTATTGTTCTTCATAATGTTAAAATCCTTTTTTTCTTTGATGGTGTTATTGTATGTTTGTTATAAAGTACAATTCAGTAATTCTTAAAATTGTTATTGTTTTAAATTGTTACATGACAATATGTGAATGCAACAAAATCAGTCAATCCAGCCAGGGCCTGCCAGAGCACCTGCCAAACGGCAGCCAATCAGAATTCACGAAACCATAGGAAACGCTGATATGAGTCAGACATACGTAGGTCATGTTGATGTTATTGTTATTATTCAGTTCACGTACTGTTTTTGTTCAAATAAGGTTATATTTTCATGTAAACATTGATTTTACTACAAAGTGACAACTAAGTCAGTTTCATTCAGTTGAAATTAACGCGAATGCGCTGGTTTAAAAATTAAGGTGGCCGAAACCGTAGGAAAAGTGGCTACTTAGGTTAAGAAACTGCTTGCATGGAACATGTTCTTACATGCAAATCAACAGTAAATAGAAATGTACCTGGTCAGCGTTTTTCCTCACCACTTTGGGAATGGTACCGATACCGGTCAAATTGGGAAAATTATCGTCGTTTTCAGCCAAATTGGGAATTGTATCACTTTCATTAAAAAATGTCATAAAAGATGTAAAAACAGGCGGCCCAGTTCATACGTCCAATTTTTTTTTGCGACAGATGTCAAATGACGTTATCTGGTGCGTTTTAGCTCTTAAAATTAAGGCTAACATGTTTTCAATTTTTTGTAAACGTTTAAACGAATTGAAATAAACGAAACATCACCGTTTAAACGGTATACCTCTAGCCTTTTAAGAGCAAAAGCGTCGTTGTAAGAATCATGATAAAAATACATGTATCCTCGATTACCGTAAATTCGCGACCCTAACATTTAATGTCAATTATCAAATTATTTCAACAATTTGAACATAATAATTAGAACAAATATTTGAAAATAAATATATATACCGCTGTTTTTTTAACTTATTTATCCAAAACAACGTTTAAAACTTTTAGCAGGTCAACATTGTTTACGTAAGTGTCAAGCAGTCGCCATGTTATCTAACTATCATTGATTCGCGGATATGACGTCATCCCGTCATTCCTAGAAAATAATCTTCAATTAGGCCACGTACAACAAGTTTTCGCTTATCATATTAAACAGTGAATTTTATTTTAAAAAAAAAATCTGAAATGTAATTCTTTCTTATCACAAATGCACATTTAAGTAATGCTATACCAGTGGGGAAAAAACGGCGGGAGAATTTCCCCTTGTACGCTGTGCCTACGCGCGTCAAATGTTAAAGACCTCCAATGAGAAAGCACATGGTCAGTACACGCATGCTTTCCATGTGACGTCGTGGTTGTCAGCAGACATTTCGCACTCTTTTGCAAAAAAACACGGGCTTTACATGGCATATATGTATACATAAACAAGACCGCTTGTGTTTACGAAACTACAACACTGAGAAGTAACACTAAATATATGCTTTTCCGATTACGATTTAATATTAGCATGATTTTTCGCAGTTTAGGTCGATAATACGCTTGACGCGCGTATGAGGTTACTTATGTGTGGATACATGCCAACTGCGCCGATTGGTCAGTCAAAACGTCATTCCAAAGCGAAGAGAAACGGAGCGTTTCTATTGGCTTAAATCGATTTTACTGCAGGTTGAAACTCCGCCTACATGGCGGTGCTTCACGGTGATTTATTGCGGCTTAGGAATAACAGTATATTGTTAAAAAATTTTGACGAAGTGACACTCACTTTCATCATTAACTGACTTAATTGAGTGGGTGTACATGTTTCTCCAGTGAAAAACGATCATTGTGACGTAAAAGATTAGCTTTCACAGCCAGAAATTGTCGCTCTGCTGCAGACAACACTGCTAATTAATTGATAAAATACACATGCCCCGGGCGATGTTTATAAGTGAAACACTAATTTTAGGCGCCCCGGATATGTTCCGAAGTTAAAATTTAAGGCTACGGGGCACTAAAATGGCATGGGGAAGGCCCTCCAGCTGTGCGTGGAGGTTTACGCTTGGGTAAAACAAAAGTAAAATACAGGAACATGGTCGATCTGTTCAGGGTCTTTTTGGATTTTTTCTTACATTTGGGAATTTTTTAACTTCAAATTGGGAAAAATGGTCAGAAAATCGGATTGGGAATGGTACCGTTTTCCGGTACCGACTTTATATAGAGGAAAAACACTGCTGGTAGTACAGTGAACTCAGGAGAAACTAGAAACACCTGTTGAACACTTAAAGATCTTGTTTATTAGTTTAACAGGTTACTACTACATTTATATTTCTCTTTTCAATAGTTAACATAGTAAAATTGAAAACCAACACAAATTTAGTCACCCTGGCAAAATATACCAAGGCAACACATTTTAGAACCTGTGCAAATAAATCATATTTTTAATTTGGATTCTATTTTTCTCATAATTTATGCACCTATCAATATTTTCCCCCAGGGGGGTGAGCGGCAGGCATATGCAGGACTTTAGAATGAAAGTGATTCCAGACAGGCGGGAATTTGACACGTCGAATAGTTCCGGGTACCGGGTAGTAAACTTTGTCGGATTTTAGATCCCCGCTATATTGGGTCCTCAAGCATCTCTCACTGTAGGGATTAAGACAAAAATGCTTGGCTCTAGGGTGGGGAATTAGACCCCAAAGAATAAAATTAGTCAAATTCCCCTGGGTCAGCCAAACGCTCCCCTCTTTAGGGAAAATATTGATAGGTGCAGTATACAACAATGTGACTCGTACTTGTACAAAATCTGATGGTTCTAGCAATGCAAGATACTAAAATCAAGAATTAGTATTAACTGAAACCTCATTGGTGCATTTTTTTTTTAGATTACAGCAGTCATAATTATTAACATATTTATTGCTATCTAGTATTACTGCCAGTTTTGACACTTTCATATTTAAGTATGCCAGTATGTGCTAACACGTTTCAAACTAGAGCAAGAAAGCTCTCGGAGAGCGAAGGCAGCTCAGCAAAATGAGGCAATTTGCCCTATCTCCTAATAATAAAGAATCCTTTAAAAAAGACCCTGGATTCAGATCACCACCAAAATCCATTCAAAACTAACAAACAGACTAACCAAAGCAGGCAAAAACATAACCACTTTGGCAGATGTAACAATCAAATGAGGCATGTAGTGGCAAAACCGAGCTTAATGCATGTGCGTAGTGTTGTACCGGATCAGCCTGTGCAGTCCCAACAGGCTGATCCGGGACAGCACTTTCCACTTTTATGGTATTTTCCTTTCCACTTTTATGGTATTTTCTGTTTCAAAGAAGTCTCTTCTATTATAAATCCACTGTCGGCGGAAAGTGCCTTCCGCGAACGACACTTTACGCACTTGCATTAAGTTAGGTTTTCCCTCGACACACCTCAAATGATTATTGAAATACAGTGTGATTGACCTAATAAATTGTGGGGCAAGGATTTTACAACCAAGACTGAACATGCAGTATACTTACAAAGGGTCAGGGATCTTAGCGGACAGTCCGAAATCTCCAACCACTGCAGTGTAGCCATTGTCCCGTCTGATAAGCACGTTCTAAAATGAGAGAACATGCTTGAAGATAACGCTGGCAATATCTGAAAATGAGAAGCAATTATCATTTTTAATACAAATTTCAGATGCTTTCATTTTTTTCTGGTGTATAAATATAGCTTACTGGGCAATGGTTTTGGCATCCGAAACTGCTTTCAAAATCTGTTCAAAAACCAGATACATTAATTTTGCATATAGAATATGCCTGTTAGACAACAATTTATCCACCTGCAATATTCAGGAAACTTTCCACCCCCACAAATTCCAGTTGTTGCTTTTATTAAACCGCTCAATAGAAAATAAAATACAATACCAGTGCTTTATAATTCGACTTGTACCATGCAAACTGCCGTGACAAGCTGTACAAGACACTTCAAACTAGTGATGCACATTCTAATTTTAAATTAATGTAAAGGTTTGTAGTTCGATAATCGAACATCCATAATTCATGTCTCTGATTTTTCATAATAAATTAAAGAGCAATTAAACCCATTCTCTGAACACTGAAATTGCTGACAAAAATATTATGAGTTTAGTTATCCATTTTAAGCCACACATCTTTACGGATCATTTTTGCAGTCAATGTTATTTTTCAGGAAACAGTTTGGCAATGTAATTTGTTTAATGATCAATTTTGCAGCAATGTATCTTTTTAAGGTATCACAATTTAACAGCTTTGTCTCTCCAATTAAGTCACATTAGTAGGTTGTTTCAAATTTAAAAAAATTAATTTTGGGACTCAAATCAAATTGATGACAATCATATAGTGTGCATGCACACTGCGATTGCAAGTCAAAACACATCCTGATGCACAAGAACACTTCAAAGAAATATGCTAGTGCATTTTGTTGGCAAATCTGAACATATAACTATGTAACATTGAATGAATAATATGTTTCGATTTGCAAACAAGCTGTTGTGCGCAGAAGTGCACATGCTATCTGCAGGACACGTGACAACCGAAATGACTTCAATCACGCAGTCACAAATGACTTCAATTACGCAGTCACAAATGACTTCAATCACGCAGTCACAACACGTAACAACCGAAATGACTTCAATCACACAGTCACAAATGACTTCAATCAAGCAGTCACAAATGACTTCAATCACGCAGTCACAACAAAACAAGTTCTGCACCAGTAAATCTTGCAGACGCCACAAAACCTTGAAACAATTGTTGGCAACATCAGCAAAACATACAACATTAGGGTTCTGGAAATAGCTGGTGGAAAATATTCTCCTCCCACAAGGCACCCGAGTAGTTCTCCAGGTAGGAAGGAATATTTTCCATATTCATACAAGAAAAACAGCTGATTCCCCATCTTTTTTATGTTTTAATTTTGTTTGGTAGGTAAATTGTTGGCAATAACAAATTCTGGTGAAAAACCTATATAGATGCAATGTATAGTAATACTGCAGCTGGAACACCAATGTTCTTTTATATTTTGGTACATATAAGGACCCAGAAGATTGAAAACATTTATTTCTCCCTTGTTTTATAACTGCCCTTCTAGGCACAATATTTATATCGAGCCATATTATGTGTTATCTATAGGTAGATCATGAAAACTCGGTCAGATGGTCAGATGGGGGGGGGGGGGGGCGGTGAGATAGTGAGAAATAGGGTCGTACATATTGTGCCGAGTCGGTAGAATAGAAATGTATAATTGATCTTACCTATGTTGTAATAATGAACATACATTATACTTTCAGAAATGTGCACAAAAACTTGTGTAAATTACAATCATTAGATCAGTTAAGGGCAATATTTAGTTCACTTAATACTGTTGAATATCTTAATCTGCTCACATTATCAGCAGGACAGCAATATCACTTTACTAATAGATTCATGTTTAGGTTTTAAAGTATATTTTAATGATGCTTCTTCTTGTTTTCATCCTTTCATGTAATTGATGAACATAATTACTTTTTACAGGGTGAACTTCTAAATACAAAACATCGAGCACTATTCTAAACATTTTCAATAATAAAAGGACAAAGTGAACATAACTGAAAGCTTTATCCCCAGTGAATAAAATGTGCCATTTTCTAACATACATGTTATTCTTTTTTTCTTTTATTTTCTATTCACCAATAATGCAAACTGTTAATAATTATTTACTGAGATTTCATGGTCATACTTGCAAACATATTTTCATTTATTTTCATAATGCACAATTTAAAACAGATACTAGTTATGCATACAAACTATTCAATGTGTATTATGGAAAAGTTGTATAACAGTATATGTTTTTATCCTTTTCGCTTCAGGTGTTACAATGGTTAAAAATCTGTTAGTATTTTCAAACAAATGAGAAAACATATTATCAGTGTTTTTTTCACCTTTGGGGAAAGGTGGCGGGGCCCTTTTACGACACAAGGGGATTATTTTTTTTGGAAAGCATTATTTCATCTTTACATTCTACTTTTGTTATAAAACATTAATGAATTGTTTTGCTACAAATGATAACTTAGATAATGCACTAATTTTGTTTGATAAAAAAATTGCTGGGGTTGGTTACGAAAATTCATCTATCTTAGTCAGTTTTTGTCTGATTTTTGTCAATTTTATATTTAAATAAAGCTTATATTCTGAGTGGAATTTTAAGGTAAATATAGCGGAAAAACATATACTTTTTAGCAGGGGAATGGGGCCGAATTTCTGCCCCAAATTAGCCCTAAAAACCCCCACTGTTTTGTATGTCTACCTTACAGAATTCATTCTCTTAAGTTTTGGGATGACCTGAAATACTGACCTACTTTTCTGTTGTACATAAGAAATAATCAGTCTACAAGATTGTTGAGGTTACAACCCACTAAATCCTCAATAAAACCATAAATCTAACACAGAAAACAATGATGACATTGTTTACTGATTATAGTGCATGTGGAAAATTTGTTATGAACTCCAAAGCTAGAGCCAAGTTTGGTTGTTTTACCAATTGTACAAATATTGATGAAAGACATTTGATAACATCTACACGAATGTACCTTTTACATAAGTTCAACCTGAAAGAAGCTTTACAGTAATAAAATAGTAACACAATAACCAATGTATATCATCTATGTCAACAGACGGATTAATTTCAATTTGTGGACCTACAAATTCAAAGCTTTAAGTCCAAAGTTTGCATACCTATTCTTACAGACTTACTGTCAACATCTAGATTATTACATACAAAGTTAACAACCTTTCAAGATGTATACATTCAACACGTGTTTAAAATGGTTATATATTTGTTCAAAGGATAAATATTAAATTCCACATTAGCGGAAATATATACCCATTGCCACTCCTCAATGCTACATTAAATTTTAGGTAGTGGACCAGTTTTTTTTATAGATGCGATCGGAAAGCATTTTTATTATTTATAGAACAATCAAAGATCAGAAATGGCAAAAGTTCTGGGCTAAAGTTGAACAATTCATTGACATTAGCTATTAACTTCAAACGATAAATTGACATTAGCTACAAAATTCCACAGTTTAACTTGTTATCCTTGAAATTCAGGTTTTGAACAGTCACCTTATATTAGAATTTGTATATTACACTTCCAAAACATATTCAACATGCCTATGTTGATCAGGTCTCAGCATACCAAATTGGCGACAGTGGGGAGCCAAACATTCCTATGTTGTTCAGGTCTCAGCATACCAAATTGGCGACCGTGGGGAGCCAAACATGCCTATGTTGATCAGGTCTCAGCATACCAAATTGGCCACAGTGGGGAGCCAAACATGCCTATGTTGTTCAGGTCTCAGCATACCAAATTGGCGACAGTGGGGAGCCAAACATGCCTATGTTGATCAGGTCTCAGCATACCAAATTGGCAACAGTGGGGAGCCTAACATGCCTATGTTGTTCAGGTCTCAGCATACCAAACTGGCGACAGTGGGGAGCCAAACATGCCTATGTTGATCAGGTATCAGCATACCAAATTGGCAACAGTGGGGAGCCAAACATGCCCTATGTTGATCAGGTCTCAGCATACCAAATTGGCGACAGTGGGGAGCCAAACATGCCTATCTTGACCAGGTCTCAGCATACCAAATTGGCGACAGTGGGGAGCCAAACATGCCTATGTTGATCAGGCCTCAGCATACCAAATTGGCGACAGTGGGGAGCCTAACATGCCTATGTTGATCAGGTCTCAGCATACCAAATTGGCGACAGTGGGAGCCAAACATTCCTATGTTGTTCAGGTCTCAGCATACCGAATTGGCGACCATGGGGAGCCAAACATGCCTATGTTGATCAGGTCTCAGCATACCAAATTGGCGACAGTGGGGAGCCTAACATGCCTATGTTGATCAGGTCTCAGCATACCAAATTGGCCACAGTGGGGAGCCAAACATTCCTATGCTGTTCAGGTCTCAGCATACCAAATTGGCGACCGTGGGGAGCCAAACATGCCTATGTTGATCAGGTCTCAGCATACCAAATTGGCGACAGTGGGGAGCCAAACATGCCTATGTTGATCAGGCCTCAGCATACCAAATTGGCGACAGTGGGGAGCCAAACATGCCTACGTTGATCAGGTCTCAGCATACCAAATTGGCGACAGTGGGGAGCTTAACATGCCTATGCTGATCAGGTCTCAGCAAACCAAATTGGCCACAGTGGGGAGCCTAACATGCCCATGTTGATCAGGTCTCAGCATACCAAATTGGCAACAGTGGGGAGCTTAACATTCGTATGTTGATCAGGTCTCAGCATACCAATTGGCGACAGTGGGGAGCCAAACATGCCTGTGTTCAGGGTTTGACCTTAACTTTTGGGAAGTGGTGGTCCACAGGACCGGCTACATTCAAAGCCTACTGGTCCGGTAGTGAATGAACTGGTACCGATTATCATAATACATCGAACTGCATAGTGCATACAATAGTTTAAAAAACAAAATGATTCTAAGAATTTAAATCGGAAGATATATTGGGACTAGTGATAATCTATTATTCATTATACAATATCACATAATGTGATATGAACATTGTTGCTTAAATGAAGGTGAAATATCAACTTCTCGAACTTGACATGCGTTTTCGTGTGCTAGGCCATCGAAATGCACTTAGAGCAATTAAAAAGATAATTATTTATCGCTATTTGATCTGGCCATCCATTCCTTAACGTTTTGCAATCATTCCCACAATGCGGAAACCTTGATTTGAATTGTGTTTACTTCGATTGTATTTTTAATAAAGATACAATTTAAAACTGGCTGTTGTAAAAACAAAAACAATTATAAACTAATGCTCTGTTGAAAAGAGAATACTTTGTTCAACTAGTATTGAGCCAGGAGTAATATTAACGATACCCATGTACAAAGCATTTAGCCAAACATAGGATTTTCGGTTTGAAGTCAACGAAATATGTGAACAAATTTAGTTGTCACTGCTAGTGTTGCACATTATAATTTAAAAAGAAGATATTATTAACTTATTATTTTATACAATATCTGATTAAACTTGTATTTAAATATTAAAGTTTGTTAAATGACAATAGTTAATTATTATAAATGGATATTGCTTCTGTAAAAAGCGACTACAATGCCCGTCAGATGTAATTTTGTAAGTCAAAATGGAGTTAATTTGAATTTCCAACGTATAAAACGTTGTTATAACATAATGATTGGAAGGTTCAGGAATCGGAAAAGGTGCAATTTATATAGGACGATTCCCTGTATTCTTAAACACAAATAATAATTCACAAATTACATATTTGGAACTTGTCTAATAACAACTGGTCACCGGACCAGTCGTCCTTCGAAGACAACCGGTCCGAGCTCAAATTCACAGGTCACGGACAGACGGACACGTGTTCAGGTCGAACCCTGCTATGTTGATGAGGTCTCAGCATACCAAATTGGCGACAGTGGGGAGCTTAACATGCCTATGTTGATCAGGTCTCAGCATACCAAATTGGCCACAGTGGGGAGCCAAACATGCCTATGTTGATCAGGTCTCAGCATACCAAATTGGCGACAGTGGGGAGTCAAACATGCCTATGTTGATCATCAGGCCTCAGCATACCAAATGGGCGACAGTACCAAATTGGCGACAGTGGGGAGCCAAACATGCCTATGTTGATCAGGTCTCAGCATACCAAATTGGCAACAGTGGGGAGCTTAACATTCGTATGTTGATCAGGTCTCAGCATACCAAATTGGCAACAGTGGGGAGCTTAAAATTCGTATGTTGATCAGGTGTCAGCATACCAAATTGGCAACAGTGGGGAGCTTAACATTCGTATGTTGATCAGGTCTCAGCATACCAATTGGCGACAGTGGGGAGCCAAACATGCCTGTGTTCAGGGTTTGACCTTAACTTTTGGGAAGTGGTGGTCCACAGGACCGGCTACATTCAAAGCCTACTGGTCCGGTAGTGAATGAACTGGTCCCGATTATCATAATACATCGAACTGCATAGTGCATACAATAGTTTAAAAAACAAAATGATTCTCAGAATTTAAATCGGAAGATATATTGGGACTAGTGATAATCTATTATTCATTATACAATATCACATAATGTGATATGAACATTGTTGCTTAAATAAAGGTGAAATATCAACTTCTCGAACTTGACATGCGTTTTCGTGTGCTAGGCCATCGAAATGCACTTAGAGCAATTAAAAAGATAATTATTTATCGCTATTTGATCTGGCCATCCATTCCTTAACGTTTTGCAATCATTCCCACAATGCGGAAACCTTGATTTGAATTTTGTTTACTTTAATAGTTTTTTTAATAAAGATACAATTTAAAACTGGCTGTTGTAAAAACAAAAACAATTATAAACTAATGCTGTGTTGAAAAGAGAATACTTTGTTCAACTAGTATTGAGCCAGGAGTAATATTAACGATATCCATGTACAAAGCATTTAGCCAAACATAGGATTTTCGGTTTGAAGTCAACAAAATATGTGAACAAATTTAGTTGTCACTGCTAGTGTTGCACGTTATAATTCAAAAAGAAGATATTATTAACTTATTATTTTATACAATATCTGATTAAACTTGTATTTAAATATTAAAGTTTGTTAAATGACTATAGTTAATTATTATAAATGGATATTGCTTCTCTAAAAAGCGACTACAATGCCCGCCAGATGTAATTTTGTAAGTCAAAATGGAGTTAAGTTGAATTTCCAATAATAATTAACAAATTACATATTTGGAACTTGTCTAAAAACAACTGGTCACCCGACCGGTCGTCCTTCGAAGACAACCGGTCCGAGCTCAAATTCACAGGTCACGGACCGACGGACACGTGTTCAGGTCGAACCCTGCTATGTTGATCAGGTCTCAGCATACCAAATTGGCGACAGTGGGGAGCCAAACATGCCTATGGTGATCAGGTCTCAGCAAACCAAATTGGCGACAGTGGGGAGCCAAACATGCCTATGTTGATCAGGTCTCAGCATACCAAATTGGCGACAGTGGGGAGCCAAACATGCCTATGTTGATCAGGCCTCAGCATACCAAATTGGCGACAGTGGGGAGCCAAACATGCCTATGTTGATCAGGTCTCAGCATACCAAATTGGCGACAGTGGGGAGTCAAACATGCCTATGTTGATCAGGTCTCAGCATACCAAATTGGCGACAGTGGGGAGCCAAACATGCCTATGTTGATCAGGTCTCAGCATTCCAAATTGGCGACCGTGGGGAGTCAAACATTTTTATGTTGATCAGGTCTCAGCCTTCCAAATTGGCGACAGTGGGGAGCCAAACATTTCTATGTTGATCAGGTCTCAGCATACCAAATTGGCGAAAGTGGGCAGCTTAACATGCCTATGTTGATCAGGTCTCAGCATTCCAAATTGGCGACAGTGGGGAGTCAAATATTTTTATGTTGATCAGGTCTCAGCATTCCAAATTGGCCACAGTGGGGAGCCAAACATGCCTATGTTGATCAGGTCTCAGCATACCAAATTGGCCACAGTGGGGAGCCAAACATGTCTATGCTGATCAGGTCTCAGCATACCAAATTGGCGATAGTGGGGAGCTTAACATGCCTATGTTGATCAGGCCTCAGCATATCAAATTGGCGACAGTGGAGAGCCAAACATGCCTATGTTGATCAGGTCTCAGCATACCAAATTGGCCACAGTGGAGAGCCAAACATGCCTATGTTGATCAGGTCTCAGCATACCAAATTGGCCACAGTGGGGAGCCTAACATGCCTATGTTGATCAGGTCTCAGCATATCAAATTGGCGACAGTGGGGAGCCAAACATGCCTATGTTGATCAGGTCTCAGCATACCAAATTGGCCACAGTGGGGAGCCAAACATGCCTATGTTGATCAGGTCTCAGCATACCAAATTGCCCACAGTGGGGTGCCAAACATTCCTATGTTGATCAGGCCTCAGCATACCAAATTGGCGACAGTGGGGAGCCAAACATGCCTATGTTGATCAGGTCTCAGCATACCAAATTGGCGACAGTGGGGAGCCAAACATGCCTATGTTGATCAGGTCTCAGCATACCAAATTGCCCACAGTGGGGAGCCAAACATGCCTATGTTGATCAGGTCTCAGCATACCAAATTGGCGACAGTGGGAGCTTAACATGCCTATGTTGATCAGGTCTCAGCATACCAAATTGGCGACAGTGGGGAGCCAAACATTCCTATGTTGATCAGGTCTCAGCATACCAAATTGGCGACAGTGGGGAGCTTAACATACCTATGTTGATCAGTCTCAGCATACCAAATTGGCCACAGTGGGGAGCCAAACATTCCTATGTTGATCAGGTCTCAGCATACCAAATTGGCGACAGTGGGGAGCTCAACCTGCCTATGTTGATCAGGTCTCAGCATACCAAATTGGCAACAGTGGGGAGTTCAACATGCCTATGTTGATCAGGTCTCAGCATACCAAATTGGCGACAGTGGGGAGCCAAACATGCCTATGTTGATCAGGTCTCAGCATACCAAATTGGCGACAGTGGGGAGTCAAACATGCCTATGTTGATCAGGTCTCAGCATACCAAATTGGCGACAGTGGGGAGCCAAACATGCCTATGTTGATCAGGTCTCAGCATTCCAAATTGGCGACCGTGGGGAGTCAAACATTTTTATGTTGATCAGGTCTCAGCCTTCCAAATTGGCGACAGTGGGGAGCCAAACATTTCTATGTTGATCAGGTCTCAGCATACCAAACTGGCGAAAGTGGGCAGCTTAACATGCCTATGTTGATCAGGTCTCAGCATTCCAAATTGGCGACAGTGGGGAGTCAAATATTTTTATGTTGATCAGGTCTCAGCATTCCAAATTGGCCACAGTGGGGAGCCAAACATGCCTATGTTGATCAGGTCTCAGCATACCAAATTGGCCACAGTGGGGAGCCAAACATGTCTATGCTGATCAGGTCTCAGCATACCAAATTGGCGATAGTGGGGAGCTTAACATGCCTATGTTGATCAGGCCTCAGCATATCAAATTGGCGACAGTGGAGAGCCAAACATGCCTATGTTGATCAGGTCTCAGCATACCAAATTGGCCACAGTGGAGAGCCAAACATGCCTATGTTGATCAGGTCTCAGCATACCAAATTGGCCACAGTGGGGAGCCTAACATGCCTATGTTGATCAGGTCTCAGCATATCAAATTGGCGACAGTGGGGAGCCAAACATGCCTATGTTGATCAGGTCTCAGCATACCAAATTGGCCACAGTGGGGAGCCAAACATGCCTATGTTGATCAGGTCTCAGCATACCAAATTGCCCACAGTGGGGTGCCAAACATTCCTATGTTGATCAGGCCTCAGCATACCAAATTGGCGACAGTGGGGAGCCAAACATGCCTATGTTGATCAGGTCTCAGCATACCAAATTGGCGACAGTGGGGAGCCAAACATGCCTATGTTGATCAGGTCTCAGCATACCAAATTGCCCACAGTGGGGAGCCAAACATGCCTATGTTGATCAGGTCTCAGCATACCAAATTGGCGACAGTGGGAGCTTAACATGCCTATGTTGATCAGGTCTCAGCATACCAAATTGGCGACAGTGGGGAGCCAAACATTCCTATGTTGATCAGGTCTCAGCATACCAAATTGGCGACAGTGGGGAGCTTAACATACCTATGTTGATCAGTCTCAGCATACCAAATTGGCCACAGTGGGGAGCCAAACATTCCTATGTTGATCAGGTCTCAGCATACCAAATTGGCGACAGTGGGGAGCTCAACCTGCCTATGTTGATCAGGTCTCAGCATACCAAATTGGCGACAGTGGGGAGTTCAACATGCCTATGTTGATCAGGTCTCAGCATACCAAATTGGCCACAGTGGGGAGCCAAACATGCCTATGTTGATCAGGTCTCAGCATACCAAACTGGCGACAGTGGGGAGCCAAACATGCCTATGTTGATCAGGTCTCAACATACCAAAATGGCGACAGTGGGGAGCCAAACATGCCTATGTTGATCAGGTCTCAGCGTACCAAATTGGCGACAGTGGGGAGCCAAACAACAAGAACAGGGCCTGTATTCATAAAGCTTGAACAATCTGATCTACAAATTACTAATTCTATCAAACAAAAATGGAACAGTTAAGACATTAGTGTGGGGTTAGAGGTTGTGAAACTTGCCATCAGATACATTGTTTATTGGTAAACAAATTTTTAAACAAAAAGCAACACATTTTAATTAGTAACTAATCACATTTGTTTGACGTTTCTTCACCTTTTGCATGATATACCAACTAAAAATTGACCAATCTGCCCATCACAGACACTGGACATGTTTTCCTAACTGTTAAGCCTCAGTCACACATTCCCCATTTTTACCGTCGTCCTTGATCCGACAGCGTACCGAATCAAATATATGAAACGTCGGGACGAGATCCTGTGATTCAGGGCTGACGTGTCCCGATCATTTCCAATCCTCCCGATATCTTTCCGGAAGCATCCCGAATCAGCCGTTACCAGCCGTGTTTATCTTGATCTCAATCTGATCCTGATACGATTGGTTGCATTGTCAGGACGCTTTTGAGACACTGCCTGGCAGATAGAAAATATCGGGACATGTCCGGCATGGTCGGCCAAACACTACCGACAGTTAAGTTTGTCCCGTAACAAAGTTGGGTGACACAGCCGAATTTATATAGTCGGAATACAATCAGGACCTTGTTGGCAGTCAAAATCGGGAATGTGTGACCGCCGCATAACCTGCTCCTAGCAACTAATGGTTACAATGCATGAGCTATTTTAATTAGCCTGTTTCTTGTCTCTCTTGGCTGAACTTCCCTAACAATCACTAACCAAGTCATGACCCTCTTATCTGGTAGTTTCCCCCCCTGTAGATATTATCAACTTATATTTACATAGGAGAGGAAAACAAAATATTTCAATCCAATCAGCTATTTTACTGTATTCCAGCTTAAGTTTATTATTTTCTTTCCTTTGCATCATATTTTAGGGAATTTAATTTATTTAAATGGCGATGAGATGAAATATTAACATTGTACATTTATACTGCCTAATATTTTATTCAGGATTTCCTTTCTTGTAGGATAATATATTTTAACATGAAATACGAAATAATTTAAAAATCACTCCATATATGTTTGTCTCAGAATTTAAAGAAAGCAATATATTAAGGACTGGATAACAACTGTTGCATTTGGATGCAAAACGAAACAACATATATCAAAGCAGAATGTCAAGCATTTAATCTTCTTGACAGCTAATAATGTTGTGGTTATAGCAACAACAATTCCCACTTTGAAGTTCTAGCTGTAAACAACCACAACATTTATGTGCTAGAATTTTTTACTTAAATAAAACACTATTTACCATTTATAGCAGAGACACATCAATTCTGAATGAAGCAAATTATCTTATTGTGACCCCACTGTGGTATGGAAAATAAACAATGCAACCACTGTCAATCTTTCCATTAATTAACTACACTGCATGAACCCCACTGAGATGTAAATATTTACATTAATTTTAGCCTTGATAATAGATTGTCCCATGCAGAAAGCGATAAATCAAACCTCATTAAGTCTTTATTGATAGACCCCAATACGTGTGACAGATGAAGTGAAATTAATGTGGTTTTAATTATAGGTTTTTATGTTTTAAATAGCTAAAATCAATTACCCCTATTCATCAATAACCATATGTGGCATGCATTTGTTGTGTGACAAAATGACAGCGAGATAACTGATGTAGTCTTAAACAAAGATGCATGCATTCATTTGTTGGACAAGCATGGAGCTTTGAACACTTCAGCCGTATTTTATTGCTCTAGCATAACTGAAGTTGCTTTCAATGTTAAAAAAAAATTCCAATCTTGCAGTGGTGTACCAGGAACTACATGTTAAACGGTCTTTTATTCCAGGCAAATGCAATAAAATGAAAGGAACTGAAAATAATTTACTTAATTATGACAGCAAAATCCAATTAATTTATTCCCACGATTTGCCAATATAATACTAACAAGAGGGCCCTAGGACGCTCACCCGAGACCTTGTTACCCAATTGGATTTGCATCCCCGAGGTGTGGCTTATTTTTATCCCAGGGGCATAATTTGAACAATCTTGAACAAACCTCTGGGCCATGGGGTTCCAGGTAAAGATATTTAAAGTCATTCTGCTATTTAAGTCTATATAAACCATGTGACCCCTTGGAATGTGGCCAGATTTGACCCCAGGGGCATAATTTGAACAATCTTTGGACAGGACCACTATGCAATGTTACATACTACATATAGGAAAGCTGTGGGCCTTACCGTTTCAGAGGAGAGGATTTTTAAAGTCATTTTGCTATGTAAGTCTATATAAACCATGTGACCCCCAGGGCATGACCAGTTTTGACCCCAGGGGCATAATTTGAACAATATTTGTACAGGACCACATATACATACCAAATATGAAACCTCTAGGCCTTGTGGTTTCAGAGGAGAAGATTAAAGTCATTTCGTTTATGTAAACCATGTGACCCCTGGGGCATAATTTGAACAATCTTTGTAGAGGACCACTACAGGATGATACATACCAATTACGAAACCTCTGGGCCTTTCGGTTTAAGGAGGAGATTTTTAAAGACATTTTGCTATTTAAGTTTATATAATCCATGTGACTCCCGGGGGTGGCCAGTTTTGACCCATGGGGCATCATTTGAACAATCTTTGTAGAGGACCACTATAATGATGTTACATTACAAATAAGAAACCTCTGGGCCTTGCAGTTTCTGAGGAGAAGATTTTTAAAGTCGTTTTGCTATTTAAGTTTATATAAATCATGCGACCCCCGGGGCGGGGCCAGTTTTGACCCTAGGGGCATAAATTGAACAACATTTGTAGAGGACCACTATAGGATGTTACATATGAAACCTCTGGGCCTTGCGGTTTCAGAGATTTTTTAGGTTTACACTTTTTAAATCTATTTTAGCTCTGGTGACCTACATATGCAGCGGACCGTAACGATTTGAACAACTTTGAAAGAGGGTCACCCAATGATCATTCCTGTGAAGTTGGTAAAAATCTGCCAAGTGGTTTAGGAGATGTCGTTTGAATGAAAAGTTGACGACGGACGCACGGCCAAACTGACGGACGCACAGACGACGGATAACGGGCAATCACAAAAGCTCTCCATGATCACTTTGTGCTTAGGTGAGCTAAAATATATGATACCCCTTTTTCTACCAAATGATGACATGAAAAGCTTATAATATTCCATTACCCACAACCAAATACACACAAATGTGGATGCTACGTTTTAATAAACAGTTGCAATACCTTGGATGTAAGGTCTCTATGCATGACCCCACGAGAATGCAGATACGCCATGCCTGCCGCAATATCGTGTGCGATGCTAACACGGACCGTCCACGGCAATTCGACTTCGACGTTCGCAAGAAGTTGCTCAAGATCCCCGCCATCTATGTACTGGAATAAAGAAAATAGGAAATAATATTAAAAAAATATATATTATAATATTTGTGAGAATATGAAACAAGTTTTGCACATTAATGAAATAATATTAGTACTGCATGTACATTGCAAAATTAAATATTTTTGTATAGATCTGAAATAATTTTTCAGCAAATATAAAATAATGTTTGTGAAAAATGAAATAATATTTGCAAAAATAAGAATTAATTTTACAAACATAAAATAATGTTTGGGCTAATATAAAATAATATTTGAGAAACAGAAAATAATATTAATTTTGTGAACTTAGGAAATAATATTTATGAAAAGATAAAATAATATTTGTAGAGAAAGGAAATATTTGTGGAAATTTGAAACTATATTTGTGCAAATATCAGATAATACTGGTACAAAGATGAAGTAATATATGTGAACATATGAAATAATACTTGTAAAATAATGTGTGAATTTTTTGTAAAGTTTCATATAAAACCATAACTGGGTAATACATCGTGGAGCGTCCAACTAGAAGTCTTAAACATTCTCTTCTGATTTTCAAAGCAATTTTTCAACTTTTTGTCACAGGTTCCAAAAGTAAAAGAACACTGTATACAAGGGAGCAAAATAACACAACAGACCCAGAAATATACTTTAAAAACTGTTTCGTTTATCAGGAATCATAAGTTGAAATTGATATAATAATAAAGTGTCTGTAAAGCTAAACGATGGAATAATTTGGAGCATTTCAGTTGTTTTCATTGAAATTGTTGACAACACATGGCACACTTGTAAAAAGTAAATAATGCAGGATTGAACAGATGTTGGAATGGCCAAATGGTTAAGGCGATAGCCTTTTAATCTGGAGGAACCAGGTTTGAACACCGGTGGTACCTTTTTTTCTTTTCTTTTCTTTTCTAAAAACTTTTCTTGTTATTAAACTTGAGTTCTTTAGTTCCAATGCTTAAATCTGTCAAGTTAAGACATTTAATGGCATACTTCAAAAAATGCGAAAATCTGTGAACAAGTCCCTTTAAACAGTTCCTTTCTATCTGGTATCATTCACTTATGGCTATAAACTGCACAAGGGACGATTTTTTACATTTTAGCAAAATGACTGATAGCCATATGTATACATTTCACAATTTTTGTATTTACCCCAACAGAAAGGGCAATGATTTACTATATTATCAAAATTCAAAGCGGGAGACTCTTTCTTTCTATCTAAAAATGGCAATATTTTTCATTTGACATTCTGTAATTATTAACAACACTGACATCAGACTTTCTGATAAAGTGATACTATAGTGTCTGATCAATACGATGTTGAAGATTTATTTTCAATGGAAGATAATATTCTTATACAGAATGTCAGGGCAATGGCTGAAACGATATTGGTCTTATAGCCGCACCCTGGTTCAATTTCGGTCATGTCCAGGACATTCACAGAATAAACTAATTTTGTCAGACATGTTCCACAAATGATGTGGCTCAGAAAGTCTCCTGAATGACTGAACACACAGTTGGCAATGATATCTTTTGGATAGTAATTACTAAAAATTTAGTGGTACACCAGTGTGAAATGGGGGGGATGGATAAAAGATTATGTTATGTTAGCACTACCAGTAGCCATAATAGCCAATAAATACTAACATTTTACAAATTAAATGAAAACGAGAATATATTCACATATTTCACATTTACTGAGAAAGAATGTCCAGGTATTTTTGCAAAAGTGAACAATATGGCTACTATTTGTTGCTTCCAAGTGGCTAGTGCCTACCTAGGATTATATTTTAATTGTGTTATGGGAAAACCAGGCTAAATGCATGTGCGTTAAGTGTCATCCCGGATTAGCCTGTGCAGTCCGCACAGGCTAATCCAAGGACGACACTTTCCGCTTTCATGATATTTTCTGTTTTAAGGAAGTCTCTTCTAAACATAATTCCACTGTAGGTGGAAAGTGTCGTCCCGGATTAGCTTGTGTGGACTGCACAGGCTAATCTGGGACAACACTTTACACACATGCATTAAGCCTCGACTTCCCACTTATATGTGTACTTTTTGGCTGCATTAACTCAATGTCAAACTTAAGTGTTGTAAACATAATAACAAATAGTAAAATAACAAACTTCTTCACAAATATCTTTCTCACTTCCTGACATACCGTGGGCAACACACTTCACCAATTTACATCCCACTCGCGATAAAGGAACTGGAAACTCAACGCGCAATACAAACCATGGACAGGTCATTTAAGCATCTTAAAATCCCCAAATTATCATAAGTGGATCTGATGATGTATATGGTTATATTTGGGGGATCTCAATAAAATATCGGAAATGGAAACATTAGTATTTAATAACCAGGAAGAAAATTATAACTTGTCCATTGATAATTTCCAGACTAACGGACCAACCAGACTAAGATGTTACTTTAAATGCTGAGCTGTTGACATTTTATTATTTATTGTTTTTCTTTTCAAAATAAATGAGGAAACGGAACAAAATCTGCTGCAAGCAATAACTTCCCATGAAAATTTGATTTTGGGGGGCAAAAAAGAGTAAAACACAAGTTTTTTTTGGTATTACCCCAACAGCAACTGAATCTTACAAAAAGGAAGAGAAACTTGTACATGTACTTTGTAGACAACTGCGTAATTAAATTACAGCTTCAACATATATAGATTTTACTGTTTCTCCCATTATACTTATTTTGTATGTATTTTTTCGCAAGTTCTATGTGAAATACAAAGATCACGTCACACATACTTATCATATACATCATGTACACATTAATTTTGTATAAAAACCACCAGATTGTAAAACTGATCCCTCAGTGAAGTCCTATACTCTGCTGCTATGGCTCGGCTAATTTTTAATATTTCTTACATACTGAAGATTAATAGCTTTTAGTTTTAAGGTCTGTCTGGTAAAATATATTTTGGACATTTCCAATTGGTGAAAAATCACTAATCTTTCCAATGGCTCTTTATCAATATATTTTGGAATTTAGCTCAAAAATACTAAATATTTATAATTATTGATCTTATTTACCTATGTCAAGACATGAGATTGATGAAAATCCAGTTTTTAAACTTGCACAAATCCAGTGATGGCCGAAGGTCAAACTACCCATTGGGCATACCAGGAGATATTAAATACAGCAATAACTTCATCTTGATCACATTAACTGATTTGTAGCCATCAACTAATATCTATAAATAATCAAGTCACCAAAAATGTTACCTTCGGTGACTCATGTAATGACAAGTAATTATCATTATTGGTTATCAGGACGCGTGTATTTCACATAAAACGTTCAAAATTATTACCTTTTTTGCATTGGCTGTATAGGCTACAACCCAATGACATGACGTGACAAGCTGACCACATTGACAATGACTCCTGATCTCATACAACTCAATAATATTCTGATTCACTTTCACATTATGGCTTTGCCACAACAGTGAATTGTTGGTTTTTTCTTGTTTTCTTTTTTTCCCTTTATTTCCTGGACAAAGATGAATGTTAACCGACTGGTGACGTGACGTTTGCATGTACGTGCGCATTTCTTTGTGGTTGGGTGTTTCCAAAGACGTCATTCAATGTTGGACAGAACCAGACTGATATCTTGTAACATACATAAAGTTATGACAGAACTCGGATGCTCAACATTTTAGAAACTTGATCTACTGTCAGTCATAAAACCAAACTGTTACAAAAGCCAGTGTAACTTTTATCAACACTTAACCTACTAACATTGCAAGGTCACAGTTTCTTAATACATACAGAATAACACTTAACACTTAAAGTATAACACATTCAACTTAATACAATATTACAAGAACACTGTCAAAGTCATAGTGCCTTGATACAAAATATACAGTATAACTTTGTTAAAATATGAGACGAGCCAAAAACTCCTTAAGTTATAGTATGAACCAATGCACTTTGCAAACCCAATGGGTATGGCCAAATGTACTTGTAAAACTAAAACCACCTGAACGGCATGGATCAATGCACTTTGCAAACCGAATGGGTATGGCCAAATGTACTTGTAAAACTAAAACCACCTGAAGGGCATGGATCAATGCACATTTCAAACCTGATTAACACTTTTAATACACATTTCAAAGCAAAAACTCCCGAAGGGCATGGACTAACACACTTTCCAAACTAAAAACTCTGTAAGGGCATGGACTAACACACTTTCCAAACTAAAAACTCTGTAAGGGCATGGACTAACACACTTTCCAAACTAAAAACTCTGTAAGGGCATGGACTAACACACTTTCCAAACTAAAAACTCTGTAAGGGCATGGACTAATACAATTTCCAAACTAAAAAATCCTAAAGCACATTTCAAAGCAAAAACTCCTTAAAGGCATGGACTAATACACTTTCCAAACTGAAAAATCTTTAAGCGAATGGACCAATGCGATACCGCTATACTAGATATTCCTTCAGTGTATGGACCAATGCATTTTTAAAACCGAAAACCCTTTACGGTTATGGACCAATGCACTTTGCAAACTAACAACTCCTTAAAGGTATGGAACAATGCAGTTTGTAAACCGAAAACCCCTTACGTGATATGAACCAATACACTTTGCAAACCAAAAAACCGCTAAAGGTATTGACCAATGCACTTTGCAATTATGGAACAATGCAGTTTGTAAACCGAAAACCCCTTATGCGATATGAACCAATGCACTTTGCAAACCAAATACACCTTAAAGGTATGGACCAATGCATTTCGCAAACCAAACAACCCTTAAAGGTATGGACCAATGCAATTCGCAAACCAAACAAACCTTAAAGGTATGGACCAATGCAATTCGCAAACCAAACAGCCCTTAAAGGTATGGACCAATGCACTTTGCAAACCAAACAACCCTTAAAGGTATGGACCAATGCACTTTGCAAACCAAGCACCCCGTATGGAGTATGAACCAAACTAAAAACTTCTTAAAGGTTACAATGCACCAATACAGTTTTCCTGAAGATTACCACAGTTTCTGTCCCTTTCTAATGTTCTGTGTTTAATTTTGAACAATAGCTGCATACATATTGCATATTATGTTACATTTAAATGATAAAGGAAACATCTGTTGCAACTACAAAAACCTTCAAGACATTTATGGGGTCATTTATTTATAGTGTTCTTTAACCTTTTGTTTACTTTGAAGTTCTTCCTTTGGGTTCTTTGGGTTCTGTTGTATAAATTTCTAATTAATGGTTAATGATTATTTATTTGTTATTGGAATTATTCTTTTTTCACCATGCTGTGAATATTCTTAGTCGGTTAAAACACTGTTAACAGAAATGATAACAGCTGACACTTAAAACTAGAGTACCCTTATATATGCAGGTAATTTGTTGCACGAAATAAATCAATGCACATACCTGCATGTAGCAATAAATGCAAAGCAAAGGTATTTATTAAATAGATGAACTAAATTTTTTGACACAGGTTTCATTAATAAAATACAACACTTGTAATAGGTAAAAAAAAACAACAGTGCCTTTAATGATATTGATACTGTCTAAAATTGCTAATGTCATTGTTGGGATCATTTATTATTCATTTACCACGAAAGTTCCAAATTATACGACTCGATCATTTATTACAATCGATGTCAATCAGGGTGATAGAATGGGTGGGACTAATGATTTCATTAGTGACAGTTAGACTGAGCGTTCCCATTCGGTGACTGCCTTTCTCGAGAAAATGGCCTATTACATTCAATACACACTCTCAATGCTCTGTTCATGACATATTGTCGAATGACAATATCGTTTTTCTACAGGCCTCATAGGGTTTTGTATGGTCTATTGATATTTAACAATCACGGCTGTCTTTTAATGTAATAGTGTACTGGCATATCATTTTAATAGTACTTATTGGTATTATTTAAGGTTTTTGCCACTCCTGTATGATCAAAGAAGAAAAAACATTTGACTGGACCAAAATATGTTGTTTTTTCCTTCAAAAAAGACATCCTTTCTACAAAGATTTAATATGTTTATAGTGCCCTATTAGAAAAAACTGTAAAATCAAATTACTGTCCAAAAAGAACTTAGGTTTAAGAATGTTTTAGCTTTAGCATCTTAAAATGATGCAATATTGCATATTAAGCTAAGAAGCATCTTACAATTATGCAATATTGCATATTAAGCTTAGAATAATCCTTTTCATAGGTGTTTTCCTTTCAGGTGCGTTATAATGCCACAGATAAATTATATTGCATGTCAAATATACAGATTACGCACTACATAGTTTAATATATGTAACATCAACACATCGTAAATTTTAATCCGGCATTTGTAACAACTTCCGCACAAGATGCTAAATAAATGTAAGATCTTCAAGTGCCAGCAAAAATGTGTGGCATCTCTAATCTTCTTTGTTATTAACCTTGTCAATATTACATGTACATGTAATTAGAATTGGATAATTTATACTTAAAGACGCAAGTTGCAGTAAACTATGTAAATAGGGATAATGTCTGTCAAGTAGGACTTTGACAACATGACATTTTATGAAGAGCAGATGAACATACTTTTTTACTCTTTACCTAGTATTTTAATTATTCTTAACTTCAAAATGGTTCAGAACTCAATACATGAACTTCAAACATTTTGATTTTGTAACATGTAGCACTCAGCCATGTGCATCATTATTTACAAACTATCAAGGAAAATCAAATATCTTGAGAGGGACAGATTGAGATCATGTGAAGTAAATCCAGTTTCAACACACTTCTTTAATAGCACTGAATATTTTAATTCTACTGTTGTGAAACAATATATATGATTCTTTTCTAAACTTGCAATGGATTTTTAATTCCCAGTGGTCCAGACTTCTTTTCTGAGATGTGATTTTTTCAAATGAATGGTTTTTCAATCCACATCATCCATAGGGGTATGATAAAAGGTTAAACATGCACTGGAAATAAACTTCTCCTTGTAACAGACATTATCTACAAACAATTACAAAACCAGTTCTCATTCATCTCTGAATGATCTGCCAGCATTGCTTGAAACTGATACAGACAAAATATCCTGACAGGATTGTTTTGAAACATTTCAAATTAAGTGATAGCAGTGTCTATGTAATCAAGAAACATTGCTAAAAAACTTATGAATGCATACCATTTACAGATGGAAAGACATTCAAGGGTGATCAACAGTTTCCCTGCCTTAAAATACCTGGGAATTTACTTGGACCCCAGCAGTAAAACTCCCAGATGACATGGTGTAATTGGAATGATGGCTGTTACCTCATGTAACATTGTACCATCTTCCTAGCCTAACAAACTCCTATACATAATCCATGACCATCAGCAATTATTGAGCTGCCTCAGAGTTTAGTAATACTTTTCTTCTACTTTTCTTTTCAACTGTTGGTATCTCAGTCTATGAAAGCATTTTAATATACAGTTGTCGATATAATATACAATTTTGATGCAGTTTGTGAAGCAATGTAGGTTTTTAATGATCAGTCATAAATGGTGCAAACAAAACACAATCGTAAGAAGAAAAATCATTTACACGCGATTCTTATGATGTTATTTTATTAATTACCAAACATTGTTCTGAACGATTGTTTATTAATTAGTAGTCAAGTAACTTAAATAAAGACATTTTAGTAATAATTTTGTTTCATATATTATATTTCGCTTTGTTTTTGGCACACACAGATTGAAACCTATGTGGGAACCCTCTTATTTTACGTTTCAATATCTTCCTTTGACTGAATTCTTGCAAGAACATGTCAGGCGGAATGCAGTTTGCCCGCAAACAAGACACGTTACTATCTTGCCAAAAGGCATCCTGTACATAAAAAAACGCCTAAATGTTAATGTCAGGTTCATGGCTAATTACCTAATGGGATTTTAAACACAACAACCTTATAAAGTGTGTTGTTAACAATAAAAATAGGTTTTGCTGTTGACAACAACAACTAGGTTTTGCATACTTTAGCTGGTGAATGCTTGCCTCAAATTTGTTTTAACCCTGGGTTTAGCATGTTAAACAACACACCAAGTGATCATTGCCCTGCTATGTATGTCAAACATGCGACAAATAGGGACTACCTACAAGGCAGGATAAATCATTAAGATGGCGATTTATTTTTGATTTTATTTAGTAGACACATACCACAGTATGTAGATAATTCAAATGCAACATACAGACAACTTTGGTGGTAAATCAGTTGTTAACATGCATTTATAATATGTCTAATATAGCCATTTTAATTCCTTATTAACAGTACCTGAAAGATTACATGTACATATATGATTTATTTTTCAAATACAACATTAAGGAACTATTGGTGAAAACTATGCACAGATTATGCAAACACTTAGCACACACCTTGCGGTGTACTGTGGTAGACTGCACTGTGCACGTATCCCTCAGGCATAAGTGCATAACTGTCAATGCAAGTTATGTATTTGCAACTCAGACTTTCCACCTGATGTACAACACTACAGAAACATAGAAACCAGTCCAACCTACATGTAATATTCATCTGATAATGGTAGTCTGTATAAGGTCTATAGGTCTAACTCAGTTCTGCAATAGGTCTAACTCAGTTCTGCAATAGGTCTAACTCAGTTCTGCAATCAGTCTAACTCAGTTCTACCATAGGTCTAACTCAGCTCTGCCATAGGTCTAACTCAGTTCTGCAATAGGTCTAACTCAGTTCTGCCATAGGTCTAACTCAGTTCTGCCATAGGTCTAACTCAGTTCTGCCATAGGTCTAACTCAGTTATACCATAGGTCTAACTCAGTTCTACCATAGGTCCAACTCAGTTCTACCATCGGTTTAACTCAGTTCTGCAATAGGTCTAACTCAGTTCTACCATAGGTCTAACTCAGTTCTACCATAGGTCTAAATCAGTTCTACCACAGGTCTAACTCAGTTCAACCATAGTTCTAAGTCAGTTCAACCATAGTTCTAACTCAGCTCAACCATAAATCTAAACTAATTCTACCATTATAGATCTAATCTAACTCTACCCTAGTTCTCACTCATTTCTAGCATAGTTCTAACTCAGTTCTACCACAGTTCTAACCTAATTGTAATTCTTCCTTAGTTCTAATCCAAGTCTACCATAGTTCTCACTCAGTTTAAGCACACTGTGGAATCACTAATTTTCGCGGGTCTAATTTTCGAGCTGTTCGCGCTCCCGCGAACCTTTATGACCACCCCGAATATTTACCGATATCGTAATTTAGCAATGCTTTTAGAGTTAACGCGTTACGCGGCCGCTCTTCTTCAGAAGTGGACCATTGATCTGGTACTGATACACATTGTAAAAAAACAAGCAGTCACAATAGGACCCTACACTTGTCTTCTGCCAAGTATGACGTTTCACAGAATAATTGACACATTTTTTTGTAAAACACAACTGATGTTTTTTGTTTGTTTTTTCAAAATCAGATTTGCGCGAATTTCAGACCGCGCGAATATGTCCGCGATCGCAAGTCAGCGAAATTTGTACCCCGCAAATTCAAGTGATTCCACAGTAGTTCCAACTCAGTACTATTATAGTTCTAATCTAATGCTTCCATATTTCTAACTCAGTTCTACTACAGTTCCAACTCAGTTCTAACTCAGATCTTCCATAGTTCTATCTTAGATCTTCCATAGTTCTAACTCATTTTTACGATGCATCAAACTCACCTCTGTAAGGGCATGAAGTTGACCTTCGTGTACACAGACACCTAGAAACCTGAAATAAACACACAAGAAATCTTGATAAAGGTATTGTGCAACTTCAAAGTTCTTTAATCCATATCAAAGTTAATGTGTTTTTGCATGATGATGGTAACTTAAATATTTAGATTCTCCCATATTTAAATATGCATTACTTATAATACAAAATTCAAAATAGCTTATTATCCTTAACAATACATCAATACATTGTAAATATAAACCAATAACAAATCTATTGGCTATCATCAAGGTAAAATTGTTTATTAAGTGCCCAGTCAATGAGATACACAATAATTATTAGATTACTAAGGTCCAGCTGAGGCCAGATACTGGAGAACAAGTTTTCTAACCAGTAATAACCACACAAGAAGATGTAATTTAGTTGGTGCTAGATGATAATTATATCAGCTTATAGATGGATAGGCTTTTGCCTAAGATGCTCTTTACGGTCTGAATGTTTGTTTACATTAGAACCAATGTTTATGTTGAACGTTCTGGGTATTTTTCTCTTTTTTTACTTTTTTTTTTAGGTGGGGGAGGTGGAGAGCAGAGTGGGGGTGGAGAGCAGAGTGGGGGGTGGAGAGCGGAGTGGGGGGATGGACAGTGGAGTGGGGGATGGAGAGTGGAGTGGGGATGGAGAGTGGAGCGGGGGAGTGGAGAGTGGAGCGGGGGAGTGGAGAGTGGAGTGGGGGGATGGAGAGTGGAGTGGGGGGATGGAGAGTGGAGGGGGGGAATGGAGAGTGGAGGGGATGGAGAGTGGAGTGGGGGGATGGAGAGTGGAGGGGGATGGAGAGTGGAGTGGGGGGGGTGGAGAGTGGAGTGGGGGGATGGAGAGTGGAGGGGGGGATGGAGAGTGGAGTGGGGGGGAATGGAGAGTGGAGGGGATGGAGAGTGGAGTGGGGGGATGGAGAGTGGAGGGGGATGGAGAGTGGAGTGGGGGGTGGAGAGTGGGGGGGGATGGAGAGTGGGGTGGGAGGGATGGAGAGTGGAGTGGGGGGATGGAGAGTGGAATGGAGGGAATGGCGAGTGGAGTGGGGGGATGGAGAGTGGAGTGGGGGGATGGAGAGTGGAGTGGGGGGATGGAGAGTGGAGTGGGGGAATGTGGTATTCTTACTGTCATCTGAAGGAACAGAACCTTTCCTCAATTTTTGGAAAAGAAGCTTTCATGGGATCTATAAACATTTATCTTCGCCCATTATGATTTTTAATATGACCAACTAACACCTTTAACTACCATTTTTACACTGTAACCATATTTTCCAAAAAAAAATACATTAACAAGATTTTTTTGGTATAAACATGTCAAGCGAAAAAAGAACGAATATTAAGTTTTCACCTACTACACTTTTATAAATTAATAAAGTTTCTACATGAAATTGTGGTACTCATAAACCTGACAATGAAACTCTATGAACCATGAAAGTGAACACTGACATAGATAATAAATCTTCTACAAACCATAAAGTGAACACTGACATAGATAATAAATCTTCCTTGCCACTGGGATTGAAAGCAATGGCTTAATCATCACTGCATAAATTTAGAATACCATTCGTATGGTGATTTATAAATGCCGCATGCAATATGTAATAGACAGGATATACTGAATTATATAATATACATGTAATATAATACAATTATAAGGGCTTTCAATAGCGCAAGTACAGTTTTGCTGAATTGCTTAAAACTTGTGTGCGTTTTTTTTTCAGGGAGTATCAACCATTTTTGCAGGTTTTTTTAAAATCCCAAATGTGGTTTCAAGTAAACATATATAATATTATAATATATAGGACTATTAATAGCAACACTATATTTTTCGAAATATTTCTTTATATAACAGATGATTCATCACTGCCTTAAATTCGTACCAGGAGCATATTTTCAAGAGTTTTCCAGAGTACATTTCACTACATGATCAAGAAAAAGCATCATGATCAAGTATGTAACCAGTACAAACATCCCACAATCTAAACAATCTTAAATCATTTACATGTCTCCTGGTTTGTACTGGTTGCAATGGTTGTTGACTTCTGTCCTGTGGAAAGAATGTTGACTCCTGCCATTTACAATGTAAACTTCACCACAGGAATAGAGATTTGAAAGTAAAGTCGAATATGGTAAACATTCCAGAATGTTAAATATTTACTTGCAGTACAAATACGGTATGTGAGACATTCTCTGTCATAGAAATTTATGGAAGTCATACCTATTATTATTATTATTTGGGATTCCCACTGGGGGTGTATTTATTTTTTAATTATCGTATAATGTTAGTCGTTTCCTATGCTTTGAAAACCGATTTTGCACTTTAACACCATGAAAGTAAGACGGTATTGACTTAAGATAGTCACTGTTTGACAGTGAGGATTCCGAAACATGACTATGACCTTAAGTTTGCAGTGCCAGCAGTGGTGTAATGGATATGGTAAAAGTTTGCAGTGCCAGCAGTGGTGTAATGGATATGGTCTCCACCTTGCAATTGGGAGGTCCTGAGTTTGATCCCTACTCTGGGACCGTTCAAAAGACACAAAGTACTGGTACTACCAAGGAAGAGTGTCTCAATATTTAAAGACTCACACTATCAACACAATCGAGCTAAAATGAATAGGTTTTAACTAACATGATCTTCGATAAATAATCTTAAACTTAAAATGCAGCATAGCACTTTCATTTTAAATTAGACTGACCAAAAACGCATACCGGTATCACTGTTACAGTAACAATTTAAATGAGACTGACCAAAAACGCATACCGGTATCACTGTTACAGTAACAATTTAAATGAGACTGACCAAAAACGCATACCGGTATCACTGTTACAGTAACAGTTTTTAAAACACAAATGCTAGATAAACGGCTTCATTAAATTTCAATGAACTCGTCATTGTATGTATGAAAGAGCTCTTTAACACAACAATTGCAGATAAAATTCTCCAGTTGACAGGAGTTATACCGATATCAAATTAAAATTGCAAAGTTTAAAAGGACAATGGTTAGTCATATTTAAATTTTCACTCCAGCAAGTACCTAACATGAATGTTTGTAAAATGGCTGGACAGAGAAACTATGGCTGTCTAGGAATGGACGTAAATTGATATAGCTTGAAACTTAGTTGCGATACCGCTCTAAATATCTGTTCATGGCATACAAGTTATCTTAGTGTTGCTCCAATAAAATAAAGTTAAATTTAAGGCACTAGGGAAGAGATAGGCCACACATTGAAAGCAATCTCTGTCACTTATGCAGAGGTGTGAAAAGATTAAAGTGGAAAATGATGAAGTACTTTTCAAACTCTCATCTGCTACCAGGGCTATTTAACAGTAAATTGAACAATTTACCAACCTAAACATCCTTATCAGGTTACATACAAAGGTGATCAGCATAACTGGTCAATACACAGGCTTGACCTGATTGCTTGTGCTGGGGTTAGGTGTGACAGCGTAAAACTTTTCCCACAAAAAACTGCACTTAAATTAACAATACTTATATTTAATGTACATGTATGTCAACTTTTAGTTCATCCAAAACATATCTTAACAACATCCTATCATGTTCAACTTCTTTCTTTTTCGCTCGTCTAATGAAAAACGTTAAAAAATAGAACCAATTTTTAACTTCAAAATTGTTAAAAACTATAAATTACCCAAATTGTTTACATGCCACAGTGAAGCTAAATTTTTGTTTCAATTTGTACTGTTATCTATTAGTTTTAACCTATTTATTACAGCTTGATTGTGTTGAAAGCCTGAGGCTTATTGAGACACTTTGAAGTGCGTTTCCTGGGGAGAAGCAGTATTCTTCCTTCCTATAGTTCAGCCATCCCCATCAGGGGAATTAATGAATATTTCTTATAAAACTTGCGTTACTTATCTGCATTGAGACAATTCTATCACATAAATATTGTATTTGGTTTAAAAAATTTAGATTTTGTCACAGAAAATTAAGATTTTTAAAAGAAATTCCTAAAAATTGCTACACACTTCGTGCATACGCCAAGAATTTTGTAAACATTCATTTTCAAACAGTATGCTGGTGTGTGGTAGTCTTGTACAGAATGCTTCTAATGAATTGTATCAAAATTGTAAGAATGTTTTGAATTTTCTTATTAAAATGAAGACTGAACCAAATGATAGGAAACATCTGACACATTCATGGTTGCTAGGGTGCCTTCCTAGAACTGGTCAGTAACTAAGTGAATGGCTAATCTCTACCTAATCTGGCCTTTTTTTAGTAGGAAAGACCTTAAAGTTACGGATAAAAGTCTCACTGTTGTTGAAATTGTATTCATTTAGGGCATTTGAGCTCTTAAGTGGCTGAATATACAGGAATAGAGGCTACATGGTGTCTTTTGAGAAAGATCATTTGAATGCTCCCTGAGTAGGGATCAAACTCGCGAGCTTCCTATCGCAAGGCAGACACCATATCCATTACACTGCTGTGACATTTATACCTATTAGTCGACTCAACACCAACAAGAACGACTACAAACCTGAGAATGTTCTTGTGTGACAGCCGGTTCATGAGCTGAAGCTCCCGCAGCACGTTGGGCCGATTGTCTTGTACCTTGTTCATCTTGAGCACCTGAACGGTCCCTGTGGTACGGTGGGTCACCTGCAGGAGAAAAGGCCTGGAGTGTTAAAGTAAGGAACTATCACTTTCTTCCTTATATTCACACATAAGAAGTAGTATGGTGATTGACCTCCAGAAAACTTGAGAAAAGCCCTTGGGTATAAACGTTATGAAATTGATTCAAAGTGGTACATGTCTGGCGAGTGACCAGCAGCAGAAAATTCTGGGGGAATGAAGAAACTCATATGAGGAGTGTCGTGGGACAATCGGGCTAAATGCATGTGCATAAAGTGTCATCCGGGACGACATGTTCCGCCTACAGTGGATTTATGTTTAGAAGAGACTTCCTTGAAACAGAAAATACCATAAAAGCGGAAAGTGTCGCTCTGGATTAGCCTGTGCGCACTACACAGGCTGATCTGGGACGACACATTAAGCACATGCATTAAGCCCAGTTTTCCCACCACATGCCTCATATATATTCACACAGTAAAAGTGGTACAGTGAGTTACCTGCAGTGCAGCAGTCAACATTAAAGAAACTCTCCACACATATGATACATGTATACAATGTACATTGTAGAACACTGAGTGATGTGATCTTGAAAATTCCTTGTGTATTAATAAAAGAATGTCTTACATTCACACAACAGAAGTGGACACAAATATGGTGATTGATATGGAGCAGGAACAACATTGTTTAGTTTACCAAATGGGTCTCTTATTATTACTGACTGTTGTTTTTAATTTACAGATTAGATGTTGAAGTGTGAATGACCTGTAAAAGACGGTTCCTTGTTTTGTTTATACCACCTCTTAAAGTTCACACACTAGAAGCAGTGTTCTGCCGTGAATTTGGACTATTGGGGACAAGTGCCCTATTGGCTTTAAAAAGTGGGGACAACTTACAAAAATGTAGGGACACAGACAAAAAAGTTGTTCACCTCATTAATATTCCCAAAGCAGATTTTTGTTTTGAAAAGTACGTACTAGCTGTTTTCATTCATGTTTTTTTTTTCTGTTCATAAAATGATTAATACATAATACTGTGTTCTTAATTAATTCATAACGTTCTTTTGATCAATGTTACACTGCATTCTTAAATACCGTATAACCTTGCATTATTAATTTTAATTTGAACAAACAATAAAATACGTTATAAACACAAGGCGTTAATAATGAAACCTGTTAAAACTAAAAAGTGTAACAGTGTTACATCATCAATTAGCCGGGCTTCCAAAACTGTAAGCCGTTAGCAACACTCATAGCAACGGTGTCGGTAATTTGACTTCAAAAGTCTTTGATGTTTCTGCCGAAATGCGGCTGTCGTCTAGCAGTTTATCGCTGAAAAGCGTGTTTCACACTTAGCATGTGGACCGCGTGTACAATTATCGATTGATACTACTGTATCTGAACTGTTCAAGCGCTGCCGATAAAGCGTTAATGAATTAGTGTTCTAGTGAAAAAATTGGTTATAAATTGACGTCACGATCAATGATATAAATTTTACTAAATACGCCGAATGATTAACTTGTAAATTGTGTGCGCCCGCGGACCCGCTTACAAAAATTTGGTGGGGACAAATCATTTATTTTTGCGCCAATGGCGCAAGGCCGCATCCACGGCAGAACACTGCTAGACGTCAAAAGGTCACTTTAAGTGAATCAAAACACTGGATTTGGAAGAGATTTTATGCTAAGGTTTAAAATATAAGCTACAGTCAAACAGCAAACTTACAAAATATGAAACCAATAGTTTTATCTTATAACAAGGGGCTACTGTTCCAAAGGGAGGCACAGGGGCATTCCTCTTCAGTCACGCCTGAGATAAGTGCTGTTTGAAAATCAAACATCAAACATTCACCACAAGACATCCACCCCACACAGTCTCCCTGAATAAACACCATAGAGGTTTAAGTAAATAACTTTCAAGCTTATTTTGGTATATTCACACATACAGAAACCTTTATTTGGTAATTTCAACATGTAATAAAAATAAAATTGAAATGGCCCATTGACATTCAGGACTATAAGAAATTTGCTTATATGGTCATGTCTCTCTAATATGCCTTGGACAATAAGTCAATGACTACGTCACATCATTTTCGCTATCCATGGATAGATCTTTTGCATATATATATTGAATGGAAAACAGTGTGTAACCCTAAATTCAGTATTCTACAGAAACCATTGGTCTTTAACAATCATCAATGGGTGATGTCACTAAAAAAGTGCACTGCGGTATAGCAGCAAACAAGAATTCCACAACAAAAATGGAATGACAATTTTTCTTTGAACAGTACAATTCAAACATATGCATTTTTAATACTTATCATAATAGTCGTAAACATGCACAGTCACTTGTATTTTTGTAATAAATTTTAAAATCTTAATTCTATCTTAACATCTTTTAGTTTAAAATAGTTTGTGCAATGTCAGAAGTGAAAAAATCCAAATTTTTAGATAAATTATGCTGTTTTCCCAATTCACAAACAAGCTACTGCTATCATTCCCAAAGCTGAGACAAAATGAAACTGAGCTATTAAAAAATCAAAATAAAATGTGTAATAAAATTACATTGCAATATGAACATTTCAAACCAAATAGCATGACCTATAACATTAAATACACTCTATATTCGGTCATAAATAACAAATGAAAGTGTTAACTGATTATAGGTGTAATACAAGTTTTATTAGGTAGTAATGAATGGAGACCTCATAAAGCTGTCCGTTGACATTTTCCAATAGGCATAACTCCAATTGCTACTAGTCAGTTTGTGTGGTATAAAAACTAGGTAATTATTTCTTATGAGTTAATTAATTATTGTGTATCCTCTGCAGACCATGTATACAGGATAATATTGTATCAATATAATTTGCTATAAAATAATGTATCAATTACTTTTTTATTGACATATTCAATTAAACTATATGCTATACTAATCTATATAGCTGAAAGCAAAGATAGAATTATGAGCAAAAGATAAGTCATGAAATATGCATGTATATGCAATAATAGTTTCGGTCATAACAGCAATATAACAATAATTACTTAAATCATTAGTAACAAGAGATACTGATCTTGGTGAATTTATTACGAAAACTGTTGACAAATGATTATGTCATTGTGACATTAATCTATTGAAATTTTAATAATAATATTTTAATACTTCATTTTTAGAAAGAATATTTCAAAAACATTTGACAGTTTGACATTTTAAAGTGATTAGACTTTTAGTGACACTGTAATACAGGGACTGGCTTACACTTTCTAATGGGACTGGATCCTTCTATGTGTGAACAATAGGGGATAATGTTGTAAATAACACACACCATTTTGATACTTTGGGTTTTGGGTACCTACAAGTACATGACTTTCATAATATACAGAGGAGCGTAAATGCTTACTAAGATTGAACATTTGAGTTAACTTGTTGATTGAAAATGAGCCTATTAAAGGATAAGCCCCTACCACTCTCCACCCACTTCGTCACAAGTATGAGCATCACTCTCGGCAAAGTCAAGGGCCAGGTATGCACAGAAAAGCTCACTCTGCTTTACCTTTGTTCACTCCACCTTGCCGAGTCGAATGCAACTGAACTTAACCCAGGCCTAAGATCGACAAAGTTTCCATGTGGAGTTTGCACCAAAGCATGGACTACCCCATATGTCTGTTGCAATACTTGCGAAACATGGTACCACCCTAACGGTATACGGACGATACGGACCATACGGCCCAGATTCGCGGACCATACGGCCCAGATTTGCGGACCATACGGACCACATGTTTTTTACGTCATGGAGATTATTTTAATACACGAAATACTACAATACTATGCTGTGCATACTATGATACTATGTACCATTAAAAAAAAAAAAATTAAACGTTTGTGTTCATAATTATTTCAATAAAATTATTTCATATTCTCAGATTTGAACTCATTTGATGTTATCTATTACAGTAATTGATAATATACACTAATTGATTAACACGTCTGTAATTACCAATTAAAGGTAAAGTGTGACAATCGTTATTATTGTAGACAACATCGGCTTATGTTTGCATCTCGGGTACGCCCTATTTATGACACATATTGATTGATGTTATCAATTACATTAATTGATAATATACACTAATAGAGTGAACACGTCTTTAATTACTAATTAAAGGTAAAGTGTGACAATCGTTATTATTGAAGACAATATAAATATCAGGTATGGACATGGTCTTGCCATATTCGAAAAAATGCCTGCGCCTCCATGTTTATTCTGCTTAAGGAGAATTTACTCCACCTCAAGAGCGGTCACTTGTGACAAGTGCCAACGGTGGCATCATATCCGATGTGGAAACACAGGGATTACGGAGGAGGAATATGACGAAGCTGTTCGAAATCATCATGAACTGCGTTTCGTATGCATGAGGTGTCGTCACTACGATACTACTGATGAGGACATGGATGTAGGTGAATATGAAGTCACCCACGTACAAATGCGGGTGCCTGATGCACCGATGGACATTGAACCCACACCGTCAACTCTGTTGTTGAACGAAGAGTCAGGAAGTGGTGATATTATGGACGTGGTGGCAACAGATTACGCAACGTCAATGTTTGACGTGAGTCGACCTGAGCGTTCAGTGGAGTTGGAAGAAGAAGAGACGTAAGTGGACCAATTAAAAAGTTATCATAATAATAATAATATAATAAATTTATAAATCAAACAAATATTTGTTGTTTTATACAAATAATAATACCATTCCTATGTTTTACTTCTTATTATAACAATACAATAATTTATCACTATAGTCATATATATCGCATAATTATTTGTTATTTGATTAAATTAATTGGGTATTATTCCTATAAAGTAAAATGCTAAGTAATCAACAATGATTTTTTTCAGTGACCTCAACGATGAAACCGTCCATGATGTCGTAATAGACGGAACACCTACATACACAGTGGTGGACGGTGGTTCTAAGAAAGGTTCCCGGAAGCTAGTCTCCAGCGAAGGCTATGCGTTCGTGGTGAAGAGAACCTTGGTCTCTGGTGTGACGGAGTGGAGATGCAGCGTCCGAGGAAGGGGAACTGGTTGTCCGGCGGTCATAAAGCAAACTGGGGATGCCTTTGTGAAAGGCGCACGGGGACACAGTCACCCAGCAAATCCCGGTCTACTCACTGCTGTTCAGAAAGCGAAAGAGGTAATTATAGTTAATTTATCTGTCATATATCATAAATAAAATGTTCAGCCATTTTTTTTTATTACTTCAACGTCGAAAAGTATAATAGTTGCTAATATGTGTTTCGCTTTTAATTACAGATAAAAGTGGCGGCTCGTGGAGACGTGTTCGAGACTGCACCCGTCATTGTCCGTCGTGTGTTGGAGGAGTTCTCAGACCCAAACCTACCACCCGGTGCTCGAAACAGTGAGCAAAATCTGTTCAAACTCGCAAACAGGTGTCGCAAGAACATGCGACCAAAAGACCCAGTGTCGACAGAATTTGAGGTAAGATAAATCCCATATGCTAAATCAGACACATAGATCATTCCACAAAAAATAACTTGTCCATTGTACATACCATAAATGTGTATTTTGTTGTTGTTTTTTTATGGGTAATGGGTAATGTATAATTATCCATTTCTTTTTCAGATCGATGAACAGTACCTGAACAATGCGATCAACGAACCGTTCTACAGGGGAACGGTCACGGTAAAGGAACGGAGACACGTCATTCTAGCGACGGATACGCAGCTGGAGCTGCTGTCGAAGGCAAAGACATGGTATATGGACGGAACGTTCAAAGTGGTGAAATCGCCGATAACGCAACTCTTTTCAATCCATGGCTTCGCGAAGTACGAAGATGTAATAAAACAGCTACCACTGTGCTTCGTCCTCATGACTGGGAGGAAACGAAGAGATTACAAACAGGTATCTAAACAGTATAGTTTACAGATAATTTATCACCTTATATTATATATATATTTAATCACATTTTATAAATAATGCTATTATCAGTATGGTTTATTGTAATTATTATTGTTATTATTATCATTTCAGGTGTTGCAGAAAGTGAACTCGCTTCTAAGCGAAACCAAAGTGACAACGTTCGTGGTCGACTTTGAGGCCGGTCTCTGGCAGGCTATTCGAAAGGTCTACACGGATCCTGAAATCAAGGGCTGTGCGTTCCACTTCGGCCAAGCATTGTGGCGAAAGTGCCAAGAACTTGGTCTCAGGACAGCCTACGAGAGTAGGGATAGAGTATACAAGATGCTGCGGAAGACCTTCGCGCTCCCTCTTCTGCCACCAGCCGACATCCGTCCCGCGTTTGCAAATATCAGGGAAAAAGGTCAATCTGTCCTTCTACCTACTTATCACCCTGCTGTACGAAGAAGCGAACGAGGTGCAGATGCAATGTCAGCTCATCAAAGAGAAGAAGTTAAAGCGCCACCAGAGCAAACAAACCCGTGCCGTCCAAGGGCGTTTGTGGGCGGCTTGGGACCGCTACGGGAAGAGAGAAATATGTACGAGTGAGTTGCTGAATGAGTATTGTAGATTGTATGGACCTGTGTGAACGGTTGAGTGTAAAGGTACATTGTGTATATGTCTGTTTGGTTGTTTGCTTGTATTTTTTTCTATTGATATTTGTTGTACATAGATATGTATTTGTTTAGACGTGTTTTATATATATGTGCCTCAAATTACACTCTGGAATGAACATGAAATACTTATTGATTAAGACATGGTCCGTATGGTCGGCAAATGTTCAAATTTAAACAAGTATGTTGTCATTAAACGACGCAATAACGTAAATGTATGCCGTGTAATTACAGAAACTTTAATATTTTATTAAATTTATTAATACAATATTGAAGGAACACGAAATTAATATTATTTCAGACATGGTCCGTATGGTCCGCAAATCTGGGCCGTATGGTCCGCAAATCTGGGCCGTACAGTCTGGTCCGTATAGTCCATGGTCCGTATCGTCCCTAATTCCCACCCTAACCCCCTCCCCTTTTTTTTCATAAAAATACTTCTTTCTTTTCTTCTCTTATCAGTAACCACATATCAAGTAATAGTCAAGTTTAACTGTGCTGATGTATCCAGTAGATGTAGATGGACCTTTAGGCGGAAGCAATTCAGCCTGCAGCCTGGGGTCAGGAGGGGAGGAGGCGTGGGGTGCCAACATGCCTTCAAACGTTCAAGAGATTCTGCATGAGACCATAAGACCCTGACAGGTAAAATAAGTAATTACACATTGATGATGCCAATGCCAACCATAGCACCTAGACTACATTGATTAGTAGATAAAAATGAATGTTACCTTAAAAACTTCTGCAAAGAAACCTTCCCCTAGTTTTTCTGTAATAAAATCATCAAGGCGACTCAATGCCGACACTGCATGCTTCAAAGCTTTACAGGAAGGTCCTGGTACCCTGTGGAGTGTCGGAACATTTTCCTCTATACCATTTTTCATGCCATCTTTATTTCCTGTTGGAGATTTCTCTTTAAGTTTATCCGGAAACCATTCTGGATTCAAAGTCCGAGAACGCTTCAATTTTACTGGCTTTGAATTTAACATCATTTCACCATGCACTTTCATGGTATCCTTATTTGACATATATCCACTGCCTACGAATGCCAACGTCCAAATGGTTAATCTGGTTTGTAATTCCCATTTATCCCTAAACCGATTTTAATCACATTTCCCAATCCCCAGTCTGTAAATAGTCATGGATAAATGCAGATGAATGAAACTCATTTCTGCAACAGAACAAATGTCTTACAAAGAATACACCTTAAATTTTATCCACCAGTGTTAAGTAACTAGCTGAATTAAAAATAGACATTGCTGCTTAATGTTTCTATACGATGTCACAAATCAAGTTGTTAAGTTGCATTCTGCATTATCAATCTTGACACTTATCCAACTTCCTGAATTAACCTCGCGCTCGGTGTAAACTTCCGCTAGAGATTTGTGGGTAAAAATACAGAGGTTCCTCAAAGGGAAATATTCATTGAATATTTGACACATATATAAATAATAATAATAATAATGTATATATTAGTGCTTAAAGCTTGAAATTGTGTTCATAAAAATATATATAAATTTATCGCATGGGAAGTATTTATTTATTAAATGCAGAGTATAATTTTAAGAAGAATAACCCAATAGCCCCTCTATAGAAATTGCCTCCCTTACATTCTACTTTCGGTTTGCGGTTATTATGCAGACAGAACTGTCAGTTAATTGAAACGTCAAGTAAGGTCAAGCGGTTAATTTCATGTTTTTCATGCATGCAGAATAACGTTTTATGAATCATTATGACACAAATAATGCGTCTGCGAATAATTCATTGTTTTGTTAGCTTAGTTCGTTGATTTCTAGCATCTTTAAAATCTGCATACTACTCTAGACTCTAGTCTCTTGTATCACTGTATGGTCAATTTTAAGTTATTAATTTTGATTATACTGATTGACTTCATAGTCTAGATATAAGATATGAAAAGAAATACACTGTATCATGTGTATAAACAGTATGTATAATGCCATAAATGATGTGTTATACAATTGAAACAAAAACATTATATTAATCTGCTTTTAAGGGGTGTAACTTCCAGGAAAGACAACTCAGTCCAAGAAGACAGATTTAAGTGCTCAAGATTTTCTGCCCTTTATATGGATATAATTTTGTAAGATTTGGAAATTAACATCTGTACTGTGCCAGAGAAGGACTGTAATTTCATTATCTATGGGACTGAATACAGACCCCATTCATTATCTATGGGACTGAATACAGACCCCATTCCCTCTGCTGGGGATTATGCTTTTTCCCCAAGTTCGGTGAAAATTTCCCACTGATTAACAAGAACACACACTATATTGGTTTTGAATATCAAAAGTTGACCATTATTAAATATTATTTATAATAAATAAATTGAATAGGGTAAACATCTGTACTTACCTGTGGAACTCAAACAGCTTCCAGTTTATCCAGGTTCATTAAATAGTCTACATGTTAGCAAATCAAGTTAGGCCCTGGGCTATTTTTAAACTGGCTGTTACAGCGAATTTAGCCCAATCTAAAAAGTAACGCTAAATTCGCGTTAAACTTCTCAATTATTAGACTAGTCTACATGTGTGCCTGTGTAACATACCAGTATTCTACTTTCTAAGGATTAATTATTTTTTTAATGGGTGTTGACAGAAACAAAATCTGCATCTGATTTTAAATTCAAAATCATGTCCATCTGTTTTCTAGATCATGAATTACTTTATTGGAGTTGACGTTGGCACAGCTTCAGTAAGAGCAGCCTTGGTGTCCCAGAATGGAGATGTAGTGTCCACGGCAACCAAAGAAATAACGATCTGGAATCCTCAGCCAAACTTCTATCAACAGTCGTCAGATGAAATCTGGGGTGCTGTGGTTGAAACCATAAAAGTAAGATTATGAAAATCTTTGTTAATGTTGTTCGCTAATATTGGAATCCAGAAATGGAAGAAACAATTATAATCATATGTTTGACAATAAGTACAGTTCGGCACTCAGAGTGGCTCCACTTTATTTCTTGGCAGGCATCAGCTATCAGTTGTACGTGCACTCGGAGTGACTCCACTTTATTTCTTTGCAGGCATCAGCGTTTTTCCTCACCACTTTGGGAATGGTACCGGTACCAGTCAAATTGGGAAAATTATCGTTGTTTTCATCCAAATTGGGAATTGTATCACTTTCATTAAAAAATGTCATAAAAGATGTAAAAACAGTAAGTTACTTCCCCTAGCTGTTAACAGTAACCCAAATTTTTTTTCAGGCGACCCGGTCCCTACGTTGAAATTTTTTTGGCGACATGTGTCATATGACGTTATCTGGTGCGTTTAAGCTCTTAAAATTATGGCTAACACGTTTTCAATTTTTTGTAAACGTTTAAACGAAATGAAATAAACGAAACATCACCGTTTAAACGGTATACCTCTAGCCTTTTAAAAATATAAAGTCTCATTGTAAGAATCATGATTAAAATACGTGTATATTATACATGCTTTGTTCTTGCAAAAACGGCGGGATAATTTCCCCGTGCACGTTGTGCCTATGCGCGTCAAATGTTAAGACCTGTATTTAGAAAGCACATGGTCGGTACACGCACGCTTTCCATGCGTGGAACGTGACGTCGTGGTTGTTATTAGACATTTCGCGCTCTTTTGCAGAAAACACGGGTTTTACATGGCATACATGTACATAAACAAGACCGCTTGTGTTTATGAAACTACAACACTGAGCAGTAACAGTGGGTAGGCTTTTCCGATTACGATTTCATATTAGCGTATTTGAGATTGATTTTTCGCATATAAGGTTACTTGTGTGTGGATACATGCCAACTGCGCTGATTGGTCAGATATAACGTCATTCCAAAGCGAAAATAAACTGATTTTACTGCATGTTGAAACTCCGCCTACATGGCGGTGCTTCAGGGTGATTGATTGCGGCTTAGAAATAACTGTTCATTGTTAAAATTTTCGGCGAATTGACACTCGCTTTGATCATTCACTGACTATATAGAGTGGGTGTACATGTTTCTCGAGTGAAAAATGGCCATTGTGACGTAAGAGATTAGCTTTCACAACAGGAATTGTCGGTCTGCTGCAGTCAACACAGCTAAGTAATTGATAAAGTACACGTGCCCCGGGCGATGTTTATAAGCGCAATACTAATTTATGGCGCCCCGGATATGTTCGACTTAAAATTAAATGCCCAGGCACCGGGGCGCTAAAACAGCCTGGGGAAGGCCCTGCAGCTGTGCGTGGAGGTTTACGCTTGGGTAAGACTAAAGTAATATACAGGAACATCGTCGAACTTTTCAGGGTCTTTTTGGATTTGTTTCTTACATCTGGGATTTTTTAAACTTCAAATTGGGAAAAATAGTCAGAAAATCCGATTGGAAATGGTACCGTTTTCCGGTACCAACTTTATATTGAGGAAAAATGCTGGCGGCATCAGCTATTAGTTGTACGTGCACTCGGAGTGACTCCACATTATTTCTTGGCAGGCATCAGCCATTAGTTGTACGTGCACTCAAAGTGACACCACATTATTTCTTGGCAGGCATCAGCTATTAGTTTTAATGGCACTCGGAGTAACTCCACATTATTTCTTGGCAGGCTTCAACTATTAGTTTTAAGGGCACTCAGAGTGACTCCACTTAATTTCTTGGCAGGCATCAGCCATCAGTTGTATGTGCACTTCCTGTGACTCCACTATATTTCTTGGCAGGCATCAGCTATTAGTTTTAAGGCACTCAGAGTGACTCCACTTTATTTCTTGGCAGGCATCAGCCATTAGTTGTATGTGCACTCAGAGTGACTCCACTTTATTTCTTGGCAGGCATCAGCTATTAGTTTTAGGGCACTCAGAGTGACTCCACTTAATTTCTTGGCAGGCAATAGCCATCAAATGAACTTGCACTCGGAGTGACTCCACTTTATTTTTTTGGCAGGCATCAGCCATTAGTTGTACGTGCACTCGGAGTGACTCCACATTATTTCTTGGCAGGCATCAGCCATTAGTTGTACTTGCACTCGGAGTGACTCTACATTATTTCGTGGCAGGCATCAGCCATTAGTTGTACTTGCACTCGGAGTGACTCCACATTATTTCTTGGCAGGCATCAGCCATTAGTTGTACTTGCACTCGGAGTGACTCTACATTATTTCTTGGCAGGCATCAGCCATCAGTTGTACTTGCACTCAGAGTGACTCCACTTAATTTTTTTGGCAGGCATCAGCTATTACTTGTACGTGCACTCGGAGTGACTCCACTTTATTTCTTGGCAGGCATCAGCCATTAGTTGTACGTGCACTCAGAGTGACTCCACATTATTTCTTGGCAGGCATCAGCTATTAGTTGTACTTGCACTCGGAGTGAGTTCACATTATTTCTTGGAAGGCATCAGCCATCAGTTGAACTTGCACTCAGAGTGACTCCACTTTATTTCTTGGCAGGCATCAGCCATTATTTGTACGTGCACTTGGAGTGACTCCAGTTAATTTCTTGGCAGGCATCAGCTATTAGTTTTAAGGGTACTCGGAGTGACTCCACTTTATTTCTTGGCAGGGATCAGCTGTTAGTTGTACGTGCACTCGGAGTGACTCCACATTATTTCTTGGCAGGCATCAGCTATTAGTTGTACGTGCACTCGGAGTGACTCCACTTTATTTCTTGGCAGGCATCAGCTATTAGTTTTAAGGGCACTCAGAGTGACTCCACTTAATTTCTTGGCAGGCATCAGCCATCAGTTGTACGTGCACTTGGAGTGACTCCACGTTAATTTCTTGGCAGGCATCAGCTATTAGTTTTAAGGGCACTCGGAGTGACTCCACTTTATTTCTTGGCAGGCATCAGCTATTAGTTGTACGTGCACTCGGAGTGACTCCACTTTATTTCTTGGCAGGCATCAGCTATTAGTTTTAAGGGCACTCAGAGTGACTCCACTTAATTTCTTGGCAGGCATCAGCCATCAGTTGTACGTGCACTTGGAGTGACTCCACGTTAATTTCTTGGCAGGCATCAGCTATTAGTTTTAAGGGCACTCGGAGTGACTCCACTTTATTTCTTGGCAGGGATCAGCTATTAGTTGTACGTGCACTCGGAGTGACTCCACTTTATTTCTTGGCAGGCATCAGCTATTAGTTTTAAGGCACTCAGAGTGACTCCACATTATTTCTTGGCAGGCATCAGCTATTAGTTGTACTTGCACTCGGAGTGAGTTCACATTATTTCTTGGAAGGCATCAGCCATCAGTTGAACTTGCACTCAGAGTGACTCCACTTTATTTCTTGGCAGGCATCAGCCATTATTTGTACGTGCACTTGGAGTGACTCCAGTTAATTTCTTGGCAGGCATCAGCTATTAGTTTTAAGGGTACTCGGAGTGACTCCACTTTATTTCTTGGCAGGGATCAGCTGTTAGTTGTACGTGCACTCGGAGTGACTCCACATTATTTCTTGGCAGGCATCAGCTATTAGTTGTACGTGCACTCGGAGTGACTCCACTTTATTTCTTGGCAGGCATCAGCTATTAGTTTTAAGGGCACTCAGAGTGACTCCACTTAATTTCTTGGCAGGCATCAGCCATCAGTTGTACGTGCACTTGGAGTGACTCCACGTTAATTTCTTGGCAGGCATCAGCTATTAGTTTTAAGGGCACTCGGAGTGACTCCACTTTATTTCTTGGCAGGCATCAGCTATTAGTTGTACGTGCACTCGGAGTGACTCCACTTTATTTCTTGGCAGGCATTAGCTATTAGTTTTAAGGGCACTCAGAGTGACTCCACTTAATTTCTTGGCAGGCATCAGCCATCAGTTGTACGTGCACTTGGAGTGACTCCACGTTAATTTCTTGGCAGGCATCAGCTATTAGTTTTAAGGGCACTCGGAGTGACTCCACTTTATTTCTTGGCAGGGATCAGCTATTAGTTGTACGTGCACTCGGAGTGACTCCACTTTATTTCTTGGCAGGCATCAGCTATTAGTTTTAAGGCACTCAGAGTGACTCCACATTATTTCTTGGCAGGCATCAACTATTAGTTTTAAGGCACTCAGAGTGACTCCACATTATTTCTTGGCAGGCATCAGCTATTAGTTGTACGTGCACTTAGAGTGACTCTACATTATTTCTTGGCAGGCATCAGCTATAAGTTGTATGTGCACTCGGAGTGACTCCACATTATTTCTTGGCAGGCATCAGCCATCAGTTGTATGTGCACTCGGAGTGACTCCACATTATTTCTTGGCAGGCATCGGCTACCACTCTGCGTCACTCCTGGTAGATAAGCCACGTATTTAATCTAATGAAAAATTCTAACGTCGCTACTGCATGTCAAATAGTTGAGGCATGTCGTGGGAAAACTGGGCTTAATGCGTGTGCATAAAGTGTCGTCCCTGATTAACCTCATTTGTTTTGCTTGATCTGTACTGTACGAATATAGTTTAATGATATCGAGGATATTAGTATTTGTTGGTTTCGTGTAAGATAGTATTTTATTTCGTATAAGACATATTTTCATGAGTGGTAGAGCCATGACTGACAATATCGGTTTTCTATGACAACAAACAAAATATAAATATGAAACACTGAAATCACGAAATTTTCGTTTTATTTCATGCTTTTAGACGATAAATAAAAAATGCTAGAGATATGCTGAAGCGTCAAAAGTTTGTGTATTCTGACGTCATAAATATGATTGCAAAATTGTTGCTCACTGCTGTGGTGGGAAAATAGTACCATACTTTCTGTGTCATTGTCGCTTAGTTGTATATTTATTGAATTGTATTAGGTGTTTTCTGTTGTTTAAAAAGGCCAATGTTTACAGTGATGATTAGGTTATTCACATACTTCACAAAAATTAAAAATTAAACATAAAAACAAAGTAAAAGTAGTTTTATATAACCCACAGTGATTTAATCAAATGTTATCATTTCACTCGACCCAGAGTGAAATGATCGGGTTATCATTCACTGGTATTCCCCTCTCATTCACAGCATAGCATAAAATAATATAGTATTCAATCATAGCAAAATTTAGAGAAAGTTTATTTGATTGATTTTTTTCAACTGCACAATGATGTTTTGGTCCCTTTATATTTTCAGCACGTTTGTTTGACTGGAAAAATTGACTCCGCTGCTATTGAAGGAATAGGGTTTGATGCGACCTGCTCCCTTGTTGTGCTGGATTCGGACTGCCAGCCAATCTCTGTGTCCCCAGATGGTAAGAACACTATGGATACCTGTGGTGGAAATGCTTTATTGTATATATGTAAGACAAACCATTTTATTTGTATCACCATTGTTTAATTTTAATTGTCACATATTAAATTCGAGTTAATGTGAACTTTCATCTTCACTATTTATGATTATTACTATTATATTAGATACCTGTATTATATCTAGAGGTTCCTACATGCAATGTATTCTTGCACAAGTACTTTTTCACACATTTTAGATCTTGTAGCATTACATTAGTTATTTAAAGCAGCAGTCCAAAAATATGTTAATAAAAATAAAACTTTGCAGAAAATCATTTCTTATGGACATTTTACGGGTACACAAATAAAAAAAATGCTTTGAAATCAGTACAAGAATAATGTTTTGGTAACTTTTTATTGTATATTTTCTGTATGCGATAACTGGTGATGCCTCTGGAGTAAATCATCATGTACATTATTGTATATTCCGTTTGTACCAAGCGTTTTCGAACATAGTATAAAATGCCTTTTGTAAATAAGAAACAGGTTTCAGTCGAAAAAACACCATTAACGTTCATATGAACTACATGTATTGCCAAATTACAATGTATTGAATTAGATTCCATGGATAGCAGCTATATAGATGAGATAATTTAAGTTAGTTTGTCTGGTAGATAATATTCATTCAATACTTTAATTCTGCATGACAGTATATATATATGTTCAATTGTAGGAGACCATTTGTAAAAGAACTCCATGTTTGTTTCCATATTTTGTGTCATACATTGCATGTCTGAACTTTGTCATGAATGAGCTATGTTTCCTGTCCACAGGAGACCCCAAGTGCAACATCATTATGTGGATGGATCACAGAGCTGCGCTGGAAGCAGATTCTATCAACCAGACCAAGCATGATGTCTTGAGGTATTATGGCGGTGGAGTATCACTGGAAATGGAGCCACCAAAACTACTGTGGTTAAAGAAGGTATTTGATTTGGCCCTTTAAAAAGTTTTATATCAAACTATTGTAAGAAAATGGATCATATGTATGTCCAGTAACATTAAGTTTCTGCACGGAACCAAACCTATCTCATACAACATTGCAATTGTCATACATGTGGAAATGGTTGCACAGAGCATCCATACAAAAAACCCAGAAAAAAACAACAACATTTGAAAATGTTTCATTCACATAAGGAGATTTTCTTTTGCACAGCCCCGTTTAATACTGAGTATTAAATACCCACAGTCATATATTATAGTTTTATAATAACAAGTCCTACATAAGAAAAAAAAACAATTTAGACATATATTTGTGCGTACATTAATTTTGAACAAAAATAGGAGATATATATTGAAGGTTTGAACAAGAAACAGAGCAAAAAGAAGCTAAAATTGTCAGAATGCATTAAAATAATTAAAAAGAAACAATTGCAGAGAAATTGTTTCATATTTTCCCTTTTTAGAATTTGCGAGCACAATGTTGGGACCGACTGGGTCATGCATTTGATCTGTGTGATTTTCTGACCTGGCATGCTACAGGCAGCTTCACAAGGTACTAATGTCTCACTGACCTGGTGGGCTACAGGCAGCTTCACAAGGTACAAATGTCTCACTGACCTGGTGGGCTACAGGCAGCTTCACAAGGTACTAATGTCTCACTGACCTGGTGGGCTACATGCAGCTTCACAAGGTACTGATGTCTCACTGACCTGGTGTGCTACATGCAGCTTCACAAGGTACTAATGTCTCATTGACCTGATGGGCTACAGGCAGCTTCACAAGGTACTAATGTCTAATTGACCTGGTGTGCTACATGCAGCTTCACAAGGTACTAATGTCTAACTGACCTGGTGTGCTACAAGCAGCTTCACAAGGTACTAATGTCTCACTGACCTGGTGTGCTACATGCAGCTTCACAAGGTACTAATGTCTCACTGACCTGGTGGGCTACAGGCAGCTTCACAAGGTACTCATGTCTCACTGACCTGGTGGGCTACAGGCAGCTTCACAAGGTACTAATGTCTCACTGACCTGGTGGGCTACAGGCAGCTTCACAAGGTACTAATGTCTCACTGACCTGGTGGACTACAGGCAGCTTCACAAGGTACTAATGTCTCATTGACCTGGCGTGCTACAGGCAGCTTCACAAGGTACTAATATCTAACTGACCTGGTGGGCTACAGGCAGCTTCACAAGGTACTAATGTCTCACTGACCTGGTGGGCTACAGGCAGCTTCACAAGGTACTAATGTCTCACTGACCTGGTGGGCTACATGCAGCTTCACAAGGTACTGATGTCTCACTGACGTGGCATGCTACAGGCAGCTTCACAAGGTACTAATGTCTCATTGACCTGGTGGGCTACAGGCAGCTTCACAAGGTACTAATGTCTAACTGACCTGGTGTGCTACATGCAGCTTCACAAGGTACTAATGTCTAACTGACCTGGTGTGCTACAAGCAGCTTCACAAGGTACTAATGTCTCACTGACCTGGTGTGCTACATGCAGCTTCACAAGGTACTAATGTCTCACTGACCTGGTGTGCTACATGCAGCTTCACAAGGTACTAATGTCTCACTGACCTGGGGTGCTACATGCAGCTACACAAGTTACTAATGTCTCACTGACCTGGTATGCTACAGGCAGCTTCACAAGGTACTGATGTCTCACTGACGTGGCGTGCTACATGCAGCTTCACAAGGTACTAATGTCTCACTGACCTGGTGGGCTACAGGCAGCTACACAAGGTACTAACATCTCACTGACCTGGTATCCTACAGGCAGCTTCACAAGGTACTAATGTCTCATTCATCTGGAACGCTACAGGCAGCTTCACAAGATACTTATGTCTCAATGACCTGGCACGCTACAGGCAGCTCACAAGGTACTAATGGTTCACTGATCTGGCATGCTAGTGGCAGCTTCACAAGGTACTAATGTCTCACTGACCTGGTGTGCTACAGGCAGCTTCACAAGGTACTAATGTCTCACTGACCTGGCGAGCTACAGGCAGCTTCACAAGGTACTAATGTCTCACTGACCTGGCATGCTACAGGCAGCTTTCACAAGGTACTAATGTCTCACTGACCTGGCAAGCTACAGTCAGCTCACAAGGTACTAATGTCTCACTGACCTGGGGGTGCAACAGGCAGCTTCAGAAGTTTCTAATGTCTCACTGACCTGGCGAGATACATGCAGCTTCACAAGGTACTTATGTCTCGCTGAGCTGGTGTGCTACAGGCAGGTTCACAAGGTACTGATGTCTCACTGACCTGTTGTGCTACAGGCAGCTTCACAATGTACAAATGTCTCACTGCCGTGGCGTGCTACATGCAGCTTCACAAGGTACTAATGTCTCACTGACCTGGTGTGCTACAGGCAGCTTCACAAGGTACTGATGTTTCACAGACCTGGCGTGCTACAGGCAGCTTCAAAAGGTACTGATGTCTCACTGACCTGGTGTGCTACAGGCAGCTTCACAAGGTACTAATGTCTCACTGACCTGGTGTGCTACAGGCAGCTTCACAAGGTACTAATATCTCATGGTTTTGTTGCTACTTGTTTGTGGCCAGTGAAGTTTCACCTTGGGAGGGATGTGAGAAATGTAGCAGTGTAGGTCACAGTCTCATAAGGTTATTGCAATGTACAATCTTTTTAGCTTGACTTTTCGAAGAAAAGGCAAGCTATTCTACTCGCCCTGGCGTCAGCATTGGCGTTGGCATACGAGCTAGAGGCATCCGAGCTAGATTACAGTTTTTCGGTAAGCTAGTTTGTCAGGAATGGCTTGAGGGATTTCATTCAAACTTAAAACATTTGTCGCCCCACATTTAAATGGACCTATAGGCCTAGTTTGGTAACTCTTGTTAGAAATGTGTCAAAATTATGGGCTTTTTTACACTTAGAAATTTTAAATATAAGCTATTTTGACAGGTTAAAGTATTTCGGTAAGCTGGTTTCTCAGGAATGGCTGGAGGGATTTCATTCAAACTTAAAACACTTAATTCCTATATTAAAATGAACTCATAGGCCAATTTTTATAACTCTAATTTGAAATTTGTCAAAATTATGGGCCTTTTTGCACTTAAAAATTGTAAGTGGGTCATTGTAAGTGGATCGAATGGCGGCGTCAAGTTTTGATTTCCACTCCCTAACTTGAGAATCAATCTTCATACATAAATACCCTAAAGCAACACCTTAATTGGAATTGCATTTGTGGTGGGTTGGGTTGGGTCAAAGTCAAGGTAACTGTTACTAAAAATAGAAAAAAAATCTTTTGCTTTATAACTCGCGAACAAGTTGAAATATTGTAGTAAAATTCAGTTTATTGATACTGTATAACGAGACATAGCATGAGCTTGCATATGGGGTTAGTTGGGTCAAGGTCAAGCTCATTGTTTTGAAATTGAGAAAAATGCTTCCACTCAGTAACTCAAGAAAGAAATTAATTTTGTTTAATTGACCCTTATTATACAGTTTGTTAGTTTTTTTAATGCCAGAAACTCTGACAAGCACAAGAAAAGTTGAGCATGCTGTCCTCCAACAGCTGTTGTTTAAAGACATTATGACTTTTAAAACCACAAGCAAGATTTTACATCTTCATTACATAAATGGCCTCTAAGCAGTTGCTTTGACAAACTGTATGTATTTGTAGAAATACATAAGTTTTAAATATATAATTGCAATTGCATGTATTTTATATTGTTTTTTTTTTGTTTGTTGTTGTTTGTTTTTTTTTATTCAGATTTAATGAATACATTGTTTAATCAAAAGTATGTTTTTTTCCACAGAGTGTGAATGTTGATCTTTGTGAACAAAAGTGAAGGGATGTAGTAATATCTAATTTAGGTCACTTTGTTCCACCGTGGCCAAATGGACTTACACAAAAGAAGGTGGCTTCAGTAAAGAGTTTTTCAAACTTATTGGTCTTGAAGACTTGGCTGAAAACAACTTCAAGAAAATTGGTAATACATGTTGAAATGTTCTGCATAATTAGAACTAATATCATTTCAGACATTCATAATGAAAATTCTAATTTAATATTTAAAACTGTTTTTCATAAACATTTGTTGTTTAAAGATCAGGTTTCTTGATATTGTATTGTTGTTTTTTAAATATGTTTGAGTGAAATTCAAATTTCTATGTTTAAGGAGTCATTTTGTATGAAAATGTACAAAAACATACCACTGTATGTGTATGGGATGTAACAAGTTCACTAATAGTTTGCATGTACAGATCAATTTAGAGAAAGTCTATGCAAAATTGTTGCTATGATTTTAGAATCTTATGTTGTATACCTTGTCATATATACTGGATAGGGAAAAAGAAATTTTTCATCAATTTATGATTATTTTTTATTAGAAATGATGTTTTACTAATTATTCTCATAGTAATATGTCAAATGCCTGTGTTCTATGATATCTATGTCAGTTGTTTGGTACAATACTTCATCTTGCTTCCACATAATGTGGGTATTGTTTGTTTAACAATTTCCCCGTCACACCGGACTGGCGTCTTGATTGCATTTTTACAGTGACCTGTGTCGCTGTACAATTGCCATGGATGCCGTGGGGTTGTGGTGAGAACGCAGAAAGACCCAAAGGACCATCAGCTAATGTTAAGTCTTATCAGAAGAAGAAATAGGCGGTGCGATGAAGATGCTGTGTTAGACGATGCCTCTGTCTTCGGCATCACGCTGTGCAAATTAAGTTGCCTTTGCAATAAAATGCAAATTTTGACGGATAGACTCACAATGATTGTCTGGAAAACTGCAGCATTTTATTAATGCAGCTCAGACGCTGTATGGTCGCAGTGGAGTTGCCGTGCGAATGCCAAGGTCGCGGTAGAGTTGTTGAAGACACGCCAAAAACGCAGTGTGGTCACTGATGATTACCATTTGGACGCTGTGAAAATGAATTAAATTACCAAGGACGTGGTAAGGTTGTGGTTGGAACACCGTGTACATGCGGAGAACCCAGACAGACTGACCCTGGTGTGATGGATGACCCAAATTTGGAAAATCTTCAATGATACTATCGCCTGTTTTCCAAATAAATGACAGCTTGGGTCGCAGTTATGACGCCAGTCTGGTGTGATGGGGGTATAACTAATACTAGTACTGATGGAGAAAAAAACTCAAACACAAACTATCTAAACTATGACATCAGAATCTAGTACTATGATTTCTGCTTTAAAACAAGAAATGATGGTTTGAAAATTTACAAATATTGAATGTTTGTGTTTGATTTTTGTCATGTTTAACATTTTTAGAAAGAAAGGTCTTCAAACTTAGACTTGCATTATTTGCTATCACAGGTAGTGATGTGCAAGCCCAGGGTAGGCCGTGTGGAGAGGGACTGAGTCTGAAGGCAGCCCAGGAGTTGCGGCTTGAACCCGGGACTGCAGTGTCTGTGGGGATCATAGATGCACACAGTGCCACTCTGGGTCTGTTATACAGCCTTTTCTCTATATAATTTAATAGTACCATTATTTTATTTGAATGGATTCCAATAACAATACACATTCAAAGATATTAAAAATAAATAGACTTTAAGTTATACAATCAATAGTTTTGTGTTTTGAAAATATTAAAGGATTTTGTTTTCTTCAAGTGTTTATTTAAGGTATTTTATTTCATGACCAAAGATATTTTCACAAATGGTGCAGCCCTGTTCAAGAATCTTATTGTTCTATGACCATTTATGAGCTGTTATATGATCTTGCAAAAAAAGTGTTTGGTATTACAGAAACTGAAAAGATACCCCCCAAAATGACCAGAATTAAATGGTCACATGTTATCAGTTAACTGGACTGTCTGGGAAAGTTTCCAGTTCACTGGCGATTTTCATTTTTTCATCACATACATTAAGCATGGAATAAATTATACTCGTATTATTAAAAGTTGAAACATACATTATATAGAAAATACAATAAATTAAGAATACCAAATTCATTAAAATGTCTATTTTAACGCTGGTCTACGTATTGAGACTGTGTAATTCAGAAAAGGATGTATTTACATATGCAGGCTGTATTGGCTGTAAACCAACAGGAAGTGATGTCATCATTCCGCCATTGAGCAGACGCCTTGCAATGATTTCTGGGACCTCTACTTGCCATATGATTGTAAGGTGTTATAAAACGTAACATTTATCAGGTCTTTTCTGTTACTTACATATTTGAAAAATTGATTTATTTCCTCAGAAAAAGACCACTGAATATTTAATACACTTATACATTATTCTTAATGTATTTTTGAAACATTGCTTCATAAATGAATCCTATTTTTGCACTTATTTTATTTAAGTTCAGAAATTACTTTAAAGTGTGAAAGACAATGGCTTCAAGTCAACATCATCAGTTTTGGTTTAAAAAGAGATGGACATTTTCATGCAATCTATTCATATTCAGTTTGAGTCTTTTTTGTGTTATTTATCTATCAATCTGATAATTCCGTTTATCTTGACCCAGATGAGTGAGACGGAGATCTTTGTGCCTGGGGTCTGGGGTCCACACTGGTCCACCATCATTCCCGGACTGTGGACTGCCGAGGGAGGGCAGAGCGCTGCAGGCAAACTGGTATGTGAGGTATCAGGAGCTGCCACTTAGGAATGCTGTGTCTACTTTAGAAATAAATTGTCTTTGCTTATCAATATTTCTTAGTCCAAATTACTGTTAAATTAAGTTTCGTGTTACCAGATGCTGCCTATTTGTAAGTTTTTTTATATTTTATTTTATGCTTTCCAGTGATTTATAGAGAAATATAATTGAAATAAAATTGGTAATTCACTGTTTTAACTCTGTTAATTTTCACTGTTTCATTCTAATTCCCGATTTAATACAGTAAATACAACAGATCGTCATTGATGCCTCACTCAAAATTGTAAAATGACAGAGGTGATACTATTTGTTCCAAAACGGAATACCAGTGCAGTTGAAAATCTCAGAGTCATAGTCGGTGACACTGTTACAAGACCTTCAACGACTGTGAGAAACCTCGGTCCAATACTGGATTCACATCTAGCCACGGAACAGCATGTTAACTCAGTCTCCAGATCGTGTTACATGCAGATCCGACAAATAGGCCAAATAAAACAATATTTGACTGTTGATGCCACCAAATCTTTCATGAACTCCTTAGTAACATCAAGACTTGACTACAGTAATTCACTACTGTATGGCACCTCTAAGATCATTCTCAACAAACTGAAAACTGTTCATCACGTCATCAGGTCACAGTCGTATCACCCCTGTGCAGAAGAAACTTCACTGGCTACCCGTACAATACAGGGTAGAGTATAAGATTCTGACTCATGTCTGCAAAGTATTGCATGAACAATCCCCTGCCTACATTAGGAGCATCTTAGAAATCTAGACTCCACAGAGACAGCTAAGGTCTCAAAATGACTAGTAGTGCCAAGAACTAGGACTGTTACTTACGGTGATCGATGTTTCATGGCTGCTTCACCAAAGCTCTGGAATGCACTGCCCGCAGAACTCAGAGACTGTAAAACACTAACATCTTTCAAGAAAGCGCTGAAAACGCACTATTGTATTGTAATTTATTCAGACTGATGATTATCACTGATTCTGTACATGTCGATTAGGTATACTTGTTTCATTCGAGCAAAATCATTAGTTTTAAACGTATGCATTATTATTATATTACTATTTTTAATATTTTACCATAAGTTCTTAACCTCAGATGCATGCCTATGTTTTATAATAGTAACCAAGGTTTTGTAACCATGTATATATTTTAATTTTTACCACTAGTGAGTAATCTTAGGTGCATGCCTTTTTATCAAAGTATTGCGTTAGTACTACCACCGTTTTGTTTATAAATATTTAAGTCAGTGTATTTATCTATGATTTTATTTTTTAAATTTTTATTTTTACTCATGTTATTTGAATTGTATTCATTTATGCCTTGTATATGTTATTTTAAAATCTCTCAGTTGTGATTGTAAAGCACTTTTGAACATGTTATTTTATAAATGTTGTACAATAATAATAATAATGTCATTATGAGTCTTGCAATATTTTTCAATAGAAAGCAATTAAAATGTAAAAAAAAAGTGGAAAAAACATATAGTAAAAAGAAAAATTGTTCATTTCGGTGTACGATCTTGCACCAAAATCAACAAATATCCTCCCATGTCATCTTTATAAATAAATACAGATTTAATCATTGTTTATCAATATTTCAAGGGCCATATAACTTGTGGTAGGAAAAGATTATGATCGACTCATATTAGTTTGGGATTTAGTATAAAGTATTGTGAATTGTTATTCCATGCAAAAATATCAATTTACATATTTCAGCAACATAGACAGTGTTTAACAATAGAGTTTTAGCCGTTTATTGATTCTTCCGTGATAGTAATTTTATTCCACTTGTCTCTAAGAAATCGTATCACAAAAGTACAAAACACCCTCTACCCGTGAATTTTCACTGATTGACAGTCGCAGAGGTTATATGCAAGGCTGCTGTTTTGATCCCTTAATATGAGATTTAGATGTCAACCTGTTTTATGTTAAGAATTTTTTAAGTAAGAAATTTCACTAATGGAAATGTCATTAATGTATATGCAATAATAACAGTATGTGTCATTTCAGATTGACTTTGTGGTTGAGTCCCACCCAGCATATGTTGATTGTTTGAAGAAGGCCGAGGCAAGGTAAAACTTACAAACTTTCTGGTTCAAAGCAATAGATTAATTATCTTATTATTATTATTATTATTATTATTATTCATATTACTATTATTATTATTATTGTTAGTAGTACTATTATTATTATTATTATTATTATTAGTAGTAGTAGTAGTAGTAGTAGTAGTAGTAGTAGTAATAGTAGTAGTAGTAGTAGTTGAATATAATGGCAGGGCATTCTAGTCCTACGAAAAACAAACATCATAATTATGGGTTTCATGTGTGACAACATATATATTATCCTACAATCTGATTGCATTGTCAGTGCAAACATAAATGCAAGTGTAATTTGCAAATTGTATGTCTGCATCACTTTGCTGAAATGTAAAGAGTATGCAGTTAAATTTGGTGTAAATACATGAATTTTGTTAACTAGGATGCTAAACAAATGTCGTGAAAAGCAACCAAGTTCATGTATCTATTGGCTGGGTTAGATAATATCATGATGTTTGTTTGTGTATATTACAGTAACAAACATATCACGGATTATCTGTATGACATCCTGGTGGAGCGAGCTAGGCAGCAGGGTGTCTGCAGCATTGCTTGGCTGACAGAGAGGCTGCACATGTGGCCTGATTACCATGGCAACCGGTCTCCACTGGCGGACCATACCTTGACTGGCATGGTAGGTATCACCAGTGTACGAAGAAAATAAAGGTATTGCAAATTGTTGTTTCACTTTTGGTATTGCGTGTGTTTTATGTTTATAATCACACAATCTCAAACATAAATTTTTGTTCAACCACTAGAGTGTTTCATGTATAAATGGTTTGGTGTTGTCTTGCAATTTAATACACAAAATATCGTCCCTGAAAAGCACAAATACCATAATCCTGCTCAGATGCACAAGTTTGTTATTGGCCATTCCCTAAATATTGCCTTCAGTATGTCTAACAATGTCACTTGCATTTTGTATTGTTGGTCTAAAATAGAAAAAAAAGATTGCACCCTTCATTAAAATGAATGGCCCATGGTGTAATGAATAATGCATGTTGGTTATTCCCCTTAAAGTTATGATGCTTTTTGTAGCTGCATACTGCTATGCGAATAATTAGTATTTCTTCTATGTGAAGTTCTATTACTGTGCTTGACAGATATCCGATATCATATAAAAGTATTATTATATAAGCTGTTGATGTGTTGCTTTCAGTTATGTGGATTAACATTACAAGCAGATGAAAATAGCCTTGCAGAACTGTACCTGGCCACTGTGCAAGCACTTGCTGTAAGAAACACCCTGCCTTTCTCGTTTAAGCCTTAACAACTCGAAGTCATAGTGCCTTTTTTAACACTGCAAATAACTTCTGTATATAATTTTTCGTGTATGAAAACGGCAGTAATATTAAGGTGTTTTGCTGTTGTTGGCCACTGTTGCCAAATAGGGCAAAATTTCAAAAGTGGTGAATTCTATTGGAGACAACTTATTTTAGGCAGAAGTTGATAAGCAAATACTCAACTAAAACAAAGTTGGGTCATTAAACTCATCACTGCACCTTTAAAAATGACATTGGGTAAGTGTTTGTTTATCAGATCATTATTAATAATCCTGACTAGACAAATGTCCTGCGGAAGCAAAAATATATGATTTGCAAAACATTTATAGATGTAGTTTGTCAATGAATGTCTTTCAGTATGGGACTCGACATATTTTGACTGAGTTACGAGGCAAAGGTCACACACCTGAAGTCATTTATGTCTGCGGAGGTCTGCGTAAGAATCGGCTGTATATCCAGACACATGCAGACGTCACAGGTTGGTTTGCTTGTACTCGTGTGCATATCCACAAGACATTTTATGTTCATGTTTGGGTTTTCTAGATCAATCCTGAGTCTTGCCCTAAAATATATTTTCTGTTTTATATAAATATTGGCAAGATTAATTTTATTAAGATAAAGACAATTCTCAAGGTTTTTCACAAGTCATTTCATGCATTACATGTATATTTATATACTTGTAGTTGTATTGAAAAAACGAAACATACGCCCGTAGGTCTGATACTAATCCAATGTTGCTTAAATAGATATTTAAATGTCTGATTATTTTATGTCCGTGAGAACTAGTCTTGATTTTACTGTTTATTTGTTTCGAATCTCATACAATACTTTTAACAAAACTTTTAGGATTTGTCATTGGGTTTCGAATCACCAACAAAACTTTTAAGAAAAGATTGTTTCTTTATTATGTTCTCACTTAGAGTATCCACTGTTTATGCAGCTGATGTCATTTAAGGTCTCAGATTTACCTTTGCAGGCCTGTGTGTGTATGTCCCGGAGCAGAAGGAGTCAGTCTTGCTGGGGTCAGCCATTCTAGGGGCCACTGCTGCAGGCTTCTACCCCACGCTGCAGGTTTGAAGTTACGTTTGATTCCTTTGCCATTCTGTGTTGGGGTATTGCTTTTTATCCAATTTATAGCATCACCATCCACAGGTGGAATTTGATATACGTGGTAAAATACTTCAGTGGCTTGTTGTGTCATTTCAATACAAAGGTGTGCCATCCTATAATTCAGAGCTCTGTCATACCTAAGTTTTGCTGACTTAATCTGTTTTTCTCATTGCTACTGTTTTATACACATTGTTTGTTTTGTTATAAATATGTTGAAACTTTTTTGTCTGTTGCTAAACTCTTTGTTAGAGATTGTCTTTAGCTAAACTCTTGCAGCAGGAAGGTCAATGTTACATTACCAGGTTGAATCTTGAATCATGTTTCATCACATCATGTTACTGAACCAGGTGAACGAAATACTGCCATCTTGTAACTCTTAATATATATCTAGATCCATAATGAAGTACAATTATTTCTGAGATAGTTTTATAAAAGTAAAAATAGATATAAATTCTGTCAAAAAAATAAATTCTTATGGATAAGGAAGGATTTATTTGATAATGGCAGTGCTTATCTCACTGCCAAGGGGAAGTAACTGCTATGAGGAGTATTGATCTTTTAATTTGCAGTGCCATAAAACACATTAGCGCAAAATATAAAGAAAACATTAATAGATTATACATATTTATTTGCTAAATACCAGGCTGTGTATTTTGAGCATTTTAGGTGTTTTTGTTAGCTCACCTGAGCACAAAGTGCTCATGGTGAGCTTTTGTGATCGCCCGTTGTCCGTGGTGCGTGTGTGCGTGCGTCGTCAACTTTTCATTCAAACAACATCTCCTCCTAAACCGCTTGGCAGATTTTCACCAAACTTTACAGGAATGATCCTTGGGTGGACCTCTTTCAAAGTTATTCAAATCTTTCCGGTCCGCTGCATATGTAGGTCACCAGAGCTAAAAATAGATTTTAAAAGTGAAAACTTTAAAAATCTCCTATGAAACCGCAAGGCTCAGAGCTTTCATATTTGCTGTGTGACATCCTTTAGTGGTTCTCTACTAAGAGTGTTCAAATGATGCCCCTGGGGTCAAAACTGGCCACGCCCCAGGGGTCACATGGTTTATATAGACTTATATAGCAAAATGACTTTTAAAATCTTCTCCTCTGAAACCGCAAGGCCTAGAGGTTTCATATTTGGAATGTAACATTGTATAGTGGTCCTCTACAAAGATTGTTCAAATGATGCCCCTGGGGTCAAAACTGGCCACACCCCAGGGGTCACATGGTTTATATAGACTTAAATAACAAAATGACTTTAAAAATCTTCTCCTCTGAAAGTGCAAGGCCCAGAGGTTTCATATTTGGTATGTAGCATTGCATAGTGGTCCTCTACAAAGAATGTTCAAATGATGCCCCTAGGGTCAAAAATGGCCACAATCCGGGGGTCACATAGTTTATACAGACTTAAATAGCCAATTGTATTCTCCTCTGAAACTGCCTAGAGGTTTCATATTCGGTTGGTAACATTATGTAATGGTCCTCTACAAAGATTGCTCAAATTATGCCCCTGGGGTCAAAATTGGCCACACCCCGGGGGTGACATGGTTTATATAGACTTAAATAGCAACATGACTTTTAATCTTTTCCTCGGAATCCGCAAGGCCGAGAGGTTTTATATTTGGTATATAACATTGTATAGTGGTCCTCTACAAAGTTTGTTCAAATTATGCTCCTGGGGTCAAAACTGACTACACCCCAGGGGTCTCATTGTTTATAATGCAGCACTATATTTTCAATAAGCCTCCAACACTCAAAAATCAATACAGCAGACGACATTCCAGCCTGGTGTATACAGTGTGCTATTTTAAGATCTTATCAAACCAGCTAGCCAGTTACACAGTGTTGTGAGGGTGCTTTAGAGAATTATTGGAGATGACCATTGAAATGCGTAGAACATGTTACCCACCAGCATGGTCAATCATGTTGTTGTGTAAGTAAATTAGCTGGATGTAATGTTTAGGCAATGTGTAAGAAATGTAGTCAATCAGTCTTAGTATATAAGACCGTCTTATATCATATATTTTCACTTTAGATCTACTACATTGAATTTGTTTACAGGCAAAGTGTATATTTCTAATTTAATAATGAAATGCCAAATATGAAATGATAGCATTAGATCTGTAAGTAGTCTAACTTAGGTAGAACTGCACATTTTTTGTAAGACAAAATGATGCAGCAATCGATTCTGTGGCTCTGACACTGCAGTCTGTTTCACCAGCATGTACGGAAACACGTAGCATAGAGCCTAAAGTCTAGTCATCTACTTTAAACCTTTCATTTGTACAGTTTAATTAAATGTGTGCAGCACACAAAAAACTACACACAGATCATGTCTCTCCAACAAAGTTCTTAATGCTTTGTTGGCAGCCTCCACCCAAGGACCTCTTCTCAGAAGAACAACTTTTTAGTACCAGATATTGGACAGGGCTTTCATATTTGATATGTGACATCCTGTAGTGGTCCTCTACTAAGATTGTTCACTTGATACCCCTGGGGGTCAAAACTGGCCACGCCCGAGGGGTCACCTGGTTTATATAGACTTATATAGCAAAACTCACCAGGGCTCACATGGTTAATATAAATGTAAATAGCAAAATGACCTTAAAAAACTTCTCCTCGGAAACCACAACCCCAGAGGTTTCATATTTCGTTGGAAACATTGTATAAAGATTGTTCAAATGATGTCCCTGGGGTCAAAACTGGGCACACCCTAGGGGCTACCAGGTTTATATAGACTTAAATAGCAAAATGGCTTTGAAAATCTTCTCCTCAGATCCGCAAGGCCCAGAGGTTTCATATTTGGTATGTAACATTGTATAGTGGTCCTCTACACAGACTGCTCAAATGATGCCCATGGGGTCAAAACTGGCCACACCACAGGGCTCACATGGTTGATATGGACTTAAATAGCAAGATGACTTTAAAAATCTTCTCCTCTAATTCTGCAAGGCCTAGAGGTTTCATATGTTGTATGTGACATTTTATAGAGGTCCTCTGCATAGATTGTTCAAATGATGTCCGATTGGTCGAAACTGGCCCTGCCTTGGGGGTCACATTGTTTATATAGACTTAAATAGCCAAATGACTTTAAAATCTCCTGAAACCGCAGTTTTTTCGTATGTGATATGTAACATTGTATAGTGGTCCTCTACAAAGATTGTTCAAATTATGCCCTGGGAGTAAGAAGTGGCCATGACCCGGGGCGTCACATGATTTATATAGACTGATATGGCAAGTGGGCCTTAAAAATCTTCCTTGTTGAAACCGTAAGGCCCAGAGGTTTTATATTTTGCTTGAAACATTGTGGAGTGGTCCTCTACACAGCTTGTTCAAATGATGTCCCTGGGGTAAAAATTGGCCACCCCCTGGGGGTCACATGGTTTCTATACATTTAAATAGCAAAATGACTTGAAAAATCTCCTCTGAAACCGCAAGGCCCAGTGGAATCATATTGGGTATGTAACATTGAAAAGTGGTCCACTACAAATATTGTTCAAATTATGCCCCTGGGGTACAAGATGGCCATGACCTGTGGGTCACATGGTTTATATAGACTAAAAAAATCTGAAATTGCAAGGCCCAGATCTTTATACTCAGGTAAGGCGTTTAGTGCCATTTTTCCCTCTTGTTATTAGCCAGTATGCCTTAAACTCAGGTGAGCGACCTAGGGCCATCATGGCCCTCTTGTTTAAATTCAGGATTGCATGGAAAGCATGAGTGGATTGGCAGATGTGGCTTCGCCTAGCCTGGAGGATAAACAGTAAAACATTTATTCTTTTGCAATTTTTGTGGATGTATTTTCGGTAAAGCTGTCTATTCCAACTTTTGAAATTTTAAGTCCTTCTTAATATTCAATCGAATGTAATCAAAATCCTTGTCAAGAAGTCCCAAATGAATAAATCCTAACACTGCAAGTGTATAGGAGCCGTGTAAATTATTTAAAAAAAATATGGAGGATAGATTTGCATCAAGTTTAAAATACTGACAGCAAAATTAATTATAGTTTAAGAAAATTGACGTAAAAGCAGTCATATACAAGCATATCAAAATATTTTTTACATGTAATTAAAATGTAATTGAGCAATGCATTTGCCATTTTGCATGGCTGCACATGAACACATTTTACTGCTTTGGAGCTGACACTGCTACATGTATACACCATTTGCAGACCTTAGCACTTGTGTCTACAACAATTCTACGACCACTTGAATGGTGAATAAAGTATAAAGCAAACTGACATGATGCTCATGAATTTTAAACAAATTAAAACTGGAAGTTAAAATAAAACTTTTATAAATTTCTTTGTATGCCTCCATTCGTAGATGACGATGTATATTTGTTTGCAAATGGCGGTCAATCTGTCTGTCAGTCAGTAGACCACATTCTTTTCCGCTTTCTACATAAAACATGTTTAGATGTTCACCAAACTTGATAAAAAAGTTTATATCTTGGCCAATTTCAAAAATCAGCCCCTGGTACTTCAGAGTAATGGTCCTTAAATGACATTAAATTGTCCTTAAAGCTGAGTGTGCTTTCTAAGTCCATTAGTTTTCATCAGATATTTACCAAAACTTTTAAGTAGTTTTGTAACTTGAATATGTCTGCCAAGTTTGATTACCAGCAAAATAGACTTAGGTTTCTGAGTTACAGTCCTTGATTTATTTCATTTAAAAAAAGCTATGGACCTATAACGGGCTTACCTGTTTTACAAACAGTTCTTGTTGAGAACAGGAATCAGTCCATTTAATTTGTGGTTTAGAAAGTGCTGCATTGCACACAGAAATTAATGAATAACGTGTACAGGTTGACTTCGGTGTATATCTTAATCAGTTTCCAAACAGTTCCCAATGTTTATTTTCAGGTTCCATGACAGGAAGTATGAGGTGTTCCTCCAGATGTACAAGGACCAAAGAAGATATACAGAAATAATGACAGGGAGACATGAAACCTGAAAACGTTCACTTTCATGAAAAGATGTCAGGGGTTTTTAGTTCCAAATGTACCAAAGGAAAAATGCATGTACACAGAAATAATACTAGGGAAACATGAAATATAATCTTGTTCATTGTTAAAGAAAATTGACTGTGTACTCAATTTCAGGTCCAAACGACTCTAAGTATTTGGGGAAAAACTAAGATAATTAATATCATTGAAACCTTTTCAAATCAAACGGCTTGGAACCTATTCTTCAAAATGGCAATGTTTACAAGAAATTATCCTATAAATGTTTGCTATTGCATCTAAATGGAATTGCAGAATACCATAGAACTATTTAACATGATTGTTTAACCGAGCTTCTTTTTGAAATTAAGTACTTGTATCCATAATTATTTTTATTTTTATTATGTTTACCGGTATTATTATGTTTACCGGTAATGTACTTAAATTATGATATCAACATGTAGACACAAGAAGAAAACAAATATATATCCTGGTGTTTTAATTTGCGCTGATACAATAATTGATTTAATATAATCATAGTTAGCTGAAATGTTGCAATTATTTGTATTGTGTTATTTATTCAGCTGTTAATATATGTCTGATTTATTTAATAAATAATATCAAATATAGGTATTGAACATGATTTCTGTGTGTCAAAATTTGACTAATGCAGACGACTTTTCACGAGAAGGACTCAGATATTGTTACTGACAAATAAAACACTCTTCCAACACACAGATCGGTAATCAACATTAATGAAATTATGAAATAATACAGCGAATTGGCCTAGAGGTTAATTCTGGAAGTCTGATGGTCCAAAATAATGACATGCATATAGATATGTATAGTCAATTATTGTTGTTTCTGATTTCTTTTTGCATATTTGCAATCAATTTCCATTTTTATTTTTTGCGTGTATTATACTCATAATTCACATTGCTCTTAACCCTTCGCAGTGCTGAATTGATTTCAACTGTATTACTTGCCAGTGCTGAATTGTTTAATGCCAAACATCAATAATACTATGGGTGTACTAAAAGGGCTGTAAAATTAACATAAAATGTACAATTTGCACAAAATTTGAACTGTATAATGGGTATATGATGACCTCCCCAACTGACGAAAAAAGGAATTTTACTATCAGTCTATGGTTACCATGTTACAATAAAAATAACTGAAAACTACATTTTTTTAAAGTTTTTGTTTCTTTTTATTCATAACTTATATGTTCTTTCTTTAAGAATTGAATGTTAATACTTAAAGAAATGTCCTTTAAACAAATAAACACAAAACGACATCCTTAGGTGAGTATCGATACAGATAAACTACACCACCTAAGTAAAATGCTGCTGTTAAACAGTATCATTTTTCTTATAGCATTCAGATATTGAACTAGAGCATGCCTACAATGCATCAGGAAACAACTAATGCACTAATGCTTTTATAAAAAAAATACTATTATGTTTTACGAGCTGTTTTTATGAAGAAGCCAGCAAACTGTGTTGCCATGGTTACAATACAATGTAGGTACTACATTCTTAAAAGTTTTGAAATGGTTTGCCGTTTTATTTTTTGCGCTATTTTTTATATAGAATTTTAAATGTATATTAAGCTATGCAAATTACATTTTCAGTGTATAAAACAAGGACTCTTTGCATTCAATTATCATGGAAAGAAATAACAGCATTAAACATATCAATAACCTAGACACAATGGAATGTTATTACATACATGTACTAATGTTTCAGTATATTCTTCCAACAAATGTTGGATTTGCTAACACACAGAAGCCAGAACTTCACATTGTTGGATTTGAAAGAGCATTGTTCAACAGTTTAAGTATCCGAGACATATCTCCCACAGAGCATTTAATTATTATGGAAAGAATGGGTTATGTACATCGTAATAATGTAAATTATGAATAAGCAACAAATACCGGTCTTACCTGGAGAAAAAATCAACATAAAAATGTTTTTTGGGGTGAATATAGTATTTACAACTGTGCTGTTATAATAATTGTTTTATTTTATTGTTTTCTTTTGTTATTTTTGACGTATTTTCACGCCGTTTACATGATTCATGAGCATAGCACAATAGAATAAATAGAATATCAGGTGAGTGTTGGATAAAGATGAAGTTTGTCATACTCGGCACGAAACATTTGAGCGCCTAGCAAGCCTCGTGCTCATATATTCCTATAAACATGTTTGCTAGTGCATCTGAATGGAAACGCAGAATACTCGGGAAGTATTGAACATGATTATCAAACTGAGCTACTTTCTGGAATAAGTACTTGTATCAGTATGTGCTATATGTTTGATGTACTTTGTATGTAATATCAATATGCATATACAAGAACAAAACAAATATTTATCCTAGTGTTGCTAATAAATGCCATAGATATAAGTTGATGAATTAGCAACATGCTTGTATACAATGACTGTTTTATCAGGATTTTTTTAGTAAAGAAATTAAATGTTCAGCATAAAGTTTGCAATTATTTGTATTTATTAATGTATTCAGCTGTTGATATATGTCTGATTTATATAAAAAATAATATAAAAAATCGGTACTGAACATGTTTTTTGTGTGTGGCTAAATTTGGATCACACCGTCATCTGACTAACGCAGATGACTATTGACAAGATTGACATCAGATACTTTTATTGACAAATTAAAAATTCTTTCAATACTCCATGCAATCACTAACATTTTGTGTTGCTTACGTCAATCAACATTACGAAAACAATACAGCGAATATGCCTAGAGGTTAATGCTAAAGTCTGATGTTCAAAACATGTTGCTATGCATAACACAACAGTAATGTCACTTTTTCTGTGTAGCTTAATACATAGAAATATTCTTCCATTGAACTGGTGTAGCACTTCAAGGCAATAGGCATCTGTGTCCAATCAACATAATTGAACTACAATACAATTTACATGGTTTCAGCAATTGCATGTATACTACAATAACATTAAGTTCAAAGATTTCTTTATGTCCCTTCTCCACTTTGGTTAAACAATGTAACTTTGTTCGCGTTTTTACTGTGTCATTTGGCAGAATGAATGGCAAGTTTTTCTTCATCCTGTACGAGAAAGATACAAATGTCATTTAAAACATGCACTCAAAACTTCGTATAAACATTTATTTTTACTCTATGTGTATTAATATTATTTATATACTAATAAATAAAGCTTTTACAATAACAAAAATACCTCCGAGATTGGTTTCAAGGTAGAGAAGTCATGTCCGGAACATAAAAATATAAAAAAATGGCATTGTCACATTATTTGTCTTAAACATCTATTGAAAATAACATAGAGTTAACAGCGTACCAACCACTGATTATTTTACTTATACCAATAGATAGTTAGTATATACACAATCCATTAAAAGGTCAACTACACAGTCATGTTCTCATGATTCAATCAAAATAAAACTTTCCATGCAAGTTATTAAACACACGCACAGAAGATTTCTTGCAGATATAATAATACTTTGTTATATACAGGCAAACATTAACATATCTGAAAACATACAATAACAATAAAATAATCATGTTATCATAACACAAATCTTGTTTCATTTACTTGTAAGCATAACCATTGTAAAATAAAGGTAATTTTGTTATATCAAATGTAAAATTCATGTAGCCATATTATTGTAAGTATAAACAAATAAATGTTAAATGTGCATAGTATAATTTAGAAGATATTATTTCACTTTAATAAGAAATATGTAATGACAATCATATTGTCCCACAATGATGGTGTTGGTGTTCTTGCTGTAGTGAATTGACATTGGTTTAAACGCTCCATTTTTCTTTGTAGCCAGTGTAGCAATCTTCTTCCTGCCCTCGCTGTCCATATTCATGACAGTGTGGGAGTCGTGTCCACAGATCAGCACATGTCCTAGAGCGGTCACGTGTATTCCATATGGCTTTTGTAGTTCAAGGTCACTGAAAGTGGAGAGTAACGTTCCGTCTCTGCCCAGTGTCAGAGCTTGTGCTGGGCTTCGTTAGAAACATACATGATACGACCAGTTGGGTTGACAGCACACTTGCTCGCTGTGTACATACAAACAACATAGCATATTCCGTTGAATAATGTTCTTTACAAATTATTCTAAACAATGTAAAACTTTTTTTTTAAAGAACAAGTTATTTACCCATTAAATGTGAGGCCTATTTGTACTAAAATTGGCGTTCAACTTATATATTCAAAATATATAATTAACGAGTGAAACAAGCAGGCAATATTAATAATACGGATATGAACGACTGAAATACTAGATTGTAGTTCTACAGTGGCATAATACAATAATATAATACATTTTTACATGTATTCAACTATCAAAAGTGAACGACTGAATAACAACACTGTTTTAACTACGTATGTTTAAATAGTTGACATTTTAATATGATTCGAGTAAAAAAGGACTTTAACATGTTATGCTGTTAAAAGTGGGGAATGTGCATAACAACAGCATCAGACCCCACCCCTATCCAAAAAGTAAACATTTAATTATTTCTTTGTTATAAAGGACAAAGAGAGGTAGCATTGACGAAAAACAATCTTATCAATCATCACCTGTAATACCGCCTGATGTGTCATCGAACAGCTTCATCACCAGCGCCCCATTCATAGTGTATTGGTACAGCGCAGTCGCCGTTGTGACGCACAGGTCACCTTGATGGTGGGCAATACCACAACATGCATGTTCTAGCTTTATCTTCCTGTCCTTAACCAGCTGTCCATTGGTCTCAGAGATAAACTGTATCTCGTGAATGCTGGACCAATCTTCTAATACAACTGCTGCTCCGAAATCTGACACATGTCCTGTGGATATGCAGACATATCACATTGACTGACCACGTTGTATTTCTGGTCTAGTAGCAGCACTTTCTTACATTTCAAGAGAGCGCAAGCAATATGACTATTGGGAAAATCACATATGCCTTTTATGTCAGGTGTAGAGTATAGATTTAAAATAACTTTTATCAGTTTCAACAGTTATCAGACTGTCGTTTGATATAATCTTTCCAAGACCTGAAAGTGTAGAAAAATACCGCTCAATGTCAGTGTTTACTTGGAATGTTATTGAACAATCATTTTGTACAATCATTTCGTGAAGATATGCTTCAGCTTGTAAAATTATTTTGTCCAGGCATTTACCGTTAGCCATGAAGGCGAGGTCTTTGTTCGTATTTTCAGCAACATGTAAGGCTTCGCTGAGAGATTTCAACACAGCCTGAAACTTGCCACATTCTTCTATATCTGCCTTGAGAGAATCATTCAGCTTTGTCTTTAGCTCATCCATTTCCTTTATTGTGCTCCTCCCCAGCTCATCTAGTTGAGCATTTATTTTCTTGCGCATCTCTCTGAGTTCCTGTAATTGATTTGTATATGAAGTTTGGAGAGACTGGATGTCATTTTCGTGAATTTTTTGTAGCTCCCTCATTTCCTTTAGAATAGCTTGAATCTTTGCTGAAAGTTGCTGGAAGTCGGCTGTTGTCTGAGTTTTTGCTGACTCAGAAATAAGTGTCAACTGTGTACATTGCATGCAGAACAGATATAAATTATGTATCACAATATAATACAATGTAACTGATATGATTTGTTCGCGTATAATGGTCACAGATTGTTTTTCTGCATTTGTCAACCAAACCTCATTATCTGGCCAGGCAATTTGTGGCGAGTTTTAATTTTAATAATCTTTCAACAAAAAAAAGCATTAGCAATTTTCATAACGATATTGTTTGATATAATGTGTGCATCCATAGGCAGACATAGTATTGTAATTGTTGAATACCACTCTGCCAATTATCAAATTATGGGTTTAGACTTTTTAGAATGTAGAAACATATACATATTTTTGGCGCTGATGCTGATGGAGTTTCTTTATTTTGTACATAAACAAGCACGATCTAGTGATACTAAAAATTATATGTACACAGGACAATTCATATAGATCTTTACGAGACATATTTCATTAACATACCGATGATTCAGCATAACACAAGTACTGCAACACAGCTGACGATGATCCTCACATCTTGGTGAATTTCACATTTCTCGATAATATCTAGCATTCCTTTGGCAATTGGCCACTTATCCATTTCCTCTCTTCCATATGCATTGTGCTTTTTAAACAACTGACTGTGCAGGTTTATACACTTGCAGCAATAAAACTTACGACACATTTCGCAGTAAAAGTCTGCTTTCGTAACAACAGATTCATCTTTGCACGCTGAACAACAATAATCATTAATAATATCAGACCCTTTCTGAAGTGAAGATGTGGCCGCCATAATGCTGAATGTTTAAACCAAAATCAGTATAGCCTTGACCTACTTACAGCTCTGATGTGCAAATATTTAACCCTCCATATCTACATTTTATTGTACCATGTTCCTGTTTACATATGTAAAATTAAATATCTAGAAATCCGTGTCTCTATTTAAATTTAAGGAGATTTAATTTATATAAAATGCGGTTTCATAATAAATCAAATACAATGTAGCAAATGTAAGTGAAACCACTCACAATGTAATGTAAAAAAGCACTGACATCGGTTTTACATACAAATTACAATAGATCATGTTTACACATATAAAGTTATCAATATTACTGTATCCAAAGTATGTTAAATTATCTTTACATTTAATATAAACATAGCTAAAGCAGGTACAAAGGGCACGTGGAAACTAACTAAATAATTTACTTCATATTTGCGTTATTCTGATATTTAGCTGGACCAAAAGATGTATTATATGCAACAAGTGTAGAGTACTAGTTCAGAAATCAGATGCAAACAATGATAAAATAGATATTTGTATAAGTATTTATAAGGGCACTATTCCTACAATTTGATATCAGTGGCTGTGTGAATGTTCTCCAATAATATTTAAATGAAGGCCCGTGATGTATCAGCTTACTCTGATCAGGACAGTTTTATTAACTGACTAGGAGGTTCCTTCCAACAACACTTAGATCTGCAATTATTGAATTGGTAAGCAAACTGTTCAGCCTTTCTGGAATAGTAGTAATGAACTCTGTGACCTGGTTGCATATGCCAGATGTATACCCGTAGCAACAGTTATCTGTGTTAGGAAACTGTCAATATCGCTTGCTTATTGAAGGTTTCAGGATCACTGAATATAGTTACTACATCCATTAGCTTCCATTCCACATCATTTTGATGAACCGGAACATCCTACATGGTCCTCGAAAAATATGCATTCTTCCGAGTCAGTTATGCTTATTGAAGGTTTCAGGATCACTGAATATATTTACTAAATTAATAAGCTTCCTTTCCACATCGGTTTGATGAACCGGAACATCCTACATGGTTCTCAAAAAGTATGCAGCCCTTCCTAGTCGGTCAGCGTGGAAGTGATTTGAAAGTCTACAGCCTCTAGACAGGTATCAGCATTTTTAGCTAGACTATTCGAAGAAAAGGCGAGCTTTCCTACTAACTCCGGCTTCGGCGTCTGAATTTGGTTAAAGTTTTTATTCAAAAGTCTTGTAACTTCAAAACTACACAAGTTATTCACTTGAAACTGGGAATTACCTTTGTCATCAACTCCAGTATCAGGGGTAACATTCCCTATAACTCTGTTTTGTATTGTGACAGACGTATAACCTTTGTTCACATGGATTTTCTGGTTAAAGTTTATATTCAAAAGTCTTGTAACTTCAAATATACGGAAGTTTTTCACTTGAAACTTGGAATATACCTTTGTCATTAACTCCAGTGTCAGAGACAACATACCTTATAACTCTGTTTTGTATTTTGACAGAGCTATGCCCCTTTTTCACATAGATTTTCTGGTTAAAGTTTATATAAACAACTCTTAGAATTTCAAAACTACACAAGTTATTAACTCCATAAGGTTAAAACTTTAAATAATTTGATGAAATAATTGCCATAACTCAGTTTTGTATTTCAACAAATGTACGCCCCATCCACTTTCCAAATCATGTACCAACTGAAATGCTTCAGATAGTCAGGGCGCTGTCCTCTGACAACTCTTTTGGACATTCAGTAATTGCTGGCTTGGGTTGTAGTAGGACTTCCAGCTCAGCAACACCTCTTAAATGTAACCAGTGTAAACTCCTTTCTATAGATGTGCAGGGGTAGCAATCTGCTAATTCTTTTACTGGAAAACTTCTTTTCTCAGTCACGGATGGACAAACTATCGCTGTTCTTTTGTAGTCTCCGTGCATTTTAAGTGTGAAGACCAGATTACCCATGAGTTATTATACTAAATGACATCATGGCCCAACGGGCTAACCTGAGTAATTGCAAATATAAAATACTTGCTGTTGTGACAGGCTTGAACAAATGTGGGAATGTACGCCACAATGTAATAATTTGTCTGACTGATTAACTGTCATACATGTTTTTCTTTTGTTCCTTGGTTTGCCATTGCTTGTCAAAGACAAACAAGAAAATTCATGGTCATAAGTACCGGGTAAGTCCTGGGTATATTTTCTTTACCCTGGTATCCAATTTTTCGCAGGTAATTTGGGAGGGATAAGGTTTGTGCTGCAAAAATGAAGATAATGGTGACGACTGCGCAAAGGTCTTGCTTGCCGGCTTTTTCCAAATAGTAGAGTGTATTGCCATTTAACCTTTATATATTCAAATTCGCTTTAAATCTTAATAGACCAATTGTGCAAGTTTGGTTAAGATTGGTTCAACATGAAGTCCTTGTCTTGCATCAAGCCCATTTTTGCAGTAATTTTCACAATTAAGAGGGAAAGACTCCAGTGTTCGTTGCCTGATCTATCTCGTTCGCTGCATGTGTTGAGATCTTATGGACATACAAAACGTGTGGGAATTTGATCAAGATTGAATAAAAAAAGGAAATCTCCATGCAGAAAAAGGCAATGTTTGCATTTTTTCCACAAACAAACGGGCTTAGGGCTATAAGTCCGGTGACTGTAGCCAAATCTGGTCCACTGTTGGCTTCTGATGCGACCATATGACACAAGCTGTGGAAGTTTGGTCAAGATTGGGAGAAAAATAAAATCTCTATGAACAAACAAGGCAATTTTTGCATTTTTTCCCACAAATATTAAGAGGCCATAAATATGGTATTTGTGGCCTTACCTTACCGATCTTTGGCTTCTGCTGAGATCTTTTAATAATACACAAGCAATGTAAGTTTGGTCAAGATTGGAAGAAAATGAAGCCTCTATGAACTAAAAATGCAATTTTTGCATTTTCTTTTCTCAAAAACAAGAGGCCATACTAGTATCTTGAAATTGTGTTAACAAGAAGATATTTAGCTGTTACTAATTTTTATTTCATTTCATTTTGCCTCAAAAATTTGATGTTCTGTTCTTCTATTAACGTTCAACCATTAATTAATTAAATTGTAAATCATTTTTAGCTCGACTTTTGAAAAAAAAAGTCGAGCTATTGTCGTCGCTCTGTCGTCTGCGTCACCGTCTGCTTCTGCGTCAGCGTCTGCGTTAGTTAATATTTTGGTTAAGTTTTTTTGTTAAGTTTTTTGTCAGAGTCCATTTCTCAAAAACTCCATTTGAAACTTTCCACACTTGTTCATTATCAAAAGGGTACTCTATTACAACAAGGCAGGTAGCCCTGTGATTTGTATTTCCAGAGTTATCTGCCCTTGTTTGGACTTACAACTTAGCATATTTTGACAATTTGTTGGTCAATATATAATTTCTTAATCACTATGACAGACATTACATTGAAACTCAAGGTAATTATTTATGGTGTTGACACATTCTACAGACAAGAGGAAGTGACTATTTCAATAATTTTGTTGGAGTTATTACCCTTTTATTGACTTAAAATTTTCCATTTTGGTCAAATTTCTCAATACCTGTATGAGGTATTAACTTGAAACTCAAAGTACTTGATCACAGTGATGAACTGATACTGTAGACAATAGGAGGTAACTCTTAAGGACTTTGCTTGTGTAACTGCCCTTTTTTCATCTTAAAAATTGTGCTTTAGGTCAAATTTCACAATTTCTATAAAATGTATTGACTTGAAACACAAAATACTTGATCACAGTTATGAACCCATTCTGTAGACAAGATGAGGTAACTTTATCGAGTTATTGCCCTTTTTCAACTTAGAATAATTTTGTTTTAGGTCAAGTTCTCAATATCTATAAGAGGCATGCATAAATGCCTCACTGACCTGGTGCGCTACAGGCAGCTTCACAAGGTATTAATGTCTCAATGACCTGGCGTGCTACAGGCAGCTTAACAAGGTACTTATGTCTCACTGTCTCACTGACCTGGCGCTCTACAGGCAGCTTCACAAGGTTCTAATGTCTCACTGACCTGGTGCGCTACAGGCAGCTTCACAAGGTACTAATGTCTCACTGACCTGGTGCACTACAGGCAGCTTCACAAGGTACTAATGTCTCACTGAACTGGTGCGCTACATGCAGCTTCACAAGGTACTAATGTCTCACTGACCTGGTGGGCTACAGGCAGCTTCACAAGGTTCTAATGTCTCACTGACCTGGTGCGCTACATGCAGCTTCACAAGGTACTAATGTCTCACTGACCTGGCGTGCTACAGGCAGCTTCACATGGTACTAATGTCTCACTGACCTGGTGTGCTACAGGCAGCTTCACAAAGTATTTATGTCTCATTAACCTGGCGTGCAACAGGCAGCTTCACAAGGTACTAATGTCTCACTGACCTGGCGAGCAACATGCAGCTTTACAAGGTGCTAATGTCTCACTGACCTGGCAACCTACAGACAGCTTCACAATGTACTAATGTCTCACTGTTTCACTGACCTAGTGCGCTACAGGCAGCTTCACAAGGTACAAATGTCTCACTGACCTGGCGCGCTACAGGCAGCTTCACAAGATACTAATGTCTCACTGACCTGGTGCGCTACAGGCAGCTCTACAAGGTTCTAATATCTCATTGACCTGGCATGCCACAGGCAGCTTCACATGGTACTAATGGCTCACTGACCTGGCGTGCTACAGGCAGCTTCAAAAGGTATTGATGTCTCACTGACGTAGTACGCTACAGGCAGCTTCACAAGGTACTAATGTCTCACTGACCTGGCTTGCTACAGGCAGCTTCACAAGGTACTAATATCTAACTGACCTAGCACGCTACAGGCAGCTTCACAAGGTACTAATGTCTCACTGACCTGGTGTGCTACAGGCAGCTTCACAAGGTACTGATGTCTCACTGACGTGGCGTGCTACAGGCAGCTTCACAAGGCACTAATGTCTCATTGACCTGGTGGGCTACTGGCAGCTTCACAAGGTACTAATGTCTCACTGACCTGGCGCGCTACAGGCAGCTTCACAAGTTACTTATGTCTCACTGATCTGGCACGCTAGTGGCAGCTTCGCAAGGTACTAATGTCTCACTGACCTGGTGTGCTACAGGCAGCTTCACAAGGTATTAATGTCTCACTGACCTGGCGCTCTACAGGCAGCTTCACAAGGTACTAATGTCTCATTGACCTGGCGCGCTACAGGCAGCTTCACAAGGTACTAATGTCTCACTGACCTAGCACGCTACAGGCAGCTTCATAAGGTATCAATGTCTCACTGACCTGGTGTGCTACAGGCAGCTTCACAAGGTACTAATGTCTCACTGACCTAGCACGCTAGTGGCAGCTTCGCAAGGTACTAATGTCTCACTGACCTGGTGTGCTACAGGCAGCTTCACAAGGTACTGATGTCTCACTTACCTGGCTTGCTACAGGCAGCTTCACAAGTTATTAATGTCTCACTGACCTGGCTTTCTACAGGCAGCTTCACAAGGTACTAATGTCTCACTGACCTAGCACGCTACAGGCAGCTTCACAAGGTACTAATGTCTCACTGACCTGGTGTGCTACAGGCAGCTTCACAAGGTATTAATGTCTCACTGACCTGGCTTGCTACAGGCAGCTTCACAAGGTACTTATGTCTCACTGATCTGGCACGCTAGTGGCAGCTTCACAAGGTACCAATGTCTCACTGACCTGGTGTGCTACAGGCAGCTTCACAAGGTATTAATGTCTCACTGACCTGGCGCGCTACAGGCAGCTTCACAAGATACTAATGTCTCATTGACCTGGCGCGCTACAGGCAGCTTCACAAGGTACTAATGTCTCACTGACCTGGTGGGCTACAGGCAGATTCACAAGTTACTAATGTTTCACTGGCCTGGTGCGCTACAGACAGCTTCACAAGGTGCTGATGTCTCACTGACCTGGCGCGGTACAGGCAGCTTCACAAAGTACTTACGTTTCACTGACCTGTCGTGCTACAGGCAGCTTCACAAGGTACTGATGTCTCACTGACCTGGTGTGCTACAGGCAGTTTCACAAGGTACTAATGTCTCACTGACCTGGCATGCTACAGGCAGCTCTACAAGGTACTAATATCTCACTGGCCTGGCGCGCTACATGCAGCTTCGCATGGTACTAATGTCTCACTGGCCTTGCGCGCTACAGGCAGTTTCACAAGGTACTAATGTCTCACTGACCTGGCGTGCTACAGGCAGCTTCATAAGGTACTGATGTCTCACTGACCTTGCGTTCTACAGGTAGCTTCACAAGGTACTTTGTCTCACTGACCTGACATGCTACATGCAGCTTTTCGTGGTACTAATGTCTCACTGGCTTGGCGCGCTACAGTCATCTTCATAAGGTACTAAGGTCTCACAGGTTTGTTGCTACTGGTTTGAGGCCAGTGAAGTGTCGCCTTGAAAGCGATGTAAGAAATGTAACCGTGTAGGCTACAGTCCCATAATCTTATTGTAATGTACTATCTTTAAAGACACTACGATATAATAACCACAAGCAAGATTTTACATCTGCATAACAGAAAGGGCATTTAAGCATTTGGTTTGTAGAATTACACATGTTTTAAAAATATAGTTGCAAATACATGTCTTTCTTATTGTTGAGGTATATTTTATATTGATCATATTTAATAAATACATGGTTTGATCAGATATACATGTTCCACACAGTGTGAATTATTAAACTGAAAAATTTATATTTTTACAGTTTAAACAGTGAGAAATGCTGCAAGAATACATGTTAAGAATCAGAATCATAATTGCCAAATTTTTACAATAAAGAATCTAAAATTTCTGATTTAGGTCACTTTGTTCAACCGTAGCCAAATGGACTTACACAAAAGAAGGTGGTTTCAGTAAAGAGTTTTTCAAACTTATTGGTCTCGATGACTTGACTGAGAACAACTTCAAGAAGATTGGTAACACATCAACAAAGATTTTATATATTTAAACTAACGTCATTTTAAAAATCATGTCCATAAGGGAAGAACTTGAGCTGCTTTGATAGTCGATGTTTAACACTGGTTTATAGATATTTTTTTTTACATTTGTTACAGGTTCAGTGTTAAACTATTACAAACATATTTTTAAATGTACATAAAGATACCACTATACATGTATATGAAATAAAAACGCTATGAACACATATAACCGTGAAATGGCTATGGAAATTTGTTTGCATTGACATGTTTGAGTTGAATAAGTTAAACTAAACAAAAAAAAGATTTCATTGTGTGGTTAGATTATTGTCTCTCCCAAATTTAGCATGTAGATTTGTACATTTTCATTACGTCAATGAAAGAAGAAAGTCTTAAAACAAAACAAAATGGCATCATATTTGATGCGAATATTGTGGTTCTCGAATTTAGAATGTGGATGTGTAAGTTGTGTTATATTAATAAATTTGCAAAGAATGGCTTCATATTTGATTAGATTATTGAGGCTCCCAAATTTAGAATGTAGATGCGTTATATTGAGATAACGTTAAGGTAATTTATTTCAGAAGAAAATGTTAAAATCTTCAAACAGAAATATTAATTATTCACTTTGACAGGCAGTGAGGTAAACGCCCAGGATAGGCCATGTGCAGGAGGACTGAGCCCGAAGGCAGCCCAGGAGTTGGGGCTTGAACCCGGGACTGCAGAGTCCGTGGGGATCATAGATGCACACAGTGCCACTCTGGGTCTGTTATACAGCCTTTTTGCTATATAATTTAATAGTCCCATTATTTCATTTGAATGAATTCCATTTTAAAAATACAAATTCAAATTATATTAAAAATATATAGAGTTTAAGTTAATGGTATAGAATCAATATTTGTGGGTTTTGAAAATATTAAAGGATTTTGTTTCCTTTAAGTGCTTATTCTATGGTATTTTTATTTCATGTCCAAAGACATTTTCACAAACCCTGTTTGAGGATCCTATTGTTCTGTGACCACTTATGAGCTCTTATATGATCTTGCATTCAAATTAGACCTATATGTTGTGCCTACATTTGCATTCGCTTACATTGCCAGTGAAAAAAATGAAACTGAAATATATCTAAAAAAATGACCAGAATTAAATGGTCACATGTTACCAATTAACTGGACTCTCCTGGAAAGTTACCATTTCACTGGTGGGTTTCCATCTTTTCATCACATACATTTAGCATGGAATAATATATATATATAGTCACTATAATTGTATTATACTCATATGATTAAAAGTTGAAACTTACTTCATATATACGATACAATAAATTTAGAATATCACATTCATTAAATGTTCATTTGAACAATGGTCTACGTATGGAGACTGTGTAGTTTCGAAGGGATGTATTTACATATGCAGGCTGTATTGGCTGTAAACCAACAGGAAGTGATGTCATCATTCCGCCCTTGAACAGTCGCCTTGCAATGATTTCTGGGACCTCTACTTGCTATATGATTGTAAGGTATAATTAAACCTAAATGCTTCAACATTTAGCACGTCTTTGCATTTCGTGAAATTTACTACACATATTTTCAGAGGAAAAGGAATCACTGTATATTAATACACATAAATACACCGTTCGCAATGTAATTGTCAAGCATCACTTCACAAAGTTACCCTAGTTTTTCACTTATATTTCAGTTATGTTTAAAAATTACTTAAAGGGGTTAAAGAATATGGCTTCATGTCAACATAATCATTTTTGGTTTAATTCTTTTTTTCTCTTGACTTAGATTAGTGAGACAGAAATCTTTGTACCTGGGGTCTGGGGTCCACACTGGTCCACCATCATCCCCGGACTGTGGACAGACAAACTGGTATGTATAGTATCAGGAGCTGCCACTTTGGAATGTTGTGTCTACTTTATAAATATGATGTTCTTGCTTATCGATATTCCATATTACTGTTAGATGTGGTGCTGTCAGGTGCTGTCTATATGTAAGATTTTTTATTTTATTTGATGTTTTCCAGTGATTTATAGGGAAATATAAGTGAAATAAATCTGGTAATTCACTGTTTTAAAAACAGTGAAAGTTTTAATTGAAAATGTAAAAAAAAACATATAAAAAAGCATAAGATAAAAAGAAAATGTGTTTATTTCGGTGTATGATCTTGCACCGAAATCAACAAATATCTTCATGTCGTCTTTATAAATAAATAAAGGTTTAATCATTGTTTATAAATATTTCATGGGCCATATAACTGGTGGTAGGAAAAGATTATGATCAAATGCTATTAGTTTGTGTAGTATAAACCGATGTGAAATGTTATTCCATACACAAATCTAAATTTCATATTTCAGAAACGTTGACAATGTTTAACAATAGAGTTGTAGCCCTTTAATGATTCTTCCTCGAGATTTTGTTCATTCCACTTGTCTCTAAGAAATTGTATCACAATAGTACAAAACACCTTTCACTGACTGACAATCGCAGAGGTTATATGCAAGGCTGCTGTTTTGATCCCTTAATATGAGATTTGGTGTGAACATGTTTTGGTTAAGAATGATATAAGAAAGAAATTTCACAAAGAAATGTCACTTAGGCAAGTTAATACTTTTCAAAGTTTTTGGTTAAAGCAATATATTAATTTATTATGATTAGTATTAGCTATACACCCACAGCCGTGTGCATATCAAAGCATGGCTGTAACGCAAGCAGGTCGGGTTGCTAGCCCCAATGAAACACAGTAGCACGGCGGGCTTTTGGTTTGAATTTATGGTAGCCCGACGAAACATTTTGGTAGTCCCCTGGCTCCGGGCTATGGATTTGTTGTACACTGGTAGTAGTTGAATATTATGCCAGGGCATACTAGACCTACGAAAAATGAACGTCATATGGGCTTCATGAGTGTAAACATAAATATTTTCCTACAAGCTGATTGTCAGTGCAAACAAACATGCATACATGTAAATTATTTGTAAATTGCTTGTCTGTATCACTTTGGTAAAATGTAAAGAGTATGCAGTTTAATTTGGTGTAAATACATGTCTTGTGTTAATTAGAATGCTAAACAAATGTCGTGAAAAGCAAACAAGTGCATGTATCTTTTGGCTGGGTTATAAAATATCATGATGTTTGTTTGTGTATATTACAGTTACAAACATATCACAGACTATCTGTATGACATCCTGGTGGAGAGAGCTAAACAGCAGGGTGTCTGTAGTATTGCTCGGCTGACAGAGAGGCTGCACATGTGGTCTGATTACCACGGCAACCGGTCCCCATTGGCTGACCATACCTTGACTGGCATGGTGGGTATTATCAAAGTACGAAGAAAATGAAGGTATTGCAAACTGTTGTTTTATTTTTGGTCTAGTGTGTGTTTTATGTTAACCACTCTTTATTTTATGCTTTCCAGCAATTTATATTGAAATATCAGTGAAATAAAATAAAAACTGGTAATTTTCACTGTTTTATACTGGTTCCTGATTTAATGCAGTAAATGAATCGAACTGGTCAATGATGCTTCACTCAAAATTGTGAAATGACATCATTATTTTGACGTCATGGCGTTATGAGTCCCGCGATATTTTCCAATTAAATCCAATAAGATAGCAATTAAATTGTAACAAAGATGGTGGAAAAAAGCATAAAATAAAAATACAAAAGTTGATTTCTGTTCAAGGTCATATTTTATTTCACTCGTGATCATAGAAAATAGATATGAACAGTCGTAAAATAAAATACGATCTTACACCGAAATCAACCAATATCCTCGATATCGAAACAATAACTGTTTGTTCACTCATTACAACGTGTCATGTATAAAAGGTTTGGTGTTTGCCTTGCCATTTAATTCACATACTATGGGTCCTGGAGAGCAGAAGTAATCCTGCTGAAATACACAAGTATGGTAGTGGCCATTCCCTAAATATTCCCTTCAATGTGTCTAACAATGTCATTTGCATTTTGTATTATTGGTCTAAAAGAAGCTTTCACTCTTAATTGAAATGAATGGCCTGTTGTGTAATGCATGATTGTTATTGTGTCGCTTAAAAAGGCGACATATAGGTGTAAGTTTTGGCTTAGGCGACGTCGGCAGCGGCATCCCCATCAGTTTGTGCAGACAATTACTTGAGCAGTTTTTGTGCTATCATTTTCAAATTTTATGTGTAGGCATAAAAGGAAGGTCAAGTTAGATTTTCGGCATAATTGCTCTTATCGTACTTGAGTTATGCCCTTTTTTTAAATAGTTAAAATTAGGCTTGTGTAGACAATAACTTGAAAGCTTTTGTGCAATCACTATGAAACTTTACGTTAATAGTTAGTAGGCATAAAACGAAGGTCTAGTTCGGTTTTCGGCATAATTGCTCTTAGCGTACTTGAGTTATGGCCTGTCAGGCGACACAACCGACTCGTGGAGTTCTAGTTACTCTTAAGGGGAGTTTACACAATAGGTCTAGACGTACGATGTAAACCCCCTAAAGGCTTGAGACCTACAGGACTTTTGAAGACCCTATAGGTCTAGACCTACGATGTAAACCCCCTAAAGGCTTGAGACCTACAGGACGTTTGAAGACCTTATAGGTCTAGACCTACGATGTAAACCCCCTAAAGGCTTGAGACCTACAGGACTTTTGAAGACCTTATAGGTCTAGACCTACGATGTAAACCCCCTAAAGGCTTGAGACCTACAGGACGTTTGAAGACGTTATAGGTCTAGACCTACGATGTAAACCCCCTAAAGGCTTGAGACCTACAAAACGTTTGAAGACCTTATAGGTCTAGACTTTCTGATTGAGGATGTTCTATCTGCTAGGTCTACACCTATGGAATTCACTGAAGAGACAAGGTTTGCCTACTAGTTTACTGTACTGCTGTTGGTGAATCAATCGGACAAATTCCATAACATGTAAATATATCAAGGATATACATATCAAGGACTTTTATTAATGAAAATATATCTCCCTTAAATGACTATAATGAAGATTTCAGAAATATAACACTGTCAGATCAACAACAAGATGAAAGAAATAATTAAGTTTTCCTAAGTACTGGTTAATATAATTGTGAATTCAACATATATTGATGCTGATATGCCTGCCTTATTGAAATACATTTACTTAAAAATTAAATCACTGGATGAGAAAGACTCATAGGTCTACACGTAGAGTGATAACACAAGACAGTCCAGAACTTTGAGTCTAGTCCTATATTTCTACACCTATTGTATAAACCTCCCTTTATAGTTATGAAGCTATTCGTAGCTGCATTCTGGTTATGATATTGTCTTTGATCGTAGCTTATGAATAATGACAATAACAAAATATCTATCTATATACTTTAATTGCGTTTTACTGGTTCAACGTCCACATGTGAATTATAGTAATATGCATACAACAATAGGTATAACAGATATAAAGGGAAGTAACTGCTATATGGTATATTTACAAGATCAACAATAGTTCAAGAGTTCATGATCTTCACATCTGTTATTTGAAGAATTGGTAATTTTTCTATTTTGAGTCCTATGGTTTTGCTTGACAGATATCCGATATCAATAATTAATGATAAAGTTTAGTTAATATTAGTTTAGATTAAAATATAAAAGTATCATTATTTAAGTTGTTGATGTTTCACTTTCAGTTATGTGGATTAACATTACAAGCAGACGAAAGTAGCCTTGCAGAACTGTACCTGGCCACCGTACAAGCACTTGCGGTAAGAAACACACTGCCTTTTTCGTTTAAGCCTTAACAACTCCAAGTCCTAGTGCATTTTTTAACACTGCAAATAAGTTTTGTATATAATTCCTCATGTGCGAAAGCAGAAGTAATAATAATGTGTTTTGCTTTATTTTTACCTCTATTGCCAAATATGATAAAATTTCAAAAGTTGTGAAATCTATTGGCGACAACTTATTTTAGACAGAAGCTGATACGCAAATACTCAACTAAAACAAATTTGGGGCATTATACTAATCACTACACTTGTAAAAATGACATTGGGCAAGTGTGTGTTTATCAGATCATTATTAATAATCCTGACTAGAAAAAAGTCCTGGGGAAGCAAAAATATATGATTTGCAAAACATTTATAGATGTAGTTTGTCAATGAACGTCTTTCAGTATGGGACTTGACATATTTTGAGTGAGTTACAAGACAAAGGCCACACGCCTGAAGTCATATATGTCTGCGGAGGTCTGCGTAAGAATCAGCTGTATATCCAGACAAATGCAGATGTCACAGGTTGGTTTGCTTGTACTCTGGTGCATATCCTACGGAATCCGGTTAGGCCATATGGAATATCGTGCCTCTTACGGCGAGGGCGAGACACGAAAATTGCGCGAAACACGAAGCGAGACACGATATTCCCGCGAGACACGAAGCGAGGCACGATATTGTATCACGAGATCTCGCACTGTCGCAGTATCCCATACCACGATATATCGCAACAAAATATCGTGTCTCACTTCGTGTTTCGCGCAATTCTCGTGTCTCGCTTCGTGTCTCGCGGTAAAATATCGTGCCTCGCTTCGTGTCTCGCGCAATTCTCGTGCCTCGCGTTTAGAGGTCGAGGCACGAGATGCGAAGCGAGAAACGAAGCGATACACGATATTCAGGCGAGGCACGATATTATATCGTTCAAATATTGCCCGAATCTCGAGTATCGCGGTAGATTTTCAAACCACGGTACTCGAAACGCGAAGCGAGACACGAGAATCGGGCGACACACGAAGCGAGGCACGATGTTGTATCGTTCAAATATCGCCCGAATATCGAGTCTCGCGGTTTGAAAGCAGGGAAGCAAAGCAGGGAAACACTCTTTTTCCTAACGAACGAATGCGGGTCAGGACGGCCCAAGTCGTTGACGGCCCAGACCATGACGGCCCACTGTCTGTCTGCCTGCCTGTTTGTCTGTTTGTTTGTCAGCCTCTTTGTCCGTCAGTCCACCCATTCGCCTGGATGATACTGCTGCTTTGTGGCTATTTCTTCTCGATTTGATAACTGTTTCTGTTTGAACTATAATGATGACTACGTTTTATTTATACTTATTGTTTATTTTTATGAAAAGCCTGTTTTGCTGTAGAAGTAACGGTCTGTCTCTCTGTCAGGCTGTCTCTTTGTCTGTCTGCCCGACGGTCCGCCAATCCGTCTTGAGGAAACTGCGGCTGCAATTACTTTTGTTGCGTTGTTAAATAGTTGTGCACTAAAGGCCTTTTTCAAATTTACTTTCACACACTGAAAGTAGGTCAACACGACGTGGGGTTGCATCATGCACTAAAGCAGATAGGTGCATTGCCCTATTGTCCTATGTAGCAACGCACTTTGGTGTCAACTCAACTTCGGTGTTACTTATCATCATCATCATTATCATCATAATCATCATCATCATCATCATCATCAACAACAACAACAACAACATCATCATATTTTTACAAAATAATATCAAACAGCTACAACGTGATTAATTCCTGGTGCACCGGTAGACGCGAGACTCGATATTCGAGCGATATTTGAACGATACAGTATCGTGCCTCGCTTCGCATGTCGCCGGATTCTCGCGTCTCGCTTCGTGTTTCCTGTGTCGTGGTTTGAAAATTTACCGCGATACTCGAGATTCGGGCAATATTTGAACGATATAATATCGTGCCTCGCTTCGCGTCTCGCCTGAATATCGTGTATCGCTTCGTGTCTCGCTTCGCATCTCGTGTCTCGACCTTTGAACGCGAGGCACGAGAATTGCGCGAGACACGAAGCGAGGCACGATATTTTACCGCGACACAAGAAGCGAGACACAAGAATTGCGCGAAACACGAAGCGAGACACGATATTTTTTTGCCCGATATATCGTGGTATGGGCTACTGCGACAGTGCGAGATCTCGTGTTACAGTATCGTGCCTCGCTTCGTGTCTCGCGGGAATATCGTGTATCGCTTCGTGTTTCGCGCAATTCTCGTGTCTCGCCCTCGCCGTAAGAGGCACGATATTCCATATGGCACTAACCGGATTCCATAATATCCACAAGACATTTTATGTTCATGTTTGGGTTTTCTAGATCAATCTTGAGTCTTGTCCTGAAATATATTTTCTGTTTTATATTAATATATCACGACCTTAATTTTATTAAGATGAAGACAATTTTCAAGATTTGTCACAAGTCCTTTCATGCATTATATTTATGTACATGTAGTTGTATTGAAAAAACAAAACATACGCTCGTAGGTCTGATACTAATCAAATCTTGCTGAAAAAATTAATTTCTGTTTATTTTATGTCCGTGAGAACTTGTTTTGATTTCACAGTTTGTTTGTCATTGGGTTTTGAATCACATACAATACTTTTAACAAAACTGTGAGAATTTGTCATTGGGTTTCAAATCACCAACATAACTTATAACAAACTATTTTGCCCTTGTTATGTTATCACTGAGAGTCCATACTGTTTATGCAGCCGATGTCATTTAAGGATTTAGATTTACCTGTGTGTGCGTGTGTGTATTTCGAAGTTTATGAGGTTCTTCCGCGCCTGCGGCTGCATTATGTGAGGACCCGGAGTGTGCCCCAGCACTCCTACCTACCGGTAATTAACTTACCAGAGACTCACGAAATTTGGGACGAATTTTGAATCACAGCTGCAATTTCCAGCTATTTATTTTTTTACTGACAGATATTTTCATTTTGATGTGGTCTTGTGCTATGGGGGTGGGGGAAACCGGAGTACCCGGAGGAAACCCCACCTGTCACTTAGATTTACATTTGCAGGCCTGTGTGTGTATGTGTCCCGGAGCAGAAGGAGTCAGTCTTGCTGGGGTCAGCGATTTTAGGGGCCACTGCTGCAGGCTTCTTCCCCACGCTGCAAGTTTGAAGTTACGTTTGCTTCCTTCGCCATTCTGTTTGTGGGTAGTTCTTTTTTGCTCACCTGAGTACGAAGTGCTCGATGAGCTATTGGTATAGGGTACCTTTCAGGCGTCGTTCGGCGTCCGCCGTCCGTATGCCGTCAACAATTTGGCCCGTTATCGCGATAAAGACTACATTTTTTATTTAATCTTGACCAAACTTGCACAGTTTGTGTATGACCATAAAATCTTGGACAGGTTTGATAATGGGCCCAATCGGACCAGGAACACCAGAGTTATTGTCCCTTTTTTGGCCCCAAATATATCTATTCCTGAATAACTCACCTGTTAACACAGAAAATTAAGAGAAAATTTAACATATGAGGCGTGTCGTGGGAAAACCGGGCTTAATCAATGTGCGTGAAGTGTCGTCTCGGATTAGCCTGTCCAGTATGCACAGGCAAATCCAGGACGACACTTTCCGCTTTTATGGTATTTTCTGTTTCAAGTAAGTCTCTTCTAAACATAAATCCACTGTAGGCGGAAAGTGCCGTCCCGGATTAGACTGTGTGGACTGCACAGGGTAATCCAGGACGACACTTTACTCACATTCACTAAGACCGGTTTTCCCACGACACGCCTCATATGTATTTGCTACATACCAGGCTTTGTATTTTGAATTAATTTGTAGGTGTATTTGTTTTCGTCCAGGCTTGCATGGAAAGTATGAGTGGATCGGCAGATGTGGCTACACCAAACATGGATGATAAAAAATATAACACTTTATCATAGTTGAAATTTTAGTGGATATTATTATCGAAATAAAAAAAATAACGAATTTAATGTTTTTCACATTAGGAATATCTGACTTCAATGATTTTTTAAAAGTACAGATTTTTTTGAAACGCTTTTTGTACCACAGCCAATCGTTTATGGCCGTTTAGTCTTCACTGCGAAAAGGCTGCAATTTTAGACTCTTTATTTTTCTACAGCTGATCAGAAATTGAAAGTGCGTATCGTTTGATGGACATGATGTGTACGTCTTGAATGTCTACCGTATTTACCCTATGTATTGGGACACCCTAAATATTGGGACAACCCTATTTTTCCGAAAAATATTTTTTTTTCTTGTCCGTAAATATTGGGACACAAAAATATAATGGTAAATTGTCTTCAATTTTGCCAGTTTAAAATAAATATCTTTCGATTTCAATATGATCAGAGTAGTATAGATCTACTGTGCACCGTATATTGCAATAGATATGCGGCAAATAATAAGAGTGTACCCCTTTAATATACTAAAAACTACAAAGACTACCGTCTTCACAATTTTAATGCATGTATTACCTCATGTGCGTAAAATGATATTCATATTAAATAATTTATTGAACTTCTTATAACAAACTATAAAATTGTAAATGAATGTAAATTAACAGTTACCAGTACTAGGGTAACTACCCGGTAGTATGTGATAATTGTCGGGTCTCTCATGAAGCCAATTAGTGTGCCACATGCGGCGTTCTTATCGCTAAACTAACACGTCTAGGGCTTGTTTAAATGACCCGTGGTACGAACTGTGTACTAACACGCTATGCTACCCCGTGTTCTTAATTGACCCGTTCCACTCAGTTAAACACGCGCCATAACGACAATGTGAAAATACATTGGGTCGAATAATACCCTATATTTTGGGACACATTTTAGGGAATTATTTTTTTATGAACCTTTATATTGGGACAAGAAAAATTGTAATTATTTTTAAGTGCCCAAGACATAGGGTAAATACGGTACTTTCAACAGGGTGAAACTAGGGCTCCGATTCACTTTAAATGTACACATGTTATAAATAAGTGTTCCTAACGCTGTGGAATTTGTCCCCCCCCCCCATGTACAACGAACATTTGCTATAGGAATCCTTTCTGTTGTTTAATCGTTTCAGTTTATCATATTAAGATGATAGCCATACGAGTATGGTAGCCAATTGTCTGTCTGGATGTGTTGAAAGTACGAGTATATAATACAATTTTGTTACGTAAAACAAATTTAAGTTCGTAAGTTAAAATATAAACAAAAATATATCATGGATTTCGTTTTGAACAAAGGCATCAGCCCACCATATACCGTAACAACGCTACGTATAGGGACACTTTATTTTTAAAAATAATTAAAAATTTTATTGTCCCAATATTAAGGGACATAAAAAATAATTCTCGAAATTGTGTCCCAACATTTAGGGCAATATATGATACAATCTATTCTGCATAATATCTATATCTTGAACCAGTTAACTATTTGTATTTTTCTTTGGAATAATAATCGCTTACTAAAATATATTAGATATTTAATTAAAAATAATTACAATGAATATTCTTAGGTGACTGATGATCAATTGTTTCTTGCTGGGGACTTAATGGTAATTACTTGAAAAGCTTAATTGAGAAGACCATACTCCAGTAGAGTACACAGTTTGGACCACATGTCAACTACATGCAAACATACCCCTGATGGTGTACATGATGGTGTATAGATAATATAAGCAAGCTCAATATACCATGTAACAAATCGCTATACAACCAGCATAGTGGCTGGGTATGGAATGTTTATACAGTGATATTTTGGTGTCTCAATATTAAGGGACACAAAATAATTCAACTTTGAAATGTGGACAATATTAAGGGGCGCGAAAATTAATTATTTTTCCAAAAATTAAGGGTGTCCCAATATTTTGGGTGTCCCAATACTTAGGGTAATAAAGGTATGTGATACTATACTGATTTAACATTAAGATATTACCGTTCATGTATTTCGTAAAAATCAAAATCAATGGTTTCAGGTTCCACGACAGGAAGTATGATGTGTTCCTCAAAATGTCCCAGGACCAAAGGTCGTACACAGAAATAATGACAGGGAGACAAGAAACATAGTCGTGTTACTTTTATAGCAAACAGTTTGGGTACCACCCAAACCACAGGACAAGCGAAACAGTCAACGATTGAGTGTATTGATATGATTGTTTAACATTAATATTTCTATCATTGAAACAAAGAGTTGTTTATTAGCCAATAAACAACTATAATGCGAAAATTATTTCGATTCTAAAATGATTTGTCATACATTTTTTAAATTGTAATTGGAACTACTCAATACTATGCTCCGCTCAGAATCGGGCCTTCTTTTTGCGTTATTTATTGGGTAGTTGAACAACGATAATTTTGTTTTTTATCTCTAGAAAAATTGGCGAGTATCATGTTAGGATAACTGATTTATAAGGATGTTAGTCTGTAAACTAAATATCATTTCAGATAAATTTCAGATAAATTGTTGCAATGATTTGTATTGTTTTACTTATTCAGTTGTTAATATTTGTCTGATTTATATTACATTAATTACAAAATATGAATAAAACATGACTTGTTTGTGACTTCATTATTTTAGTAAAATAACATAATCGGACACAAGATTATTGACAAGATAGAAATAAGATTTATTAATGACAAGTTAAGTAAGCCTCCAACACAAAACCCTAACATAATTGTGCTGCATACAGAATCAACAAGTAGGAAACAACACAAATATGTCTCGTTTTGAAATTTCATTTTCACGTTATTTGTCTTAAAAAGCTCGTTAAAATAGCACATACATGCTGTTAATAGAGTACCAACCATTACATTATTTTATAAATTCCAATAAAAAGTGTATTTGTACACAATCTTGTAAACTACACATGTTCTCATTATTCAATCAAAATAAACATTCCTTGAGAATTATGAAACGCACTAATGCACAAACGACATTCCAGATATACAGTTAGTATCATGCAACAAAAGAGTTATGTCTGTAAATCAATTACATGTAACAATAAACAAGAGGGCCATGATGTGGGAAAGCGCTCACCTGAGAACTGGTACAGATGAAGACCATACTGTTGTGACAGGTTTGAAAATTTAGGTATCAGAACAATACACAGATGGGGTTGGATCAATATTGATTTAAAACATCGGTTAGTGCAATGGGCTAACTAAAGTATGAGTTGGGTAGTGGATATGCGTTTTTGTCTTATGGTTCTCGAATCATTTTTCTCTATTCTTACCTGACCCTTTTTCATTAAGTCATTGACAATTCTGGAAAATGCACAAACAGTAGATTTTAATGTCTTTTTCGCAAACAGTTTTGGAAAACTAGTTGCAATGCGATAATTGCAATGGCTGTGTTATAAGGTAAAGTTTTGCTTTTTCTTTGATAATTTTCTGTCCAATGATGATAAATGATGTTAATGCAGGCTCTGAAGACATCAAAGTTGCATGTACAAATAACTGCATGCAAGTATTGCAACTGTTGGAAATCAAATTTTATCAATCAATTTTTATGGTCATGCGCAAACTGTGTAAGTTTGGTCAACATTGAATCAAAAATCGTGTGTGCAAGCCAATCATTGATAACTTGTTGATGTTTTTTTTCCCCCAAAACAAGGGGCAATAACTCTGGTGTTTCTGGCCCGATCATGCTTATATTCGACTCCATCTATAGTCTTACGTTCATAGACAAACTGTACACGATTGGTGAAGATTGGATGAAAAGTGAAGTCTCTATCCTGAATAATGTCCATTTTTGCATATTTTTTTCACAAACAAAGGGCAACAACTCTGGTGTTTCTGGTCCAATTTTGCTTATATTCGACTCACCTTTAATCTTATGGTCAAAGACAAACTGTGCAAGATTGGTGAAGATTGGATGAAAACTGAAGTCTCTATCCTGGATAATGTCCATTTTTGTGTATTTTTTTCACAAACAAAGGGCAATAACTTTGGTGTTTCTGGTCCGATCTTGCTTATATTCGACTTCAACTGTAATCTCATGGTAATAGACAAACTGTGCAAGATTGGTGAAGATTATATGAAAAATGTCTCTCTCTATCCTGAATAATGTCTATTTTTGTATATTTTTTTAATAACAAAGGGCAATAACTCTGGTGTTTAAAAAACGATTTGGCCCATTTTTGGCGTCTGCTGAGATCTGATGGTCATACACAAACTGAGAAAGGTTGGTTAAGATTGGATGGAAAATAAAGGCTATACGTCGCAAAAGGGCACTTTTGCACTTTTTTTTGCATGAAAAAGGGGCAATAACTCTGGTGTTACTAGTCTGATTGGGCCCATTATCGACCTCGTCCAAGATTTTATGATTATACGCAAACTGTGCAATTTTGGTCAAGATTGAATAAATAATGTAGTCTTTATCGAGATAACGATCCAAATTGTTGACGGCACCTTGACGACGGATGACGGAAGGACGGACGACGCCGGAGAGGTCCCCTATACCAATAGCTCACCGAGCACTTTGTGCTCAGGTGAGCTAAAAAAACTATATTAACTTAAATCGTGTTATATTGACATGTAAGCATTAACAAAGTAAAATAACAGTAATTCTGTTGCACTGAATACACAAGTCATTAATCACAAGAATAGATATGAATATTCCAAACAAACGAAATGTTTATACTATTATATAAAAGAATGTCAGTAGCTGTAAGCCAACCATCAATAGGTAATATTTGGGCATAACTGCCCTACCATCCCAAGGGATTAAAAGGGCGAAATAGGCATTGACGGGGTACTCCAAGCTGAGGGCATTGGTGATAGCAGCTCAATGTGCTATATATATATATATCATATTATTTGATATTATTTCACTTTAATAAGCAAAATATAATTGCGATGATGTTGTCCCACAATGATGGTTTTAGTATTCTTGCTGTAGTAAACTGATATTGGGTCAAACACGCCATCTTTCTCTGTAGCCTGCGTAGCGATCTTCTTCCCTTCACTGTCAACCTGTAGGATAGTGTTGGATGAGTATCCACAGACAAGCACTTGTCCAATAGCTGTCACGTGTGTTCCTTTTGGGTTTCGTAGTTCATGGTCAGTCAAGATGGCGAGGACAGTCCAATCTCTGCCCAGCGTGAGTAGCTTGTGCTGGCTCTTGTTGGTAACGTAGATACGGTCACCACTGGGGCTGACAGCACAATTCCACACTGTATGTATAGAATATATACTTATTACCTACATCAGTTTCGTCAATGTATTCCGTTTTAATAACTGTAGGAATGGTAGTTGATACAACAACTGATTTATTGACTTCAACAGTGTTCCCTTTCGTTGATAGTTTTAAACATTGGAAGAAACAATAAACTTATCCTACATACTTATTAAGACTTGTTTGATGCCGATTCGTGTTTCAGAAGGTAGAAATGTTTGATTTAGTACTAGTTTGTAAATCTTTGTTATTTTTATGCTTATGACAGATGCCATACATGTAATTCATATGTTACTTTACTGGACATTTTAATAAGATATCTATACGTACATTCGTTTAGAAATTATCAAGTTGCAGCATTGCGTTTGATTTGTTAACAATATTGTCTTTTTAAATGAGGACTTGTCTATGTATTTTAATAGCTAGCATATAATATCCTCCCAATAAACTTTAAAACGTCCACAATGAATTACGATAAATTAAAAAATGATTCAAAACATTGCAATTATAATGACAAGAACTAATAATCATTGATTACCAATAATTAGACCGTGTTTAATATTGGTACATTTACAACACATATGAAACATACATATAAGGAATAAGTAAGAAATGAATAAAGCAATATTCATAATCACCTGTATTACTTTCTGATTTGTCCTCATGTAGCTTGTTCACCGGTGCCCCATTCATAGTGTAGTGGAACAGCGCAGTTTGTGAGGTGACATACGGGTCATCGTGATTGTGGTCTATTCCAAAACAGGTGTGCCATAGCTGTAAACTCCTGCCCTTAACCAGTTGCCCGTTGATCTGACGAAGTAAATGCACTTCATGCAAGTTCGTAAAGTTTTCTACTGTAACAGCAAACTCACTGGGTGAAATAAGACACATATCCTGTGGAAAGGACGTAAAACCACATTCACTGATCACTTGGTGTTTCTGGTCTAGTAACTTCACTTTCTTGCTTTTCGAAAAAGCAAAAACAAACTGACCGTTTCGAAATTCACAAATTCCTCTAATATCCATTTTCTCTTTAGGATTAGAATTACTTTGTTTGTCTCCACAGTGATGAATGTAATGTCACCAATATTTCCAAGATCTGAAAGTTTGGATAAGTACAGTTCTATGTCAGTGTTAGGTTGATAAATTGATGAACAGTTATTTTGTACAGGATTGTCATGGAGATACGTTTCAGCTTGTTGTATTTTGTCCATGCATTTCCTGTAGGCCATGAAGCGAGGTATTTGTTCTTATTTCAGCAACATGTACGGCTACGCTGAGGGATTTTAACTTAGCCTGATACCTGCCACATTCTTCTGCATCAGCATTGAGAGAAACGTTTAATTATGTTTTTAGCTCTTCCAGTTCCTTCATTGTGGCTTTCTCAAGCTCATCTAGCTGAGCATTTATTTTATTGCGCATCTCTTGGAGTTTCTGTAATTGTTCTGTATATGAAGTTTGGAGAGACTGGATGTTGCCTTTGTGACTCTTTTGTAGCTCCATCATTTCATTCAACATCGTTTGGATCTGTGTCGATAGTTGCTGGAAATGAGCTGTTGTCTGAGTTTTTGCTGACTCAGAAATAAGTGTAAACTGAGTACATTGCCTCAATATAAATCTTTTACAATATGTTACACTGTCTATTATAAAGTACGTAATATATATGAAATGTTCCTATTTAATAGTCACACTCGGATGTTCTCTATGTTTACCCCTGTAAATCAGACGTGTTACACGACATTTCAGTATTTTGTTCTGCCACCTCAAATACTTCATTTGTCTATATGACCCTATATATAAGAGTAATATTAGTGTCTCAGCTACTGGTGCAGCTGAAGCTAAGTTATATTTAATGTTCAAAGATAAACATTAATATAGTATAAATCTATTAAGAACTACAATATATAGAAAATCTATACATATGGCAAATGTATCTTTAACAAACCTATGATTCAGCATAAAGCAAGTACTGCAGCACAGTTGCCGATGATCCTCACAAAACACTTTCAATTTTTTATCTTGGTGATCTTCACATTTCTCGATAATATCTAGTATTCCCTTGGTAATTGGCCACTTGTCCATCTCCCCTTTTTCATATGTACCGTGCTTTTTAAACAACTGATTATGTAGGTCAACACACTTGTAGCAATAAAACTTTTGACACAGTTCGCAGTACAAGTCTGCTTCCGTAAAAACAGGTTCATCTTCGTATGTTGAACAACAATAATCCTTAATTATATCAGACCCTTTTTGAAGTGAGGACATAGACATGGCCGCCATATTGTTGAATGTTTAAACCAAGATCAGTATTCCTCTGACCTACTTTCAGCTCTGATAAGCTATTATAACATTGCATTGTGAATCAATATCGAATTGCAACCAACCTGGACATTCATACCTACATTTTGTTTGGCTGTGTAAAGGTTTACACAGGTAAATATATAGAGATATGTGTCTCTATTTAAGTTTTAGGAGATAAAACTTATTCAAAATACGGTTTCATAAACAAATACACAGTAGCTAATGTATGTGAAACTACTTACAAATGTACATAAAACACTTATAATCTGCAGCCAATAATAAAGGTATAGAACAAAGCTATTGATGATAATGTATCCAATTTGTGTTAAAATATAAATACAGTTACAATAAACAAAACTAAAAACAAACAGTATGTGAAAACTAACTAAATAATTCTAACTGGCTCTATTGCTGCGTTGTTGTGATATTTTTAGTGTTGAGCTGGACAAAAGCTGTATTATATGCAACAAATTAATTGTTAAGAAATCATATGAATAGTATATGATTTCCTTACTCATAAAATGCAAACTACCATAAATGCAACTGTTCAACATCTGCAGAACGGTAGGGATAAATTTGTGTGACCTGGTTGCATATGTCAGATGTATATCTATAGCAACAGTGTGCTGGGAAGCTGTCAATGTCGCTTGCTGATGGGTGTGTGTCCGGGTCATTACATATAGTTACTATATTCATTCGTTTCATTTTCAGTGCCTTGGTGAACCAGAACATCCTACATGGTTCTTGAAAATTGTACAGCCCTTCTGAATCTGTCAGCGTGGACGTGAAGTGGTTGGTTACAGCCTCTGGACAGGTCTCATCTTCTTTCTTTTGTTATTGTTAACTGGGACATCCAGTAATTACTGATTTGGATTGTAGCAAGACTGCCACCATACGCAGGACTCTCCAATGAAGCAGCCCAGCAACGCCTGTTCACTGGAGCCAGAGTGAACTATCTCAAGCTGTTCTGTTTAGGATACATTCCATGGACCAACGATGTGCACGTCTAGCATCTGCCTGTTCTAGTGAGAGACTACTTTTTTCACCGATGGACAAACTGTCGCTTTTACTTTGTTGACTACTTGCGTTTGTAAGTGTAAAGACCAGATTACCATTGAGAGTTATTATATTAAACTAAAATAAAATACCAGAGTTATTGTCCTAGCTTTTAGGCTTTTTGTTCGCATAGAGCAAAGTTTGAATGTTGCGGTTAGTTGCACAATGAAACAGTATGTGCGTATTTCGTTTTCAATGTTAGCTTGTGTGTGTTTTTTTTTTTATCAAAGATTGCATGGAAATCATGAGTAGATGTCGCAAAACCAAACCTGGATGACCAAAAGAAAAACATCATTTTATGCAGGTTAAGTGAATATAATTACAGTGTAATGAAAATTCACTGAAATGCACATGCCTTGTCAGAGGATTATCTTAGGACTCATGTATATGTATATGTTTAAAAGTTAATATTTTCAGAAAAGATGTTCATTTAAAGTATTTTTGTCTGACAGACATTCCTTTTACTTCTTATTTGAAGAAAGGATACAGTTTCAAAGCACATATTCTAAGACTGTGTTTAAGCTATTGATATGTATTGACAAGATCAATTAAATACACAATACGTCTAACTTGAAAATATGCTTTTCTGCTTCTCAGAATTTGGAATCACAAAATTCTACATTCTTGCTTTACAATAGAAAACAGACTGATAAGCCCGCCTAAGACCTTTGAAAATGTAAGTTTCATGCGTTCTTTATTTAGCATAACTAATCAGATTGAAAACAAAATGAACAACATTTCTAAACTGCATTAACTTCAAACAAAATTAAACATTTGTTCTCAAAACTGCCTCTAACGTTTTACCTTTTCCCATTGAACATGCTGTAGTCTACCCGGTGGTCCTCAGTTGTGTTATTTACGAACATACGGTGAAAAATGTATTATCATGAATGATGATACGAGGAAAACGATAAGGGTTCTGTACATTGCTCCATGTTGACAAAACACGTTGGCGTTTGGAAGTGACAAGTACAAAACTATAATGCATTTCTGTTTGACGTAACTTTATTGTGTTGCGACTTATAATTCAGTCTTCAAACCAGCGACGGTTCAATGATTACTTGCCAATATTGTTTTGACGAGCGCATTGATCGAAAGCATGCTTTTTGTGTTAACTAGGATAACAGTTATCATGAACAATGATTTAATAATGGGTCCATTGACTTACGTATGTTTGACATTCGATAGAACATGTGGGGCATGTGACGCAGAAATTAATCGATTACTTGTATACAGATAAATGAAGATTTTTGTATTAAATTTGCCTATGTTTTCGTACAGTTCATAATCTATGGTTTCAGGTTCCATGAACCGAAGTACGACGAGTTCCTTCAGATGTACAAAGTGCAAGAAGAAACAATGACAGGGAAACATGAAGCATAATCTTGTTCACTTGCATGACCAGCGACATCACAATCCTTGAGTGTGTCATATGGGTATCGTTGACATTGAAACTGTATAACAGTATGGCTTCGGCTTTGAACATATATTAGTTTGTTAGTTTAACAAAGGGTGACGAATAATCCGAGCTATTTTGGTGAAAGTACTTGTCCTGTGTATAATGTCCATACGGTTAAACGCATAATTTAGTATTTTAAAGTAACTTAATGTAATCACAAAAGCTACAGTAATCAATCCTAAATAATTGCACTACATAATTATTTATTAACATATAAAAAATTTAAGTTCAATCATAGTTAATGTTGACCTTATTACATGAGTGATATTTAGGTGTTGTGCTATTACTCACTAGAATACCACTACATAGAATACTCAAGTGTACAAGATGTAGTTTCAAATAATGTCCCGCAACTTTTTAACAAAGTCTTTGGTATTCAGGTCAAGCCTTATGGATTACATGCATTAATTTTATATACATTACAGTTTAGCCAGGCTTGACATTTATATTTGCTGTATTTTAATTATGCTATTAATTGCTGTTTGACAGTTGACGCACTTGACTGCACCATGCACATTTTTAATGATTATCGGCTGATGAATAAATAATTATACCAGAAAATTTGTGAACAAGGACAATAGGTATTACAAGTGTCTTTCTCAATGACAAAATTGAACAAGAGGGCCCTGAGGGCCCCAGGATGCTAACCTGAGACCTTGTAACCCAATTGGAATTTGCCTCCCCGAGGCGTCGCTTATTGTAATCCCAGGGGCATAATTGAACAATCTTGAACACACCTCTGGGCCTTGCGGTTGCAGGTAAAGATTTTGAAAGTCATTTTGCTATTTAAGTCTATATAAACCATGTGACCCTTCGGGGTGTGGCCAGATTTGACCCCAGGGGCATATTTTGAACAATCTTTGGAGAGGACAACTATGCAATGTTACGTACCAAATATATAAAAGCTGTGGGCATAGCCGTTTCAGAGAAGAATTTTAAGTCATTTTGCTATTTAAGTCGATATAAACCATGTGACCCCTGGGATGTGGTCAGTTTTGACCCATGGGGCATAATTTGAACACTCTTTGTAGAGGACCACTATAGGATGTTACATACCAAATACGAAACCTCTGGGCCTTGCGGTTTCCAAGGAGAAGATTTTTAAAGACATTTTGCTTTTTAAGTTGATATCAACCATGTGACCCACAGGGCATGGCCAGTTTTGACCCCAAGGGCATTATTTGAACAAACTTTGTAGAGGACCACTACACGATGTTACATACCAAATAAGAAACTTCTGGACCTTGCGGTTTCTGAGATTTTAAAAGTCATTCAGCTATTTAAGTCTATATATAAATCATGTGACCCCTGGGGCATGGCTAGATTTGACCCAAGGGGCATAAATTGAACGCTATTTGTAAAGGCCCACTATAGGTTGTTACATACCAAAGATGAAACCTCTGGGCCTTGTCATTTCAGAGATTTTTAAAGACGTTTTGCTATTTAAGTTCATATAAACCATGTGACCCACAGCGTTGCCAGTTTTGACCCCAGGGAATAATTTGAACAATCTTTGTAGAGGACCACTATAGGATGTTACATACCAAATATGAAACCTCTAGGCCTTGTGATTTCAGAGGAAGATTAAGTCATTTTGCTATAAATTCTTTATAAAGCAAGTGACCCCCGAAGCGTGGCTCGTTTTGACCACCAGGGGCATAATTTGAACAAACTTTGTAAAGGACCACAAAAGGATGTTACCTACCAACTATGAAACCTCTGGGCCTTGCAGTTTAATGTGACCCCAGGGGCATGGCCAGTTTTGACCCCAGGGGCATAATTTGAACAATCTTTGTCGAGGACCACTATCGGATGTTACATACCAAATACGAAACCTCTTGGCCTTGTGGTTTCAGAGGAGAAGACTGTTGAAGTCATTTTGCTATATATTCTTTATTAACCATGTGACCCCTGAGGCGTGGCCCGTTTTGACCACCAGGGGCATAATTTGAACAAACTTTGTAAAGGACTACAAAAGGATGTTACCTACCAACTATGAAACCTCTTGGCCTTGCAGTTTGAGAGATTTTTAGTCATTTTGCAATATATTCCATATAAACCATGTGACCCCTGGGGCGTGGCCCGTTTTGACCCCAGGGGCATAGTTTTAACAATCTTTGTAGAGGACCACTATAGGATGTTACCAAATATGAAACCTCTGGGCCCTGCAGTTTCAGAGAACATTTTTGAAGTTTACTTTGAAAGAGGGTCACCCAATGATCATTGCTGTGAAGTTTGGTGATAATCTGCTAAGTGGTTTAGGAGATGTTGTTTGAATGAAATGTTGACGACGGACGCACGCACTGACACACGGACGATCACAAAAGCTCACCATGAGCATTTTGTGCTCAGGTGAGCTAAAATGCTCGATTTATGTCCTTCTTACTGAACAATTGCTACTTCTGGAAATTCTTGGTCAATTAGCATAAATTTTATACTCCCATGTGAATAAACGATAGTTGCCCTGAATATAAAATAATGCTCATTTTACCTTTATTATGCCTTCCATTCTAAAATACCACGTTTTATATTTGTGACAAAACACATTTCTAAATTAAGTATAAAGTCAGTATTAATACTTCATAGAGTGATTAGCGTAATTTAGTTTAATGTATCTTAAACAGAGGAAAACATATACTAAGCATTTGCGTATTTTTGTTGAAAACTTACTATAAGACCATGATTTTATGTTTAGATTGTAGCCAGTTGTACACAGCGAAGTGATTAATGGTATGTACACACAGACCATGTTGATAAGTTTTGTTTTATAATTTCAGGGTAATATCTACTGCTTTCCTATTCGGACAGAGAAAAAATAAAAATGTGAGAAAACACTTTTTATTGAATTTATTCTTTTACAAAAATGTCATAATGTTTATATCAAACATCAATAATTCTGTATCGATACAAATATTGTAATGCTACATCACACTTACACAGAGGTCTGTTTCATACACTTTTCATTTCTCATCCATTTAATTAATGTCTTGACATTATAATTCTAAGAAATGACTTCTATATTCTTATACCAATATAACTAGAGGTTCAATCTTTTCTAAAATTAAAATTCAAGAAGAAAATTATACTGTTTGTCTAGGACAATAAGTACTAACAAGAGGGCCATGATGGCCCTAGGTCGCTCACCTGAGTTTAAGGCATAATGGCTAATAACAAGAGGGAAAAATGGCACTTAATGCCTTACCTGAGTATAAAGATCTAGGCCTTGCAATTTCAGATATTGTTTTAGTCTATGTAAACCATGTGACCCACAGGGCATGGCGACCTTGTACCCCAGGGGCATAATTTGAACAATATTTGTAGCGGACCACTTTTCAATGTTACATACCCAATATGATTACACTGGGCCTTGCGGTTTCAGAGGAGATTTTGCAAGTCATTTTGCTATTTAAATATATATATACCATGTGACCCCCAGTGGGTGGCCAATTTTTACCCCAGGGACATCATTTGAACAATCTAGAGGACCACTCCACAATGTTTCACGCAAAATATAAAACCTCTGGGCCTTGCGGTTTTAACAAGGAAGATTTTTAAGGCCCACTTGCCATATAAGTCTATATAAATCATGTGACGCCCCGGGTCATGGCCACTTTTTACCCCAGGGACATAATTTGAAAAATCTTTGTAGAGGACCACTATACAATTTTACATATCACATTCGAAAAAACTGCGGTTTCAGGAGATTTTAAAGTAATTTGGCTATTTAAGTCTATATAAACAATGTGACCCCCAGGGCAGGGCCAGTTTTGACCAATGGGACATCATTTGAACAATCTTTGCTGAGGACCACTATAAAATGTCACATACCACATATGAAGCCTCTAGGCCTTGCAGTTTCAGAGATTTTTAAAGTCATCTTGCTATTTAAGTCCATATCAACCATGTGAGCCCTGGGGTGTGGCCAGTTTTGACCCCAGGGGCATCATTTGAGCAGTGTTTGTAGAGGATCACTATACAATGTTACATACCAAATATGAAAGCTCCGGGCCTTGCAGTTTCAGAGATTTTTAATGCCATTTTGCTATTTAAGTCTATATAAACCTGGTCACCCCTAGGGTGTGCTCAGTTTTGACCCCAGGGGCATCATTTGAACAATCTTTATACAATGTTTCCAACCAAATATGAAACCTCTGGGCCTTGTGGTTTCAGAGGAGAAGTTTTTTAAAGTCATTTTGCTATTTACATTTATATAAAACATGTGAGCCCTGGGGTGTGGACAGTTTTGACCCCAGGGGCATCAATTGAACAATCTTTGTAAAGGACCACTATACAATGTTATATACCAAATATGAAACCTCTGGGCCTTGCGGTTTCAGAGGAGAAGATTTTTAAAGTCATTTTGCTATATAAGTCTATATAAACCATGTGACCCCTGGGGCGTGGCCAGTTTTGACCCCAGGGGTATCATTTGAACAATCTTAGTAGAGGATCATTACAGGATGTCACATATTAAATATGAAAGCCCTGTCCAATATCTGGTACTAAAAAGTTGTTCTTCTGAGAAGAGGTCCTTGGGTGAAGGCTGCCAACAAAGCATTAAGAACTTTGTTGGAGAGACATGATCTGTGTGTAGTGTAGTTTTTTGTGTGCTGCACACATTTAATTAAACTGTACAAATGAAAGGTTTAAAGTAGATGACTAGACTTTAGGCTCTATGCTACATGTTTCTGTACATGCTGGTGAAACAGACTGCAGTGTCAGAGCCACAGACTCGATTGCTGATTCATTTTGTCTTAAAAAAATTGTGCAGTTCCACCTAAGTTAGACTACTTGTATCATTGCTATCATTTCATATTTGGTATTTCATTATTAAATTAGAAATTTACACTTCGCCTGAAAGCAAATTCAATGTAGTAGATCTAAAGTGAAAATATATAAGACGGTCTTATATACTAAGACTGATTGACTACATTTCTTACACATTGCCTAAACATTACATCCAGCTAATTTACTTACACAAAACATGATTGACCATGCTGGTGGGTAACATTTTCTATGCATTTCAATGGTCATCTCCAACGCTTCTCTAAGGCACCCTCACAACAATGTGTAACTTGCTAGCTGGTTTTATAAGACCTAAAAATAGCACACTGTATACACCTGGCTGGAATGTCGTCTGCTGTGTTGATTTTTGAGTGTTGGAGGCTTATTGAAATTATAGTGCTGCAGTATAAACAATGTGACCCCCAGGGTGTAGTCAGTTTTGACCCCAGGAGCATAATTTGAACAATCTTTGTAGAGGACCACTACACAATGTTACATACCAAATATAAAACCTCTGGGCCTTGCAGATTCAGAGGAGGAGATTTTAAAAGTCATTTTGCTATTTAAGTCTATATAAACCATGTCATCCCCGGGGTGTGGCCAATTTTGACCCCAGAGGCATCATTTGAACAATCTTTGTACAGGACCATTATGCAATGTTACCATTCGAATATGAAACCTCTAGGCCTTGCAGTTTCAGGGAGAAGATTTTTAAAGTCATTTGGCTATTTAAGTCTGTATAAACCATGTGAACCCCCGATTGTGGCCATTTTTGACCCTAGGGGCATCATTTCAACATGTTGTGTAGAGGACCACTATGCAATGTTACATGTGACCCCTGGGATTTGGCCAGTTTTGACCCCAGGGGCATAATTTGAACAATCTTTGTAGAGGACCACTAGAGGATGTCACATATCAAATATGAAAGCCCTGAGCCTTGCGGTTTCATAGGAGATTTTTAAAGTTTTCACTTTTTAAATCTATTTTTAGCTCTGGTGACCTACATATGCAGCGGACCAGAAAGATTTGAACAACTTTGAAAGAGGTCCACCCAAGGATCATTCCTGTGAACTTTGGTGAAAATCTGCCAAGCGGTTTAGGAGGAGATGTTGTTTGAATGAAAAGTTTACGACGCACGCACGACGGACAACGGGCCATCACAAAAGCTCACCATGAGCACTTTGTGCTCAGGTGAGCTAAAAATGTCAAACATATCTGATACCAAAAACATAGTCCAATTGTAGACAATAGCCTCCTATTTGTTCTTTATACACATACATGTACATGTAGGTCTTTTCGTATTATAGGACTTACGAAAACAATGAGCACTTTGACAATGCACGTAAGCTGTAAAGCACATACATAAATAACAAGTCCACTTATTCAACACAGTTAATACACTATAGCGTCTAAATCATTCCATCTACATGTAGTATACTTATGTCAGTATACTCGCGTTCTTATGTACACCAACACTAACAACTAATTTCAAAGACTGATTTGAATACAAATATTTCCAATATATACAATAACTTTTATTTAGAATTTATAATTTTAGTTCAGTAACGTGTTCTTGTAAATGTATTCTGGTAATAAATTAGGAAAAGATACAGCGCAAATTAGCAGGATGCTGCATTCTTCTCCTTTTTAGTTTGCAACCCCCCAAATATCTATGGAAATACTATTTATTAGTGCAAATATTACATGGCAAATTTATGGTGTTAAAAATCCTAAGTAGAAGCATTGAAGACCCATATCCACAAAGCTCCTTTGTAAAAATTTAAGAAAATTTCTTAAAGTCATAAAATTCCGTAAGTCTGTTGCTTGTTTATTTAAAGTATATTTTTTTCTTAAATGGTTTTAATATGGTAAATAATGAACAGATGCTTCTAATTTTACCATGCTTTAAATCTAAACTACTGATTTTCACTACGAAAATAGCATTTGAATTTTTCCCTTAACTGTGACTAAAGTTACGATGTTCCTATGGAGCTTTGTGGATATGGCCCCAGGTCGGGCTTTACCCTATGCTCCTTTTGAGCAGCACCCTGCACCTTTCTTGACCCTAGATCTAGCCTTACTCAACTAACTCATGTAGTTCCTAATGCCAAATATCAAAAATGTTCACTCAAACTGTAGCCAAGAACCAAGAACGTTATCTTTTAACATGAAATCTGATCAATCTTGTTTATTCTCATGTTTGTGTTTCTTTGTCAGTGATATAAAAAGAAAATACAAAGCAAACAGATTGCAATACAAACTGATTTGATAAAAGCCAAAACTTGATTTTTATGGTGATTTTGTTTTTAGTATTTTCAGATTATACATAAGTTCCAATGTACCGATATTTCAACAAGTAAATATTATTATGCAACAAGCAAGCATCAACAGACATAAGAAAAAGTTTGGCATGACAAGATGTATTTTGCCAAAAAAATTATACCAGTACAGACAATGCGAAATCTGTCAGTCAGACATGTTTGACAAAAATGTGGGTGTCTGCCAAAATTTATAACACACCTAATAACATACACGTATTTTATGCTAGATTTACTTTTGTTTTAATATATAAAGGAATTATTACTGCAACAATTAGCTGTATGTATCATGCTATATCAAACAGTTGAATACTAATCAATTATTTTACAGTGTATATCACGTTTTAAAAATGTGGTGTACATATTACAAATCATGGTGTCCGATTGTTGATACAGAAGTTTCGCGAAGTCTGCCTGTATTTAGCAGAAAAAATGGCTATGGCTTGACAATGTGTCTGAGTAAGATATCTGCTTCACAAATGAGTGAGTATGGTGAGTGTGTATTTCAAATTAATCCAATACACATGGATTAAATAGTTAAGCATGTTTCATTTTTTCGCTATCTGTGTCACCGAGGGATATATAATTATACTACCCAACAGTGTTGTTTTTGTATTTGAATGGAACTGATAAGCTGCACTTTGTTTTCCATATACGTTTTAGCTGGGATACTACAATGCATTTTTTACACAAACATATCTTCGGTTCCAACAAAACAAATGTTAGTTTTTTGTTTACACGCACAACACAGATGTACATGCATCTCTCTTGTAAACATGTATATAGAAATGCACACACAGTGCATAGCGCATTAAAGTGTTCTTCTGTTGTTTACAGAGAATAGTATCTTTTTTAAACATGTTACTTATCGAAAATAGTTCACAATAATTGCAAATAATATTTACTAAAAACAAAACGTTTGACACTTTTTGTCAGTGCTTGTCATGTTAAGTAGATTCATGAGAGATGTTCACATGTCGTTCAGCTTATATTATCACATAAATATTTTTACCGGGTACATATACTCCAAATCAATGAATTTATCTATTCAATTGAAACAATATTATCATGATGTAATTTTGAAGAACAAAAAAAGCTTTAAATAAGATTCTTAATTTCTTACTCAGTTCATATACAAAATGTCTGAAATATTTAATTCTCTCTTACAGCATGAACTCCTAACATTGTGCAGTTCTTGATGCCCCAATGTAACATTGCATTGATTTTCCACCATAAACATAAACACATATAGGGAGTTGTTTTACTGTACTTAAAATACTGAAAGTACACTTATTTAGTTCCATCAGGCTTAAACAAAGTAGTGATCAATCAGAGTCTGTACGCAGAGTGAAGGACGAGGCTTGACTTTCTGAAGACACTGAAATAAAGGAAATACAAATCATGAGAAACATTCATGTTACATCTTGCAAATCATTTGATTATGAAATGATCAGGCATCAGCTTACAGTTACGTCAGTTGCTAAAATTGACCCGGTTTTAACAGTTAAACATTAAATGTAATATCACCATGATGGCTATAAAACCAAGCACGATCAGCAGTCCAAAATAAAATGATGCACCATTGATAATTGTAAGACTGGAGTTAAGGCTAATCCAATCCTCACGACTGTAGTACAATCGGCATATGAAAGGAGTGAATACCTTCAGTTTCAGGGTCTACAACACTGCTGTCCGATTCCTCACGATTTCTCAGAGGACCATCGTCTTCTAGTGATTTTCTGAAAATATGTATTGTATTTTAGGGACCACATTCACATGGATCATGCTATGATTAGCTTAGTTTAAACCTATTTATTTTAGCTCAGTCGCATCCGAAGTATTCGGTTTATAGACACACTGGTGTCAGTTTCTTGGTAAGAACCAGTACTTGGTGTCGTCGGAAAAATCTTGAGAACGCTTTATAAATGGGGATCGAACCCAGGACCTCCCGGTCGCAAGGTGGACCCCATATCCACTACACCACTGCCACCTCTTGATACTATGATTAAATTGCTATTTGTTTTATTAAAGCTGTCAAGGTATATCTTAAGATTTGATGTTTACAAATGAAGGCTTACATTATATGAGATTTTTTTCCAATACAAATTTAACGACAACTGAAAAAGCCACTGACAAAGGGAAATTGTATGGTCTTAAGAAATTAAGATTAAATGAAGTTTTTACTAAGGAGCTTTAAGGGTTATCTGAACCCAGTCGAACAAGCCAAAGATTATAACACAAAACAACAACCAGACGTAGCTTTCACACACTTCCACGCATTATCCCTTCATATTTCAAAGGGGTCTTTCACCGTTTAGGGTTGAAAAAATATTTCTCTAAAAATTGAATTTTAAAACAGAAATTTGTAGAATCTGTCAAAACATTTTGTCTGCTATGCTGTTTTGGTTGCAAAACATGATTACTTTGATATTTATGATGCCTTTCTATGTAAAAAAATTTCTAGGGTATGTCTACCTGGTAGCAAATTTTTCTGGAAAAACAAGATATTCATCAAACGTTTAACTTTGCATAAGCAATGTGCTTTCCAAATGTTGAAATATGAAAATATATGTATTACCGAACAGGAAAAGTCAGCTGTAGATAATTATTTCTCACAGCCAAAAACTGTGAAATTGTCCCTTTAACAAAAGTATAAAACTCCTGTTGTGTTACGACTCACTTAAGTTTTTTAGAACTGGTGTCATCTGTAGGAGATTCTGGATCAGCTTTCCGTTTCTCAGTCAGCCCAGTACTCGAGTGCATCTCTTCCTGCACTCTAAGCTGCTGTACACGCCAGTCCAGCGCCCGCAGGAGGTTGTCAGAATCCTTAGGATTCGTCTGAAAACACAAACACACACAGCATGACTTTGGGAGAAAACCATGTTGCGGAATCGTGGCATCTTGCATAGAGGCAAAAAACAAGTACAGCACGTAAGAAAACCATCACTGAAACATTAAGTGTCATACAGAATCGATGGTTGGTTTATCTTTGGTTATGTTTCTCAACATTTGTACAGTAACCTTAGATTCCATGTTTAATACTACATTAATTTATACGACACAACATAATTATGCATGCTGAATAATATTTATTTTCCTTAGTACTCGGCATCATGGACCATAATATAATTTTTTTTGTATTTTGTGATATTGTAGGTGAACATATTCTAGACGTTATATATACCTTAACTCCAAAATTGGCATGTTTTTTCCCAGAAAAAATTCAAACAAGAGGGCCATAATGGCCCAAAGCGCTCACATAAGTACTGGTACTGATGAAGACCTACTGTTGTGACAGGTTTAAAAATTAAGGTATCTGAACAATACGCAAACGGGGATAGGATCGATTTGATTTGAAACATCAGTTAGTGCAATGGGATAACTAAAGTACGAGCTGGTTAGTGGATGGATGTGCGGTGTTTTTGCTTCTGGTTCTCAAATCATTTTTCTCGATATTCTTACCTGACCCTTTTTCATTAAGTCAGTGACAATTGCGCAAAATGCAGAAACAGTAGATTTTGATACCTTTTTCGCAGATAGTTTTGGAGGGTTAGTTGCAATGCATAATTGTGATGGCTGTAATATAAGGTCAAGTTTTGCTTTTTCTTTCATAATTTTCTGACCAATGATGATTGATGATGTTAATGCAGGCTCTGAAGCCATCAATGTTGCATGTATGAATAACTGAATGCAAGGTTTGCAACTGTTGGAAATCAAATTTTATCAATCAATTTTTATGGTCATAGGCAAACTGTGTAAGTTAGGTCAACACTGAATAAACAAGAGCTGTCAGAGGACAGCACGCTCGACTATTCGAAGTATTACAGTTGGTACATATTTTGGATAGTGGAAGGGGCATTAATTTGTTAAAATACAAAAAATGTAAGTGAAGCCTTGTATAGTTTCTAAATTTTTCGAACAAAAACTTTAACCACAAAGTCTATGTAAAAAGTGGGCCAACTCTGTCAAAATACATAACAGAGTTATCCCTTGATACTGGAGTTGATGACAAAGGTTAGTTCCAAGTTTCAAGTGAATAACTTATGTAGTTTTGAAGTTACACAACTTTTGAAAATAAACTTTAACCAGAAAATCTAAGAGAAAAAGGGGCATAACTCTGTCAAAATACAAAACAGAGTTATGGGGAATGTTGCCTCTGACACTGGAGTTGATGACAAAGGTATATTCCAAGTTTCAAGTGAATAACTTATGTAGTTTTGAAGTTACAAGACTTTTGAATAAAAACTTAACCCAAATTTAGACGTGGACGCGTACGCAGACGGTTGTAGGAAAGCTCATCTATTCTTCGATTAGTCGAGCTAAAAATAAAGTCTCTATCCTGAATAATGTCTATTTTTGCATATTTTTTCACAAAGGGCAATGACTCTGGTGTTTCTGGTCCGACTTCAGCTGTAATCTCATCGTCGTAGATAAACTGAGCAAGATTGGTGAAGATTGGATGAAAAATGAAGTCTCTATCCTGAATAATGCCTATTTTTGTATATTTTTTCATAAACAAAGGGCAATAACTACAGTGTTTGAAACACGATCTGGCCCATTCTTCACGTGTGCTGAGTTTGATAGTCATAGACAAACTGTGAGAGTCTGGTTAAGATTGGATGGAAAATAAACCCTGTATTAGTGCTTAATCTAGAAGGGCAGAGGGGCATGGCATTTGATTTCGAAAAGGGGCATTTTATGCGCGGTGACACCGTTAAAAAGGCACATTAGATTTCAATAGTTTTTTTCTTGAAGTATTACTGACTGATTCCTTTCTTTTATTTTAATTTTTCAATATTATAAGTTCTTCTTATTATTAAGTTATATTATTTGCAAAGATCAGAAAAAATATTTATTTATTATTCATTTCAAGTACTTCCAATAAGCAATCAACAATACAATTTTTAAACTAAAACGGTTTATGGGCATGTTAAAATCATGTTTATTAATCGTATACTATAACTCTAGTATAATTTTTATTTTCACCTTTTTTTTCATTGTAGGAAATATTTTTATTTTCATCATTATAGTTTATATGAATTATGCTGTTGATGATGACCTTGCTACTACTATTTTGATTAATGATGAAAAGCAGAAGTCAAGACTGATCATTAAAAAAACAAACATTGAAATTCCGAATATGTTTGTCCTAAATTATAGCTAGTTCTGCAATTCGTTTTTTGCAGGGATTTTTGGTTATTATTGGAAGAAAATATTGTATACACATGTATTTTTTCATAGTTTAAGAATAAAGATGACATTGAGTCTACATTGATATGCATTCTTCCCTTTGTTATCACGTTTATCATAAAAATTCATGAGAAAAAAACATGTTAGAAATTGCATATGAAAACGAGGCTGTTAAAAGCAGACAGTTTACGCTCATTTTTTAAACAAAATCAGCATGTTTTTATTGTATCTGGACACAAACTCGTAATCTGACTGCCATTACTGCTGATCTTATCAGTTGGTCACATATTAGTTTATAATAACGTGCCATCACAAAGGGCCCTCGTTAACAATCAATACAGTCAATAGATAAGAGGACACGAGGCGCTAATTGCCTTTCAAAAGGGCAGGGTGGCGGATCAATAAAGGGGCGTGGCGCGGCGCTTCGCTGATTAGGTCTGGATAAAACACTATATATGTTGGAAAAAGGCATTTTTGCACTTTTTACATGAAAAGGGGGCAATAACTCTAGTGTTACCGGTGTATCTGGCTCAATAACAATCCCGTCCGAGATTGTATGGTCATACACAAACTGTACAAGTTTGGTTAAGATTGGATAAAAAGTGAAGTCTCCAGCGTGAGAACGAACCCAATTGTTGATGGCACACTGACAATGCAGGAGAGGTCCCCTATACCAATAGCTCACAGAGTATTTCATGCTCAGGTGAGCTAACAAAACAAATGTTCTTCATTAAGCCTCGGTCACAACCGGGTTGCGTCGACCTTACGTCAAGCTTGCGTTAAGGTTTTTGTCAAAAATGTGTGTTGGACCTACGGCGTCCATGCCTGTTTTCCTCCATCGCAAGGTCGCCGCAACAACCGCAACAGACTTTAGCGCAAGCGCTTAAGTTGATGCGTCAGCCTTGCGTCGATCACCCATCGTGTGGGCACCATAAGGGCACCGTGCAAGCATCAACCTGCGGGCAGTCTCCGTTTTTTGCTTCAAAATTGCCTGTTACAAGCACGCAAGGTGCACTTGCAGACGTCACACGACTTCCATGCGTAGTACTTACGGCTTCCATGCGATAAACGCACCGGCGACGCAAGAAAAAAGCTGACACCTCATGCTCGCTGCAAGACACGTGCGATTATCGCACGGTGACCGCATGGCGCTATGTGCATCGTATACATAAACACGATAATTTGCATGCTTTTAACACATTTTTCATATTATCTCTTTATTTCATGTGTGTTACAATCATACTGCTACTTGAAAAAGTACTAATATTTTTTTAACAAATTTGACAATTTAACCATAGCATCTTCTGATATACATGTCAAAATAAAAGTCGTAAATGGCTCCAATTCATGCAGGATATTTATGAAAAATATATATATATTCGTGTTTTTGCCAAAATACCATTGCTGTCTTGTGGCGACAGTGCGTACAACTTGCGGTGATCGTGCGATTACTATGCATTGGTCGTGTGATAACATAAAAAGTAATTCACAGTCGCACGGTGACAGTAAGGTGGCCGTAGTACAGACGCACGTCAAACGCATGATTCGCAGACACAGCTGCGGTCTGTTAAAAGTGAAAACACGCGACAGACCGCACGTTGGCGGTTAGTTGGCCGCACTATGCCCATACATATTCCACAAGTTCTTACAAAACGCATGCGTTTGCCTTGCGATCTCAAAATCGTGTGTTTGGTCTGCGGCCACCGCAGTGGGTTGTGACCGAGGCTTTAGATTTCAAACAAATCCAATACACTGACAATACCATACCATAATAAGAAATACTCTTCGCACACCGTCGCCGTCAGTGCCTGTGATTCGTACACTTTTCTGACTGGCTCGATCCACTGTCATTCCTGCCCATATCTTTGTGTTCAAGATCAATCTTAAACTACCCTGGGTACGCATTACTGCAAAAAGATGGAAGTTACCAGTAAGTGTGATGTAAATAATCGAGATCAAGCATACACACATACACAGTGATTCTAAGAAGTTTCAACGAATGCTGTTCATGAACACATCTGTCCAGGTTGATTTATTATAGTTTCGTAAATCAAGTGTGTGAAGATTGTAGAATGCTGATAAATACAAGACCTTGGACCCTCTCTTGAGATTAAGTGACAGGGGCCAGAACTCTGATAGGGGAGGGGGGTCGTTTTACATAATGATGACTTCATTGCTATTTGGTTTTGATTATCATAAATAAATATTAAGACTAAAGGCCAGTCTTTCATTTCAAAAGTATCTAACATCAATGAAACGTGCAATTGCCTATACTACAAAATTGGCAGACATTTTCATAGAAACAGTGAACAATGCATACTAGTACTCCCCAGCAGGGGGAGTGGGGCCTGTATTTGACCCCATAAATATTGACATCAGACCTGCAGGGAACGTGTCAGGACCCATTGTTAGACTTAAGAATAAAGAACAGAGTTACACTCATGAAAAAATACTTGTGTGTTTGCAAATATGCTGGTGCTAAGGTCACTTATGTCATTAATAAAACGTTCTAAATAAAAAATGCAATGATTAGAGTTAGATAATACCATGTAAGATTCAAAATAACAGCCTTTTTGGAACAAACCAGTAGGATGAATATTCTTTATTCTTAAGTCTACAGACTAAGAATTATTTGGTGAATAAGGGCCCGGGGTATGCAATGGTTTGATTATGAAGAAATAAATATACGAAATTCAGTAAATTATACCATTGTATGCGAGATCAACGCTTACATAATCTAGACTGGAAGGTTTCTGATGATTCACATCTCATGTCGTTGAGTCTTATTAACCCTGCTCCTCGCTCTATCCAGTTCTGATTGTCAGCATCAAATACAAACAGTTTCCCATTCGTCTGCCAAGAGCAAATATACATATGTTAGGAAAGCACAAAATGTATTGCCCAATTTGTCATAAGAAGATTTCACTAACCTCCCCTTGTTGTGCGATTAATAATTAACGTCACAAGACATTACATAGAATAAAATGCACCACTTCAAGTAAAATAAAAAGGAATAAAAATAACTTGGCCATTCAATATCGATACGAGTTAAGATACAAATTATTTATAGTAATTATTATGTTATACAATGTTAAATCCACACAATGGGTGAAGGTGGGCAAAATCAGACTAAATAAACAAAATGGCCATCTTTTTGTCGGTCAAAATTATGTTTACGTTGGTATAAAACCAATTAACATTTGGTTTGATGAAGACTATTTATTGCTACAACACTGATCCTCCAATTAAAACTGTTTAAAAACACTAACTTTATTTAAACGCCTAATATCTTTGTGACATCGATTAAATCCCACTAATGACCATTAACAAGAGGCGCGCTGCTGGATTTTGTGCGCAAGACACAAGAAACCTTGGCTGGTTTCTTTGTGTTGAAATGTAAACAAGAAACTTATTTTTAAACTATTTAAATACCATTCTGTATGGAAATGTTCAAAAGTTTTACACTCATAATGCATTATTTTATGTGTTTGATATCTCTAAATTAAAATCTAAATAATTAGTTTAACTTGTAACACCATGTTAGTGCCTTTAAAGCTTTAAGGTTTTGTTAGATGAAGAAATTTAAGTAATTTATGGTTAACAAGTAACAAAAACTATAAAACAAAAACATAATAAAGAAACTCAAGACCATTATGTATGGAATGTTCAAATTGCTAATCTGGAAACAAACAAGCAGGCAAGGAATCTGTTCTCATGAAAGCAGTACCTGTATAACATTAGACTCGTTTTCCTCGCCGGTCACAACTTCCACTTTCTGCAGTTCAGTTTTGCGGACATGAGTCAGCTGGTATTCACGGGCAGACTCTTCCAGTGTTTTAGCAGCATCTGCAATGACAGACACGTGCACACATACCTCAACTACCAGACTTCAGACCTTCCAGCATGGTTCAACCAAAAAGTAGGAAAAAAATAGGAGTATATTCCGTCAAAAATAGGAGAAAGTAGGAAAATTGTGTTCTAAAAAAAAGTAGGAAAACAAGGAAGAATATCGTTAATAAAACTAACACAATTGCATGTTTTGAAGTAAAACAAGATTCTGTGTTTGGTAAACACACATGCCCCCGGTTGGTGCTGAATAGCCCATTTTTCAGTCCAAATTAGGTCAAGGTCAAGGCGAGGTTGAGTGATATGGGTGGACTGGGAATGGTCATAAGCAACAACTGTGTAAGCATGCTAGTGTTGTAGTAAGCGGTCTTGTTGCTAGACAAGACAGTAATATATAGTTAACCAAGAAATATCCCTTTTGAATTATTCTAAGTGCAAATTAGGTCAAGGTCAATGTGTAAAAGTGAGGTTAGTTGATACGGGTGGATAGGGAATGGTCAGAAGCAACAAGTGTATAAATATAGAAGTGTTATAGTAAGCGGTGTTGGTGCTAGAGGAAAAGGTAAAATCTAGGTAACCAAGAAATGGCACTTTTGAATTATTATAAGTCCAAATTAGGTAGGTCAAGGTCAAAGTGAGGTTGTGTGATATGGGTGGATTGGGGATGGTCATAAGCAACAACTGTGCAAGTATCTAAGTGTTGTAGCAAGTGGTGTTGGTGCTAGACGAAACAGTAAAATCTAGTTAACCAAGGAACAGCCCAATTGAATTATTCTAAGTGCCAATTAGGTCAAGGTCAAAGTGAGGTTGGGTGATATGGGTGGATAGAGAATGGTCATGAGCAACAACTGTGTAAGTATCCAAGTGTTGTAGTAAGCGGTGTTGGTGCTAGACAAAACGATAAATGTACTTAACCGTGTCACGGACGGAAGGACGGACGCGCTGACAGACGGACGGAGAGGACGATCACTATATGCCTCCCGCAAGATGCAGGGGGCATAAAAATAATCAGTATGCATGTTGATAAGATGAACAAGTTTATATCCCAGTTTCTAGCAACAGACAATGAGAAAACTTCCTTACAAATTACCTCTTACACATCTTAGAACAAGAAATCTACTTCAAGTTAACAAGCACCACTAGCAAAACACAGGAAAACATTCCAAGTATTTATCTGGACTGGCAATACCTGCAGAGTTGGCTTGTTCAACAGAATTTGTTGAGTCAGGGGAGTACACTCCATTCTTCTCCGAGAATTCCTGGTTCTTCAATTGCACACGCTCTGCAAGATTCTCTCCGAACACAAACCCCGAACTGCTCACAACACCCTTCGGTGACGTGTGAACACCCTGAGCAAAGCAAACAATTATCAGTTTATTACAGTTCCCTGTATGGGCCTAGGGCCTTGGCCTACAAATACAAAGCTTTAAGGGCTCCACATTCACCTTGAACATATTTAATTTATTTAATATTATAATTTATTATTAAACAAATGCCGTGCAATTCTAATATTTTTTGGATTACAACAGATTTGACCTTTTTAATTGCAAAATAAAATGTCCACCATATAAAATGTTTATCAACACTTAAGTTTGTTTACATATCTGAATGGCGTAAACCATGTCAAACTGCCCGAATAAGAAAACATGATTATTACATGTTGTATTTCTTAGTGTATAAGCTTACACAGTCTGCACAGGCTAATCCAGGATGGCACTTCCCGCCTACAGTGGATTTATTTTTAGAACAGACTTCCTTGGAACAGAAAATGCCATTAAAGTGGAAAGTGCCGTCTTGGATCAGCCTGTGTGGATTTGCACAGGCTGATCCGGGACAACACTTTAGCCCTGTTTTCCTACGACACGCCTCAAATGTTTTTCTTACCGTAACCTTTTCTGTGAGATTTTCTCCTAGGATATTATCGCTACATTCATTTGAAGAATCACTACCACTTTTATCAATACCACTACTGCTGTCTGCGGCTCTGAAAAACAGAATAGAAATTGCCTAGAAAACACACTCGTAATATTTTGCTAGTTATTTTAGTGTCAACTCCGCAAAATAACAAATTTTTTACTCACATTTTGCCAGTATGCTAGTCCAAATTCGATCCCTATTCATATTAGAAACAGTTAATATTTTATGAGTTGTAGTAATGGTCAAATAATTCCTGAATAAAGCCTTTTCATGATTATACAAACTCTTGAGTATTCCCTATGACACTTTGACTTGTAAGTTATATAATAATTACCCAGAAAGGATTAATGCTTTGTAAAACTTATTTACAGATTAACAACATGATGACTTCTAAAGTTCTCTTGTAACAAAATCATAATTTCTTTCTGGTCCGTACAAAATGTCAACACATACCGGTATACTGCTGATCATAAGATCAGGGGATTCAGGCCTGTAACACTTTTACATTAAAGTTTCCAAATACGTTTTTTAAATAATTGTTAAAAATACTATGAAATATAACTTTTTTTTAGCAAATTGTGCAGTAATCTCCAAAACCCTACTTGGGTGATCAATAAAATTTAGCAATTTTACCTCAATCTTTATGAAAAACCCTTTAAAATTTACGTGATGTTTACAACACCTGTTGAGGGGATACACAAGGTGTTTGGTGAATCCTCATTTATGTAAAGCGTTAAGCAGTGGGAACACTGTTATGAACAAACATTTCTTCCACCACGAGGAATGCAAATACTTATTCAAGAAGTCTATACTTTGTATTAGAGTGCTCCTTCAACACAGTCTGGAACAGGTTGTCCGACTTGCTGGATGTTGGACGGTCTGAGGTATCAGCACCTTGAAATAGTTGTGTAGGGGCCAGCGGTTGACTCACAGCCCCCGCCTCCTCATTCTCTTTTTCGATTCCCTCAGAGTCTGCAAAGTAAGAACAGGAAGAGTATTGCTTGGCATTGGGGTTAAATGGATCGGGACAGCTTATATATACCATCTATAAAAACTGCTTACGAACAAATACATTTTCAAAAGTTTTTAGATGATTTAATCAAACATGCATTTCACTAATGAATTTGAATAAAGCACTTTATATAGCACTAGGAATAACCAACTGATACAATTATACCAACTTGATTATTACAACTTGATTCTAAAGTACAGACTTGCTTTCTATATATTATATATTATATATATCTACTTTATATAGCACTAGGAATAACCAACTGATACAATTATACCAACTTGATTATTACAACTTGATTCTAAAGTACAGACTTGCTTTCTATATATTATATATTATATATATCTACTTTATATAGCACTAGGAATAACCAACTGATACAATTATACCAACTTGATTATTACAACTTGATTCTAAAGTACAGACTTGCTTTCTATATATTATATATTATATATATCTACTTTATATAGCACTAGGAATAACCAACTGATACAATTATACCAACTTGATTATTACAACTTGATTCTAAAGTACAGACTTGCTTTCTATATATTATATATTATATATATCTACTTTATATAGCACTAGGAATAACCAACTGATACAATTATACCAACTTGATTATTACAACTTGATTCTAAAGTACAGACTTGCTTTCTATATATTATATATTATATATATCTACTTTATATAGCACTAGGAATAACCAACTGATACAATTATACCAACTTGATTATTACAACTTGATTCTAAAGTACAGACTTGCTTTCTATATATTATATATTATATATATCTACTTTATATAGCCCTAGGAATAAGCAACTGATACAATTATACCAACTTGATTATAAAGTACAGACTTGCTTTCTACTGTGATAACTGTGATATTCAGCCTTTTACTTTATTATAAACTTCTGAGCAGTTTAATGCAGTTTACAAATTTTGGCTTAGATATCACATGCCATTTAACTTTTGCTCTTGTTAGTTAAAACAAATTATACACACAACAGCTACAATACAGACACAATGTCTGCTAATACCTTTTGCAGAGGACTTTGTGGGGTCAGGAAGTTTTGCTGGCTTAAGTAGTGATGAAACAGCTGTTGTATTCATAGTGGACACTGAAAATATATGTTATTCTTTTTGTTGGTTTTTGATGGTTTGACCCGCAGATTTTAAATTTTAAAAAATACCACCAAAACTTGATTGCCATTCAAAACGTTTTCGTAATAAGTGCACATAAAACCTATTTTCTAAAATGATACAGTGGCTCTTTATCCAAAAGATATATGTATGTATAGCTCGCAAACATTTCCAGACACTCGTGAGCTTTATTAGCATAAATTACGCGCTCGAATCGTTTCCTATATTTATACTTGGTCCAGTCTGTGCATGTCTTTCACAATGTTAATGATACGATAAGAGTATTTTCTTTCTTCAATTTAAGTCCTGGACGGAAACTAATATATGCATCGTAAGATTTTTTAAAATATATTCATGTATTAAGGTGTCAGGTTAATGTTTGCAAAAAATAAAGTTAATTTATAGAGAATTAATTTGGATTCATTGCTAATTTCAATCGTTTTGTTGGCAAACATATATTTGTTATTTATAAACAGTGGTCACTGGTAACACTTTTGTGGGTGTGCTAAAATCTGTAGAAGTAGTAAAATGGATATGAATGAAATGTACATGAGGTACCATTATGCTCATGTGCACCATTAATAAACGTTGCATAACGTGGGAAAGTGTTCATTGAAGAGCACAGATTTGTAGGCACTATTTGGGATCACCATGGCACCATGTCTCCCAAAATAATTGTTTGTCTTTGTACATACTTTTTTCTTAACGATTCCATAAATATATATTGTTAATAATTGAAACAAGAGGGCCATAATGGCCCAGAGTGCTCACATGAGAACTGGTACAGATAAAGACCATACCGTTGTGACAGGTTTGAAAAAAAAAAGGTATCTGAACAATACGCAGAGAGGGATAGGATCAATTTTGATTTAGAGCAATGGGCTAACTAAAGTATGAGTTGGGTAGTAGATGTGCGTTTTGTTGCTAATGGTTCTCAAATCATTTTTCTCGATATTCTTACCTGACCCTTTTTCATTAAGTCATTGACAATTCTGGAAAATGCAGAAACAGTAGATTTTGATGTCTTTTTCGCAAACAGTTTTGGAGAACTAGTTGCAATGGGATAATTGCGATGGCTGTGCTAAATGGTAAAGTTGTGCTTTTTCTTTGATAATTTTCCAATGATGATAAATGATGTTAAAGCAGGCTCTGAAAACATCAATGTTTCATGTACAAATAACTGCATGCAAGTCTTGCAACTGTTGGAAATCAAATTTTAGCGACCAATTTTTTATGGTCATGAGCAAACTGTGTAAGTTTGGTCAACATCGAATAAAAAATTGTGTGTGCAAGCCAATCATTGATAACTTGTTGATGTTTTTTTCCAAACACAAGGAGCAATAACTCTGGTGTTTCTGGCCCGATCATGCTTTTATTCGACTTCACCTGTAGTCTAACGTTCATAAACTGTACACGATTGGTGAAGATGGGATCAAAAATGAAGTCTCTATCCTGAATAATGTCCATTTTTGCATATTTTTTTCACATACAAAGGGCAATTACTCTGGTGTTTCTGGTCCAATCTTGCTTATATTCGACTTCACCTTTAATCTTATGGTCACAGACAAACTGTGCAAGATTGGTAAGGATTGGATGAAACATGAAGTCTCTATCCTGGATAATGTCCATTTTTGCATATCTTTTTCACAAAGGGCAATAACTCTGGTGTTTCTGGTCCGATCTTGCTTATATTCAACTTCAACTGTAACCTCATGGTAATAGAGAAACTGTGCAAGATTGGTGAAAATTGGTTGAAAAATGAAGTCTCTAACCTGAAATATGTTTTTTTGTCTATTTGTTTAATAAACAAAGGGCAATTACTCTGGTGTCTGAAAGACAATCGGGCCTATTTTTAAAGTCTGCTGAGATCTGATGGTCATACACAGACTGTGAAAGTTTGGTTAAGATTGGATGGAAAATAAAGTCTATACGTTCGAAAAGGGCATTTTTGCACATTTTTTGCATGAAAAAGGGGCAATACTCTGGTGTTACTGGTGTGATTTGACCCAATAACAATCCCATCCGAGATTTTATGGTCATACACAAACTGTGCAAGTTAGTTTAAGATTGAATTAAAAATGTAGTCTTTATTGCGATAACGGTCCAAATTGTTGACGGCATACGGACGACGCCGGAGAGGTCCCCTATACCAATAGCTCACTACTGAGCACTTTGTGCTCAGGTGAGCTAAAAATATATCAGTGAAAATAGAAAATTGTCTTGTTTTAATATATGTCTATATGCATGCGAAATACTGCCAATATGCCCCTTTAAAATCATTGTTATGTAATACTGAACTAAAGGGTATATAGGAAGCGGTGATACTAGAAGGAAAATACGACAAAATAAACATTTTATTTTCTAAACTTACTCTTACATCAAGACAAAAATACACTTACCTTCTGTGCGATTATTTTGAGGGTTTGGGGACAGAGCCGAAGGACGAAGTATGAACTTTGCGGGTGAGTTTGTGCCAGTGTGGTTGGAAGTGGATACCATATCTTGTTTCAAGGCTGGGCGAGCGGCAAAGGGATTCAGTGTAGGGGCTGAAATGTAAATGACTAAGGATTTAGTATACCTTCCCTCATGTTCTTGTGTACAAATAGTCTTAACAATGAACACCAGTTTCCTAACATACTACCCTTTAAATAAGGTTTTGGAATTTGTGATATTATATTACCCAGTAAAAAAGTTTGTATTATTATGGATAATAATTATATTTATATTATACAATCTGATGCACTGGCAAAAAATACATGTAAATAAGTTAAGTATTTACCACAAGTTCCAGTAAATGCGTCAGTTTTGTAAATGATTTTATGCACTATATATGCCATTCACACAACCAGAATCACCAATACCATATTTAAGCTATGTTTACGGACACTCTGTGCTTTCGGACACCCTTAAAATCTGCTAAGATAATTATTTGTGTCACTCAGTTTTTGGACACTTTTAGAAAAGGAATAAAACTGTGATCTGTTTTCGGACATATGCTTATTGGCAATTAACATAAGTTATTGTCAAACGTTACACAGGTATTGATAGTGGTTTTCACAGGTTATATCAACTTAAATCTTGCAAAGTATTTGCAGCACCACTTTGCCTGACAATTAACAAATGGTATAATGGCTTCAATACACAGAAACGTGTCATAAATGAACGCCCTCGGCAATAGAAGTATACCATAATCACGTCCCTTTATGTGCGATTCTATATGACAATATTGCAGTATACCATAATCACGTCCCTTTATGTGCGATTCTATATGACAATATTGCAGTATACCATAATCACATCCCTTTATGTGCAATTCTATATGACAATATTGCAGTATACCATAATCACGTCCCTTTATGTGCGATTCTATATGACAATATTGCAGTATACCATAATCACGTCCCTTTATGTGCAATTCTATATGACAATATTGCAGTATACCATAATCACGTCCCTTTATGTGCGATTCTATATGACAATATTGCAGTATACCATAATCACGTGACCTTTATGTGCGATTCTATATGACAATATTGCAGTATACCATAATCATGTCCCTTTATGTGCGATTCTATATGACAATATTGCAGTTCTACGTTTTCTGACAGATTTTGTAAAATTATTTTTGTGACTCTATTCGGACACTGAAAACAATACAGTACCCTGATATATGAGCTTACCATTTATGGTGGGGACAAATTTTGCAGGTTTCACTGAATGGAAAGGATTTGATCTGGGGGAGGTACTAGAACTGCAAACACTGTCTCCTGAAAAACAATGGCACAGTATAAATAACTTTTTCTGTCAATGTTCGTGCCTGATGTTTGTCCTTCTATAAGAATCATCATTCACAAAAATATCTTCTTTTTTTTTTACAAAATTGGCAACCATAATCAGATTCAGGTTAATAATGCACAATCATCAAACATAAATAATGTTATCAACTGAATAATAACAAGAGCTGTCAGAGGATAGCGCGCTCGACTATTCAAAGTATTTCAGTTGGTACATATTTTGGAGTGAAGCCTTCTATAGTTTATAAATTTTTGGAACAAAACTTTAACCACAAAGTCTATGTAAAAAGTGGGCTAACTCTGTCAAAATGCAAAACAAACTTATGGGTAATGTTGCCCTGATACTAGAGTTGATGACAAAGGTTAGTTCCAAGTTTCAAGTGAATAACTTATGTAGTTTTGAAGTTACCAAACTTTTGAATATAAACTTTAAACAGAAAATCTAAGTGAAAAGGATGCATAACTCTGTCAAAATACTAAATAGAGTTATCGGTAATGTTGCCCCTGGTACTAGAGTTGATGATAAAGGTTAGTTCCAAGTTTCAAGTGAATAACTTATGAAGTTATAAAACTTTTGAATATAAACTTCAACAAGAAAATCTATGTGAAAAAGGAACATAACTCTATCAAAATACAAAATAAAGTTATGGGAAATGTTCACCTGATACTGGAGTTGATGACAAAGGTATATTCCAAGTTTCAAGTAAATAGCTTATGTAGTATTGAAGTTACAAAACTTTTGAATATTAACTTTAACCAGAAAATCTATGTGAAAAAGGGGCATAACTCTGTCAAATACAAAACAGAGTTATGGGGAATGTTGCCCCAGACACTGGATTTGATGACAAAGGTTAGTTCCAAGTTTCAAGTGAATAACTTATGTAGTTTTGAAGTTACACAACTTTTGAATATAAACTTTAACCAGAAAATCTAAGTGAAAAAGGGGCATAAATCTGTCAAAATACAAAACAGAGTTTTACGGAATGTTGCCCCTGACACTGAAGTTGATGACAAAGGTATATTCCAAGTTTCAAGTGAATAACTTAAGTAGTATTGAAGTTACAAGACTTTAACTTTAACCAAATTCAGACGCGGACACGGATGCCGACGCCGGGTGTAGTAGGAAAGCTCACCTTTTCTTCGAATAGTTGAGCTAAAAATGAAATAATGTAAAAAATAAAGTACATACTGGATAACTGTCAGCAAAATTGATAACCATTCAACAAAAACAGCGAACAGAAACATTTTAGAAAGATCCAAATACTGACCTGTGACAGAAGAAACAACTGTTTCCTAAAATATAAAATAATACAGAGATCAGTTGAAAGACTTTCAAAATTTTGCTTAATTTCAATTTATGGATTTTATTATTGAATATTGTGCATTTCTAGATATAAAATGATGTTTCTAAAAATGTCAATTATATGCAAATTGATCTATAGTTTTATCCAATCATTGCATTTGAATACCACATCTTAACTGCTAACCTAGTTTATGTTGTACAGCTTGTGCAGCTCTTGTGAACATCAATGACTGAGAATTAACAAGAGCCTGGGAGGGGTGAAAATCGTTAGTGGCAAAACTGGGAAAGTCTATTTAAATCTGCAAATTTGCGGAGAAAAAAAGTAGAAAAGCCGTAGTTAATACATACTCCCGTAGATTCTGTTTCTGGCTGTCCTGTATCCGGACAATATTTGTGTTTGGGACTACGAGTCTCAGCTGAAAACAGCATGGTCAAATATATAAAACTATATTATTAACTAGTACATTGTACCCTGATTCAGTTTTTTAATGACATGGATGCAATGCAAAGTGTTGTGTTTTTGTAAAAACTAAGTACGGCTGTATAACACAGCAGATAAATGCTGACAAATGATGAGACAGGTTTCGCGATCAATTAAAAGAAAGTATCTTAAAATAGGGAAATATCTAGGATAAAGAAAGACACAAGGTGCTGTTCAAAAGGAGCAGGGGGGAAGCCAAACTAGTTCTTTAATTAGACATTTCTAATAATTTGGGAAAATCCTGGAATTGTATCAGTCTAATGCTTCTAATTAAGGTTTTAAGCATTTGTCATTGAAAACTAGCAAAAATATATTATATTTCTAAAGATATTCAACATTTCTCAGTTGACCTGCCCAAAGGGGCAACAGAGAAGGAACCAAAAAGGAGCAGGATGCTGCACCCTGCTATTTCGGTCTGTATTTTCCCTAGTTTAAAAAATATATACTTCATGTCACTACACAAGAGGGCCATAAGGGGCTAAGGAATTAAACTGTTCTGAGCAAATTACATGAAGATTCGCCTAAAAATGTGGCCTCTAGATAGTTCGCAAGCTTATTTTTTTCAATTTGGCCTGGTGACCTAGTATTTTACCACATGCAGTGCTCTGCCGTGAATTTGGACTATTATGGCCAAGGGCCCTCTTGGCTTTAAAAAGTGGGGACAAATTACAAAAATGTAGGGACACAGACAAAAAAGTTGTCCACCTCATGATTATTCCCAAAGCAGATTTTTTTTTAGAAAAGTACGTACTAGCTGTTTTCATTCATGTTTTTTTTTTTTTTTTTTCTGTTCAAAAAATGATTAATACATAATACTGTGTTCTTAATTAATTCATAACGTTCTGTTGATCAATGTTACACTGCATTCTTAAATACCGTATAACCTTCCATTATTAATTTTAATTTGAACAAACAATAAAATCCGTTATAAACACAAGGCGTTAATAATGAAACCAGTTAAAACTAAAAAGTGTAACAGTGTTACATCATCAATTAGCCGGGCTTCTAACTGTAAGCTGTTAGCAACACTCATAGCCACGGTGTTGGTAATTCGACTTCAAAAGTCTTTGATGTTTCTGCCGAAATGCGGCTGTCGTCCAGCAGTTTATCGCTGAAAAGCGTGTTTCACGCTTAGCATGTGGACCGCGTGTACAATTATCAATTGATGCTACTGTATCTGAACTGTTCAAGCGCTGCCGATAAAGCGTTCATGAATTAGTGTTCTAGAGAAAAAATTGGTTATAAATTGACATCACGATCAATGATATAAATTTTACTAAATACGCCCAATCATTAACTTGTAAATTGTGTGCGCCCGCGGACCCGCTTATGAAAATTTGGTGGGGACAAATCATTTATTTTTGCGCCAATGGCGCAAGGCCGCATCCACAGCAGAACACTGCACATGTGACCTGGGTTTGAACTTGTCTGAGATATCATTGCGACAGATGTTCTGAGAAAGTTTCATGATGATTGGGATACAAATGTGGCCTCTAGAGTGTTCACAAGCTTTTTAAAATTTTCAATATACATGTATTCATATAAGGAAAACTGAACCCCCTCCCCTGGCGCCCATGCTTTTCAACGGACCGGAACCATTTTCTTACTCGGCCAAGATATCATATGAACAAATGTTCTGAGCAATTTTCATGTCGATTGGGCAAAAAAAGTGATTCCAGAGTGTTCACAAGCTTTTTCTATAGCCCAATTAGGAAAACTGCACTCCCCTGGCAGCCATGTTTAATGACAGGCCCGAACCATTATCGAGCTCGGCCAAGATATCATAAGAACAAAACTTCTGGGCAAGTTTCATGTTGATTGGGCAAAAAATGTGACTTTTAGAGTGTTCACAAGCTTTTTCTATAGCCATATCAGGAAAACTGCCCCCACGCCCTGGCGGCCATGTTTTTCAACGGAGCCGAACCATTTTCGAACTTGGCCGAGATATCATACAAACAAAGGTTCTGAGCAAGTTTCATGTTGACTGGACAAAAAATGTGACTTCTAGAGTGTTCACAAGCTTTTCCTATAGCCATATAAGGAAAATTGCCCCCCTCCCCGCCCGGCCGAGATATCATAAGAACAAAGGTTCTGAGCAAGTTTTATGTTGATTGGGGAAAAAAATGTGACTTCACAAGCTTTTTATATAGACATAAGAAAAACTACCCCACCCCCTAGCGCCATGTTTTTCAACGGACCGGAACCATTTTTGATTGGGAAAAAATGTGACTTCTAGAGTGTTCACAAGCTTTTTCTTCAATTAGACCTAGTGACCTAGTTTTTGACCCCACAAGACCCAGTTTCGAACTTGGCCGAGATATTGGGACAAATCTTCTGACCAACTTTCATGAAGATTGGCCAATAAATGTGGCCTCCAGAGTGTGTACAAGGTAAATGTTGATGACGCACGACGGACAAATGGCAATCACAAAAGCTCACCATGTGCTCAGGTGAGCTAAAAAAAGCTATCACACAGAAATTTTCAATGAAGCATTGTGTAGTTGTATAGCAAAAATAAAGCAATATAATATTAACACAAAACAAGAGCTGTCAGAGGACAGCGCGCTCTACTATTAGAAGTATGTCAGTTGGTACATATTTTGGATAGTGGAAGGGGCATAAATTTGTTAAAATACAAAACTTTTAAGTGAAGCCTTGTAGTTTATGTATTTGGAACAAAAACTTTAACCACAAAATCTATGTAAAAAAGTGTGCATAACTCTGTCAAAATACAGTAATGTTGCCCCTGATACTCGAGTTGATGACAAAGCTTAGTTCCAAGTTTTAAGTGAATAACTTATGTAGTTTTGAAGTTACAAAACTTTTAAATATAAACTTTAACCAGAAAATCTATGTGAAAAAGGGGCATAACTCTGTCAAAATACAAAACAGAGTTATGGGTAATGTTGCCCCTGATACTAGAGTTTATGACAAAGGTTTGTTCCAAGTTTCAGGTGAATAACTTATGTAGTTTTGAAGTTACCAAACTTTTGAATACAAACTTTAAACAGAAAATCTAAGTGAAAAGGGGGCATAACTCTGTCAAAATACAAAATAGAGTTATGGGTAATGTTACTCCTGATACTAGAGTTAATGACAAAGGTTAGTTCCAAGTTTCAAGAGAAAAGCATATGTAGTATTGAAGTTACAAAACTTTTGACAAGAGATGTTTGTAAAACATGTATGCCCCCCAACTTGCAACCTTTGTTCATTACAGAAGAGTACTGTTTCTGAAAAATCTAAGCTGAGACATGTTAACCATTACCTTGATAGGAGTTGTCTTCTCTGCAAGAGCATTTTTCCTATCTAATTCGACGACTCGACCCAAGTATTCAGTAATTATCACTATGTAATAGGTCATCTACTCAAACTGACAATTGTACCTATATAGTTTGAGGACCATGTACCATTGGTTCATCTGTTATTAAGTGGAAATGTTTTTTTTACAAGCCCCTGTGACCTTGACCTTTGATCTCAAAATCGATAGGGGTCTTCCTTCCCTCAAGACTAAACATAATACTAATTTATATGATCCTAGGTTAAAGCGTTCTCTAGATATTGTGTGGAAACGGTTTTCATGTTACAAGGCCCTGTGACCTTGACCTCTGACTGGTTGACCTCAAAATCGATAGGCTTCTTCCTTTCCTCCCGAGTAACCAGCATACTAAATTGGATGATCGTAGGTCAAAACGTTCTCTAGATATCCTGAGGAAACAAAATGGTCTACGGAGAAAACAGTTTTCATGTTACAAGCCCCTGTGACCTTGACCTTTGACCTGTTGACCTCAAAATTGATAGGCGTCTTCCTTTCCTCCCGAGTAACCACTTTCCTCCCGAGTAATCAGCATACCAACTTGGATAATCGTAGGTCAAATCATATTCTACATATCATGCGGAAACAAAATGGTCTACAGAGGAAACAATTTTCATGTTACAAGCCTCTGTCACCTTGACCTTTGACCTGTTGACCTCAAAATTGATAGGGGTCTTCCTTTCCTCCCAAGTAACCAGCATACCAACTTAAATGAGCGTAGGTCAAAGCGTTCTCTAGATATCGTGCGGAAACGAATTTCATGTTACAACAGGGTTGTCATTTTCAAATGAAACAAGCGATTTTTATCTAAATCGAAGAGATTTGGTCAGGGGTCTAGGAGGTTCTTTTGTGATATTACTATTCGTAGTTTTTAAGTTCCAAAAACAACAGATTTTATCATGATATTGAACGATGAATTTGATCGGCAATCAGTTAATAATGTCAACCCTGTTACACGCTCCTGTGACCTTGACCTTTGACCTGTTGACCTCAAAATCAATAGGCGCCTTCCTTTCCTCCCATGTAACCAGAATATCAACTCAAATGATCGTAGGTAAAAGCGTTCTCTAGATATCGTGCAGAAACGCAAAGGCCTACGGACAGACCGACCGATCGACCATCCGACCGAAAGGTGCAAAGCAATATACCCCAGAAAATCTAAGTGAAAAGGCGGCATAACTCTGTCAAAATACAAAACAGCATTATGGGGAATGTTGCCCCTGATACTGGAGTTGGTGACAAAGGTATATTCCAAGTTTCAAGTGAATAACTTATGTAGTTTTGAAGTTACAAGACTTTTGAATAAAGACTTTAACCAATTCATACGCGGACGCCGACGCCGGGGTAGTAGGATAACTCACCTATTCTTCGAATAGTCAAGCTAAAAAACTATTTGCAAAATTTGTATTCAAAGCATCCTGAATTAATTTAAAGCCGCAGTGCATAGAATATAATTAAATACATCTTAAATTCGCATTATTTCTAATGAAGGTTAATGACGTTGATTCGACTGAAAACTGTTTATTTACTAAAGGCATTTTATAATGTCTATGTTCAAAAACGCTTGGTACGAATGGAGGGAAGAACTTAACGGCAGGCTATATGGGTCGCTATAATGCCAGCCAAAATGGATGAATTAAATCTTTGCGCAGTTCTGCATTATTTGTATCAAACAAAATAATAGACACATGTTGGTTACATTTAATATATAAAAGAAAACATAAGTTATGGATACTGTATGCCTGTAGAAGATAAAAATATGTTGAAATAATGTTATTTGCTATGATATGTAGATGACATCACTAAAATCTGGTTTAACTGCATGCGAAACACATTGTTACATCATAAAAAGTATTAAATTGAATACATTTAATTAAACACTTTTCATGCCTACACTAACCACCAAACACAAAACTGCACATTAACAAAATTGTGGAGTCTAGCAAACTGCGTTCAGCCCATTTAGCCTGCTGTCGTAATGGGCACACTGGCATTTAAATATTTCGACGAATGAAATATACACTAATGTACATGATGATTTATCCCTTATTCTTCGGATACCGTTCTATCTTAGATACCGTTTCTTCACAAGATACTCTAGAATAACGGCGTGTTTGGTATCCTGACAATCCAGAAATATATGCTTTTAAGCAGATATTGTCCTTCAGTAAATACAAGCCACAAACTCATGTTCAATTGGCAAAATGATCACTCTTTTAATGCGCTACTTTCATATTCTGGTGTTGTGTTAACAGCAGTGATAGTACCCCTTTTCCATCAATATTCACTCAATTTTTTGAACTTATTCTCAATATTTCACTAAAATTGAGATTAAAATAGATTTCTCTACAAAGTTTGTAAAGAACAAATGCACCTGCACCAGCCTTAGATGACGTCATAACCCAAACAATGACAAAAAACGGAATCAAAATATGCTTCTTTTTTTATGGGAGATCGTTATGGTTGACCTGTTCTGAGTGCTGTCATTTGTTTATAAAGTGAGATTTTACAGATTTTGTAGTTTGAAATTCAAGATAGATAGTTTGTTCATATTTATTATGTTTTAAAAACGACTATGGTCAAACCTATTTTAAGTACGATTTTATAATGTCATTACGAGGAACGGTATCTACAGAACATAATTTACTCCAGAGGCATCACCAGCTATTGCATAAAGATAAACTATAAGATAAAAAGTTACTTAAACGTTATTATTTTACCGATTTCAATGCGTTTTTTTTTTTATTTTGTGTAAGATGTCCATCAGAAACGATTTCTGCAAAGTTTTATTTTTACTAACAACATATTTCTGGATTGCTGCTTTAAGATGAATAGACATTTAAAACCAAAATGTTCATGTTTGAGCTTAGTATTCATTTATTAATTATCTATTCTTTTATGTAAATCCACATGATTGAAACGTTAACCAGATAAACAGAATTTCCGATGTGGTGCACAATTTAATTCTACCAGTGTTATTTTACCCCACCCACAATTTATAACCTGTAAACAGAATAAACCTGCTTGCCAAATATGAATTGCCGTATTATTTGAACGCAGCTAAATTACTATTTCATTTTATTTAAAACAGGGAACGCGTTTTTAATGAGAAATTACGGAAAATAACGAAGTTATAGCGGACAAAACGAGTTTTATAAATTTTTTCGCGCTTACAAGAACCTGCGTCGGCCATGTTGAATGGTCTATACGTCACGTGACCATGCTAAAAATAGACAATGTAAACAAAAACACGTGTGCAGTTTTAGATTGGTAAACATTTGTGAGAGTATCTTTCTTCGTGTAGAACACTGATATGTTCAGCATGATGTTTACAAAGACCACTTTGAAATTGAAGAATATTGGTGTTGGTGTCTTTATTACAAAAATGATACAAATTAATACTAACTTCAAAATACAGTAAAACCTCTCCAAAATGTTCTCCCTGAAATAATAGTTAGGCCTATGACCAACCATTCATCTTGGTCAAGTTTAATTTCTTTGTTATTAATTATGTGCAGCAGACAACTATAATTACAAGTATCCTGCGAAACAAAAACAGTCATCAAATGCTGCCCCTGTACAACCCATACGCAACCCATATGGTTCCTGGTGGCAACCCCATATGGGTACCATATATATTGCTTGCCTTTTTGTAGTTTTAAGGTACATGCTAATAATGGTAAGTGTATTAACAGTAAATATAATTAGTGATCACCTTGAGATTAAAAAGGTGTTTATTGCAGTCAACCCTCCCAAAAAAGTGTTTCGGGCGACGGTCTAAAGTTAGGTAGGGTCAGGATTGAGGTGTTTGTTGTTTGTTTGTTTTTTTTACCTTTTTTTAAAGACACATTTTCGTAAAAAAAAAATTGAACATAATATAAAATCTGACGAATACTGATTTCATGGAAAACAATCATCTCTAAAAACTTTAGGGTCGCGGGGTTTTCGCTAGGTAGGGTCCAGTTACTAGAAACACTGAATTTTCTTAGACCTCAGCAGGTTTATCAGGCTAGTACGACAAATTCAAGTTGTTTTTTCCAATAAAGTGGAATTAGAGTACTAGGAAAATGTGATGAAATATAAATAACAACCATTAGCAGAATAACCACAACTAGTCAAATTCAATAATTTATTTCAAAATGTCACATTTATTAACAGTTCAAGATCTACTAAGACTAACTGGAAATAATGTATCAAAATGAAAGACAATTTCTTCTCACAGCACTACACCATCAGTACACCTCTACAGGTCAAAACTAGATTATGTTCCATGATTCATAACATAAAAAGTATGCAAAAGAGAAACATACCACAGAAATTATAGAGTAAACATAGATAAGTGTTATTTAGTGAGATGTTGTTATTTCAGTACATGAACAACACCCATGTTTAAGATACATTAACAGGAGATGGAAAAAAGATACCTTTAATGAAAGCTTCAACTATTACAGAGTAGTTTCTCAACATATTATTACAGTGTCAGCTGCATTATTTGAATAAAAATTAGCTTGTTCATATTCTCCTAATACACTACACCACAACGGAGTAAGCAAATTTAACAGATACTTCGTTATTTTTGCACACAAACAAACATAAAAAATAACGTATACCTACAAGACATATACATAATACAATTTGAATATATAGAGGATATTTGTTTGTTTTCGGTTTGTTTTGGGTGTGATAACGCGTGATATCGTCACTGGAAAGGGAGACAATTAATATGAAAATATGTATATTGTCTCCCTTTCCGGTGATGATATCACGAGTCATCACACAGAAAACAAACACATTTTCTTTTTATTTAAATGCTATTTGAATATTCTCTACATTTTCAACACGATATTTACAATATTACGTCCACACTATTTTCTCTATAATGCGTAGTAATCGCGATAAGTAATAAACATTCCAGCGCCATCTTGGATTACGATCGAATGTGCCATGTATTAGATCTAGGTAAGCAACTTAAATCACAAATGTTTTTTGACTCAAGGCATTATCATGGCAGCGTGTTTATAGTACGACAGTCTACTATGCTACTCAGTATATTCATAGACAACGCAGAATCCGGGTTTCTAAATTTATTTAAGTTTAAATACAATACACGTAGTCGTTGAATAATGTTCAGCTTTTCAATCAAGAAGTTAACACACACTGCTAGCTTTAAATATATTTATGATGAAAGTACATATTGAAAGTGAAAGTGCATTAAGTTCTCCGAAATTCAGTTGCAGAAATTCCTAAATATGCATGAAACTTTGTAATAATTAGAGACACTCGCAGGCCGTTTCCTAAAAAAAATTCAAAGCATTGAATACATGTCATTTGGGTTATGCAATTTTGACAAATAAAATACAGTTATGGTGAATCAATTATGTATAACAGAAATTATTAACTGTTTTTTTTTAAAGATAAATATTGTATAAAAAATAACACAATCCCTCAATGTTCCAATTTAAAACCACATACGACAACATAAAATTGTATTCCATCTTACCAGCATTTTTTTTTACAGAAAATGAACATCATCGATCTGCATCAGTTGTTTGTGCATCAAATAATTGAGAATGTAAGTAAATTATGAAGACTGACTCAACACACTTATCAAACAAATGCATGTAAACAATGGATCATTTCTTAAACAAGAGCTGTCAGAGGACAGCGTATTCGACTATTTTAAGTATTTCAGTTGGTACGTATTTTGGATAGTGGAAGGGGGATAAATTTGTTAAAATACAAAACTTGTAAGTGAAGCCTTGTACAGTTAATAAATTTTTGGAACAAACACTTTAACCACAAAGTCTAACTCTGTCAAAATAGAAAACAGAGTTATGGGTAATGTTGCCCCTGATACTAGAGTTGATGACAAAGGTTAGTTCCAAGTTTCAAGTGAATAACTTATGTAGTTTTGAAGTTATAAAACTTTGGAATATAAACTTTAACCAGAAAATCTATGTGAAAAGGGGCATAACTCTGTCAAAATACAAAACAGAGTTATGGGTTATGTTGCCCCTGATACTAGAGTTGATGACAAAGTTTAGCTCGAAGAGAATAACTTTTGTAGTTTTGAAGTTACCAAACTTTTGAATATAAACTTTAAACAGAAAATCCAAGTGAAAAGGGGGCATAACTCTGTCAAAATACAAAACACAGTTATGGGGAATGTTGCCCCTGACACTGGATTTGATGACAAAGGTAAGTTCCAAGTTTCAAGTGAATAACTTATGTAGTTTTAAAGTTACAAACCTTTTGAATGTAAACTTTAACCAGAAAATCTAAGTGAAAAAGGGGCATAACTCTGTCAAAATACAAAACAGAGTTATGGGAAATGTTGCCCCTGACAATGGAGTTGATGACAAAGGTACATTGCAAGTTTCAAGTGAATAACGTATGTAGTTTTGAAGTTACAAGACTTTTGTATAAAAACTTTAACCAAATTCAGACGCGGACGCCGACGCTGGGGGTAGTAGGAAAGCTCACCTATTTTTCGAATAGTCAAGCTAAAATGTGTGTTGGAACATGTGTGCTTTTTTACATGATATGAATCATTGCCTTAAGTAAAGATACAGTTCAAGAATAGCCGATGGCCACAAGGAATATTTCACATTAGTACTGCATAAATTTTACATTGAATCTATTGTTTTGACATATTTTAAATCATGTATTTTACATATGGTTTATACCCACATAACTGTGTGACAGTTTAGAACTATGATAACTAACACTCTGGTATAAAATATGAAGACTTTGTTAAGTTTTGCATACCACCAATTTAGTTACCAGTTTGTTTATTTCTTTAGAAAGAATTCTACGTTGAGAAATGCATTGCAGTGGTATTTCTCTTTCAATGTTTAACTCTTGTCAAAGGTAATGATTAAAATGATAAAATATTAAAATACACTGTCAATAAAACAAAACAAAGCAGCCATGGTTAGAAGTGCATAATACAACCATGATCATAATAATCTACACAAAGGATTTAGTCGTGATAAAATGAAAAAAAAACTAAAAAAAACACTAGAATCGTCACATGAGTGATGGATATACACCCACAATATGGCCTCGTCACAAAAACTATGGCATCCATTTAAAAGAAATAGACACAGAGAAAATGCTTTAATTTGTGGATGTTTAACAGTGTATTTTTAAAAATTTAATTTTGAGGATGTTGACAGGAAGCGCAGAGTACAAGGACCATAACTCTTTTTGTAGAAGCATCATTTTTGTAACTGACATTGTAATGCCTTCCTCTGACAAGCATATGCTTCAAGGGCAAGCCTTTTTTATTTTTAGTAAAGGCGACCTTGACCCCAACCACTCCATATGCAAACACAAGAGAGGTCTAGATATAAGGGATCTACATATGAAGTTTCATTAAAATACCTCAATTCGTTCTCTAGGTATTGAGTGGAAACTTTTTGTCTATTTTTAGTAATGGTGACCTTGACCCTACCCACCCCATATGCAATCCCAAGCGAGGTCTCGATATAACGTATCTATGTATGAAGTTTCATTACAATAGCTCAATTCGTTCTCCAGTTGGAGAGCGGAAACAAAAAGTTGATGCCGCCACCCCTCTGTCAAAATTTAGTGGTTTGTAACCAAAGTCGAAATTAGCCCGTATTTTATGATGCTACACATGTATACCAAGAATTATTTGAATATGTAAAGCCATTCTTGAGTTATCATCAGGAAACCATATTTTTAGGGAATTTAAGTCGAAAAGGGGCCATAACTCTGTCAAATATAGTGGTTTATAACCAAAGTCGAACATGACCTGTATGTTATGATGTTACACATGTGTACCAAAAATTATTTGAATATGTCAAGCCCTTCTTGAGTTATCATCCTGAAACCAAAAAACCAACAGACCGACAGACCCGCAGACCGACAAGCTCACTCCTATATACCCCCCCCCAAACTTCGTTTGTGGGGGTATAATCAAGAACATTATCTCTTTGTAAGACGAACAGACATTCGGTTTCTATAAGCTCTGAGACCAACCAAACAGTCAATATAAATTGTTCTGATAAAAATAAAACACCAGACTCATTTTGATCTAGACATTTACTCTTTAGATTAAAAAGACAAAGGTCTGAATGTCAGACATTTACAAATGATATCACAGTGGAAAATACAACTACAAAGGAAAAAACTTGAAAACTTGAAAAAAACCTGAAAACTATGAAAATGGTCCATTATCTCTCTATAAATTTATTATTGGTCTCACAAAAATGTTGGTTTCTACCTTATAACAAACATATTTAACACTATTAAATGTACATAATAAGGAAAAATCACTTGTAAGTCTTAACAATATCCAGTGTAATGATATTTAATAAGTACATCACTAAATGTCAATTAAACACACATTGAAAACAACTACATACTCGAATAATGATATATACTTATATTCTGGTTTACATTGTTATATTCAATAATATGCCATGTAAAATATATTTCATAATTATGATATCCACTAGCGGATCCCGGGGGGGGGGGGGGCCCCTAAAATTCCAGACCATACATAAATGGGCATATATAAGACGGTGAAAATCGGAAATAAATGCTACAAAAAATTTGTTCGCTTCGCTCGTTACATTCGCTAAAAGACACACATCAAATTCAGTAAAACATGCGCGGCCTAGCCCGCCCCCTACGATTTCTTATGTACACCGCAGTACCGGCGCAAAAGTACATCTAAAACAATTAACTAAAGACGATGGGTTTATATACCTTTATTTGTAAATGATGTTGATTTCTATTCTTAAATTCATATATTATATAAAGATGTTAGATCAGATGCAATATACCGTTGGCACAGGATACCACATAAAAGACATTTATACTTTTCTAATAAATATGATTAAAAGTCGAAATTCAAGTAAAATCAATGACTACTTTCGAGTTTAAACAGTTATGTCTCAATAAATAGTTTAGTTCCCAAAAATCTAAATAAACAAACTTTGTGTTCATTAGCAATCACACCAAATTTTATGGGGTTTTTTATGCATTCATAAAGAAGTGATAAAGAAGAGGGGTGTACACAACGTTAGCTCCAATTCCTGGCGATTTAATATTTTTTCCGGCACCATAAGTCAGCGAAATTGACACAACGTCGACATCACTTGCCATATTATTTCACAACGCAATCATACCAGACTGTCTGTCCATTAGTTTGGTTCGATAAAAAAAACAACAAGACAGTGTGCATAGCACATTTGGAGACAATTGATGAGCATGACTGTGAATGTGTGAGTTAATTAAATGACATGCACTTCGAAAAGAGATCATTACACTTCGGTAAACGAATAATACAAATAATTCTCGATGCGTGCATGTTTGAATTTGGTCAACTTCGGATTTTACATGTTTAAAGATGTTCCTGATATATATAACATTGAATGTCAAATACCTATTTAGTGGACATGCACATCAAACAAGGGCAATTTACTGCCAAAACAGGTTCATGACATAAGATGTAACAACATGTCTTTCGAACATAATACAGTGAAGTATTAATTTATTCAGTGAAACAAAGTGCATTCAATGACGATGATGATATGGGTGATGATGATGATGATATGGGTGATGATGATGATGATGATAATGATTATGATGATATGGGTGATGATGATGATGGTAATGATGATATGGGTGATGATGATGATAATGATGATATGGGTGATGATGATGATGATAATGATGATATGGATGATGATGATGATAATGATTATGATAGTAATGATGATATGGGTGATGATGATGATGATGATATGGGTGATGATGATGATAATGATGATATGGGTGATGATGATGATAATGATGATATGGGTGATGATGATGATGATAATGATGGTAATGATGATATGGGTGATGATGATGATGGTAATGATGATATGGGTGATGATGATGATGATGGTAATGATGATATGGGTGATGATGATGATTATGATGGTAATGATGATATGGGTGATGATGATGATTATGATGGTAATGATGATATGGGTGATGATGATGATTATGATGGTAATGATGATATGGGTGATGATGATGATTATGATGGTAATGATGATATGGGTGATGATGATGATGGTAATGATGATATGGGTGATGATGATGATAATAATGATGAGAAAGATGTGTCATATATCTTTGATATGGATCTGTAGCTGATCACTGCAGACCCACAGACAACGTAACTGCACCATCAAAATTTTACGCCCCCCCCAACCCGAAATCCTGGATGCGCCCCTGATATCCTCATTTGCTGAAATCGTAACAGAAAACTACTTTTATATTAGAAAATTATTGTGAACAAAAATGTGTGTGTACATTTTATCATAATATCAATATATTTAACTAAAACAACTAAGGAAACCAAACACTTATGGATTTTCTACAATAATGCATATTAAAAGCACACAGGATGTGTTATCTTAATTCGCAATTTAATCAATGTATTAAAGTTAAATTTTTTAAATGCACAAAGTGAAAAGATTTTCATCATACAAGTTATAAAAATATGTATTTTTTACAATGCAAAAAAGGGGTTGGTCTGTCTTATTCACAAAAATGTGTCACCAAATGTTCTCAGAAAATTATGCAACCTTTCAGCCCGCATAGGGTCCTGCATGTGTCATAAGTGCATGTATATCTTATATACAAGTTTCTTTTACAATGCAACAGTGATGTATGTGCACAGTTAAAGCCTTTTTCCTTTCGTTTACACACCATAAAACTGTTTTGACGCTAATGTACTATCCATTATTTTCTTTTTTAAGAATCTGCGTTCATCCTCTAGTATGAGAGAACTATAAAGAAGAGAAATTAAAAAGTTCCACCAATAATAATTATTGGGTAAGTCATTACATATTATTATGCTGAAACTGATAATATGCAACATTCAAGCTTATCAGTTACTTTCTTTTCTCATGCCCAGATTTTTATCACAGACTATGGTAGTGAAACCACTGACAATCAAAGACATTAAGGGGGGTCAACTCAAGCAGATTTATGTCCAAAATGTTTAAAATACCGTACCATTACCATAATTACTCATGACTTTCCCAGTTTGTCAATCTGTTGTCAGTAACACATGATTATCTTGGATTTTTTTCTTTGTCTTCTTACATGTAATTCCTAAGGCCACTTCACTCAACCCCTTAACAATTGTATAGGATGTTATCAAATTAGACATCTGTTTGGCATCTTAACATAAAATGTCAAAATGAACTATTTTATCACATGCTAGACGTTGTTTTCCCTGTAATACCAGCACTACGAATATTTAATGTGTAAGATAACATTTTCAGCATTTTCATTGGCTACATATTCTTTGACTGACCAACCGCATGACATTATTTTGGTGAAATGGCGTCGTGAACATGAAATGACGTCATGTCAGTAGACAATTTTTAGAATTTATCACCATGTTTTGGTAAAGTAAGAATTTTTTTTTTCGTTTAAAAGCATGTGATACAAAAGATCTGACACTTGTTGTCATTTCATAGCATATTTTATCAAACTCGTGGGGGAAATTCGTTAGTAAAAATTCCTGAACTTGTTTAATAAAATATGGTATGACATGACAACTCGTGTCAGATCCTATATATCTATAATCTACTAAATTAAGGCCAAACACAAGACATTGTAAGTTATTCTCTTGTATTAGTAGCTGGACTAGTCAAACTCGACTGTTCGTAAGGCGTCTTCACTCAGCATTTCCAGTGTAGCGATGGCCCCATCGTTGAATCGGAAGGAACAACCGCCGTCAACCACTAGACACGCATCCCACATGCGAGATCCTATCCGAATCCTGGATTGTATGACAGTGACTTTTACTGACTCGTACAGAATTATTGTGTTATATTTAAATGTTTCGTATGTTTCTATTGTGTCAAATTACATATATATCATATTCAAACCAATGGATGAAATATAATAAATGTTACAGTCTTTTGTTTTTCTAGGTTATTAAGGATGTTTTTCCAAGGTTTGTTTTCTTAACTAAACTTACCAATAAAGAAGGACAACTTTTTAAAGAAAACAAATATTGTGATGTTCATGTATCATAAGCAATGTACATGCTTTGTACCATGTCACCATCATACAGTAAACGCTTTAATAAATAAAAAGCATTATTTCACAACAAACATCGTTTACATTATATACCTCCATTACAAAACAGAATCTACCATTACCTCTTAGCCATGCCCCTGGGGGATGGGACTTGAAATACAGCTACAAGATGAAATAAACACTCATTTATATTGCACTTGTAAGCCAATGAAAGTTTATAGATGTATATCTTTCAATTGTTGTTTGAGCAAAGTTTGATATCTACTGAAATTTATTGTAAAATGTATTAGCCTGACAGATATGCCTTATACAAAACATGTGATAAAGTTGTCATCAGTATGTGACAAAACCTAAGAACATATGTTATATTTACATACTATTCTGCAACAATTAGATTACCAGTAGCTTAAATTTCATAATGTTATCAGTTGTGCTGTTTATAGAAAATAAACTAAATGTTCACAATTCGTGATATGTCACAACAGTTGCTCTGCATGTACATGAAAATTGAGCTTTTTGAAAATATTATATTTCCAAACACAAGATGTTATACATTTTTATCTCAAAACACAATGGAATTTACATTCATTAAAGTTAGGTCAAAAATAATAGTGTGTTTCGGGCAATGGTCTCAAAATGTAGGTAGGGCTGGGAATGATTTTTTTTTAAAGACACTTTTCGTTAAAAAAAACATTGAAAATTATCTCAAATCTGATGAATCGGATTTTCCTGAAACCAATCGACGGTAAAGGGTCGGGGGTTTTTGCTAGGTAGGGTCGGGTTGCCCGAAACACAGAATTTTTTTTGGCCTTACCATTCTTAATCGGGTCTCTGACAGAGTATCCCATTGAGAGTTCACTGGGGTCAAACACTATGGAGTCATTGAACTTCCTAGTCACTGCCTCCACAAAATGGTTGTCAGAGGTTGGAAGACTCCCTGAACATTCTTGATTCGCTGAAATGATATGAATATAATGTACATTTACTAATGAAAAAAAATCATGATGTTTTTTTTTATTCCGGAAAAAAGTTGTGGACAACATTTAACAGGTCAAGCTATTGCTATACAATAATTATTTTAAACACATACAGTGATACTAGAAGACGACTTTGTCGATTTTCATATTGTCAAATAAATACAAAAGATGAATGTAGCTGAATATTTTTCTAAAACTGTTTCAGAATTTCCAGGGCTTAAATTGGTTGTGTTCTCTTAGATAAAATCTTTTTGTTAAAATCCTACTCACTATAATTTATGGGTGAACTAAAAATATGTAACAAATTTTAACTATTAATTTGGCTCACAATCCTTTAAACCAGTTAGAATATTATTTGCTGCATATTGCGTCTTAAAAAACTCATATAACAAAGGGGCCAATCTAATTAAAATCATCTCCAGTCTGACGCTACTATATCAACCCCTGACTGGATCTGAAGACTTCGCGTTAGGGGTCACGTTCAGATGACCTTTTTCGGAGCCAATCAAACTGTTTCCTTCAAAATCTTGGGGTATAACTTCATATATAAACCACAAATACTATGCATGAAATTAACGTGAACTTTGGATGTTTACTCGCCTAAGGTACCACTATATCATTTGTTATCCCCGTGAACATTTACTGTAAATGATTTATTCCCGAGGATCAGCTGGATATGCATCACTTTTCAAAAACCGTGGCCAAACATTGCTGTGCAAAAGGCAATTTCATTGGGCGCAGCAGATCTTATGTTTTATTGTTCGCAAGGTTATTTGAACGTGACCTTCAGATCCTAATAATGTTAGGATTTGATTTTAATGAGATTGCAAAAGAGTCAATCCACAAACATTTAAACATCGCTTATCATTGTTACCTATATTCTAGATTGCCTGCTGTGTCATAAGCAAATACGGGGATTTAGATAATGTGACAAAAAGTATGCTTTTCAAAACTTTTTTTTCTCATAAGCCCTCTACATTGTGACAGTTACCTCTATTCAAGACTGCCTGCTGTGTCGTAAGCCAATTTGGAATTTATACATCAAATGACAAAACTGAAAAGCTACGCTACACTGCTCAAACATTCAAACATTTACCACATATGCCAAACTATGCAATGACTGTTACCTATATTACCTATATTCAAGATGTCCCTCACGGCCTCTGGGGTAAGCTCGTTCATGTTGAAATGCCAGGATGTGGAGCCAGTGCCAGTACACACGGTGACCCCTGAACTCTTCTGTTTGACCCCTGGCGTGTCATCAATACTCAGCTCATAGTAAGATACCCTGTTAGACATTCAAAACTTTGTTTTTTGCACTTAAGTGTTTGATAAAATTGCACTGTTTTGCTGGTGTTGTTTTTTTCACAAATTATAATAAGAACTAATGCTGGTTTAAACTTTAAACACGCTGATAATATCTGACTATACATGTTCTAAACAATACAACTGGACTAGTTCTGGACTAGAAAATATTGTTTTAAGAAACTGTTATGGATATCATTGTGTGTATATTGGCGACAAAGCAATACCATTAGCAATGTTTTTACTTAATAAATGATTTATTTTAAGATATACCATGTGCATAAAATTACTGGCACCTTCAAACTGGCATCTGAAATAGCAGATTCATGTTGCATGCACAATACATAAACATTTATAAATGAATCTAAAGTAAATTGATTACTATGCAAAAAACTAACATCACCTTGATGAAAGACATTCGCCACAGTAGACCTCATTCAATGCGCGAACAGGCAGCACCCTATTATCCCGCACGCCTTTCACGAACATTGGTTGCGAGCACATCTCGTTTTCCTGCACATGCTCCGTGTATCGGTGCTCGAGGTACTGCAGTTGTTGATTGGAAAGCTCTATGGGTTCATCGTTGGCATGGTAGCCAGACATTGTTATCCGAATTCTCTGACGCCATTTCCAACTGGAATAATCGTGCATAATCGCAGTCAGTGAAATTACTGACTACTATAATTTTGGAAACTATCTGAATATGAGTAATATTTTTACATTTTCTGTGGATCAAAATTACTAATATTTTTATTAGTGCTAATGTTTCCTTCTTAGCCCCATCCTAGAATTAGTGCTAGCCTGCAAGCACATGGCTAGTAAAAATGGTTTTGGGCAAGTAGTATTTTGTTAAGAACAAAAAGATATCAAGATAACAGTTACTGTTTTTCTAATCAAGGTCTAAAGCTTCTGATCAATATTTCAGTTTCAATATACATACACTCTCACATGTTTCAGTAGATTTTGTTTTAGAACAAAGATACCGAGATTTCCTAGATAACTGTTGTTGTTTTTTAATTGAAGTGTCCCAATCTAACGATTCTGATCAAATGATATTTTAGTTTTATTAAAAATACACTCTATGGTATAAACAAACTTTTTACATAATTAAAAGACAACCCAGCATGTCATCCAAATAAACATACAAAACATTGATTAACAGCAAAAACACCCCACACTTACTTAAAATCACCCTTAAGTAACCTTTGTAAAACCCTGTCAAAGTTCAATGCTGAATATTTTTCCTTTGGAAGGCACAGTCTACCCTCTGACCTGAAACACAAGTGCTTAATACAGCAACACAAATGCATACATAGCAAGTGTAACTACTGCAGTACAAAAGTGTTACATTGTTTACCAATATGTGCTTTCTGATTCTGAATGGCCAGTCTACATAGGAATTTGCTAACTTAGCCAACTTATTTGTGAGATAACAAATTTGGCAACAGATGATAATGACAAATGGCATGTACATGTACACAGTATTGTGTTTTAACAGAAATACACACATTATATAAAAGATTAATTCCAGTTGTAACGTAGAAGATATCTCTTTTAAATTACAGCCAAGGTATTAAATAAATCCTCACACAATGGGCTTTGGAGTCGAAGGGCTTATTATGGTGAATTTCAGCAACAAAACATGACATACCACATGTGCATACCTGGTGGGGTCTGTGTTCACACCAATGATTGGTGTATCAATGTCGAGAATCTTGGAGGATGCATCGAGGAATGTTCCATCACCACCAGCAGTGATTACAGCATCTGCCCAGGCCAGAACGTCGCTAGTAAACTGGGGACGTTTAACTACTTTGGTTTCAATGCCAGTTGACCTGCAGAAACAATATGATATAGCATTAAAGCAAGACTTCACAACAGAATCATAAAATTGGTGGCATGATTCGGGGCATTGTAAATCAAATTTTTTCTGTGTCTTTAAATTATATAAATACTTAGTCTGACTGGGAGCACAGAGTAGTAAAATGACATTAAAAATGTTACTTCTGATATATTAATAAAATTATTATTTTTGTATTTGCATAACCTTATAATATACTAGTAACCAAATTCAAAGATTGTTGTATGTATCTTAAAATCTGCTCAAAATGATGCTTTTAAACTAAAAAGTCATATCACGGCTCTCACTGGAAAATATTTATCTTTTGCTACCAATTTCGCCATTTTGTAAAAACTGTTGCCATTTTGTAGCCAGTCTGCAGTTACATTGAATGCGTGGACAAAAAAGTTTACTGAATTGCTTCACAGCATCAATCCATGACATATGGCAGCTGAAGCCATTTGACTGTGTTATGTATAATCTCATCACACACACAGTGTTGATACTAAGACCTAAAAATAGCTGTGTTTCTGCTGACACAGCAAAAAACAATGGCTGCTGCAAGTCGGATCACGATATTTGTTTACTTATTACTATTTTAAGTATAAGAAATTTGTCGCCACTTACTTTCGCCAATTGAAATATTTTATCGCCACTTTTTAAAAAATGTCGCATTTGGCGACATATGCGATAGGCAGCGAGAGCCTTGCATATATTCTATGAATTGGTTACGTTTAACTTAACATGTTAAACATTACATTCATTTGAAAGATATTTTACTAAAGTAATTATGACATCATACACTTTCATTGTGATTAAAATTATTTATTCAAATTATTTATTTAAATGCGTGTACATCTGTAAAACAATGTAACAACAAACCTCAGCAACTTGGTCATGTTATCCAAGCAAGTGTAATGTTTTTTGTGCCTTTCCAACAAATTCCGATAATCTGAACGTTTCCTTTCAAGCTGGAAATGACATAAAAAAGTGGTTGATTTGTTCAAGAAACATGAGCAAATGCAAAAACTTGCACCAGTACTTAAATATAATTCTAATATCCCACCCTAGAGCCAAGAATTTCTGTCTAAATCCCGTCAATGGGGATGCTAAAATGGTGTATCAAATGGCCCAGGGGCAAATATAAGCGGGATCCAAAATCCGAACAAAGTCTATTTCCCGGGACCCGGAATCATTTTGTGTGTCAAATTCCCGCCTGTCGGGCATTGCTTTCAATCTAAAATCCCGTATATGCCTGCCGCTCTCCCCCCTAGGGAAAATATTGCCTGCCGCTCTCCCCCCTAAGGTGCATAAGGTGTGACACTCGACATGATACTTGGTGTTTGGTCTAGAAAATGTGTGAACAGTCTCAATTACCAGGTATTGGATTTTTTTTTCTATACTTACTGTTGTTGTTTTGTAGTGATTTTTATTTAATTTTGATTTTCAAGATAGTAATGGTTGAAATGCATTGTTTACTTTCATTGACAATTGCATTTAAATAATAAAGTGCTAAACTGAGAATTCACCATTTTAATGTAGAAATTTTACCTAGTGTATTTTTGTTCATTTGTTTCATATTTATTTCTAATACATTACAATGGATAATAATACATTATTAAATTTTATAAATCAAGATACATAATAATTTTCATGTATAGTCTGTGTGCAATATATACCGGTATTGTACAGGTGTGGTACACTTCATCCTGGTACGCTTGGGTACTTCACTTTAGGGGAATGGGGGCTGGGGCCCACACAAAGGGGACGTTTTGCATCATTTTTAAATTTTAAGGGAATTTTTAACATTAAATTCTGCAACAAAATTATATATATATACATTAAGTTTTGCTAACAAATCTTTTCTTATAGGTAAGTTATGAAAATCATAAAAACTAATCAATTTCGTATGAAAAATGAGCAACAGAACATTAATTCCTAGTAAAATGAAGACATAACGATGCTGTCATTTAAAAACACTTGTTACATAACAACACTTTCAAAATGACAATGTTCAAACTTTCACTAACAATGAAGACATAACGATGCTGTCATTTAAAAACACTTGTTACATAACAACACTTTCAAAATGACAATGTTCAAACTTTGACTAACAGTATCTTGGCTAAGCAATAATATCTAATTTTTTGCATGACAGAACATATCTTTGTATCAATTTTCTTTCTGTAGGATTTTTTATTTTGTGATGCTGTCAGTTACCCCACCCACCCAATGAAATAATCAGTGCAAAAAATGTGTTGGCGTATAGCAAATATGTCACCTACAGCATATATCCACAGTTATATGAGAATGCATTTTTCTCCAAATAAGAAAACCGGCTTGGGGGAAATTTTTAACTAAAATAGGGGGTAAAATATGTACTTTATTTAACAAGGCTATCAAAGGGAATGGGGCCGATATTTGGCCCCATTTTTGTGTATGTGAAATGAGAGCTCTGTAATGGTACACTTTCTCAGACATTTGGTAGCAGACACCTGCTAAAGGGTGTGATTTATTTTCTGACATTTCATCTGGCATAATTATGATCAATTTGATTATCAAGCAATATTTTATGGCACACATAGGTCTATGAGTTCCCCATGTAGAGTGCGTGTGTAAAGAACCAGCCACCCGGCAAGCTCAGATGGTAGAGCTCCGTGCTAGTGTTACGTTAGTAGTGGGTTCGAGCCCTGCACTGGGCGCACTTTTCCTCCCAGGTTTACTTTAATGGAGTCAGGATTACAAGACAGGAGTGCCTGGAGTTCGCCTAAAAGGTTAATGGGCGGAAAAGTGTGGTGAGCGTGGTTAACAACAAGCTGCCAGGTTACCACAGATGATTGAGCGCCGTACTAGTGTTCCTGCGGTCGTGGGTTCGATCCCCACACAGGGGACATTTTTCCTCCCAGAGGTTTACTTTAATGGTGTCAGGAGTGCCTGGAGTTGGCCTAAAAGGTTAATGGGCAGAGCAGTGTGGAGTGTGTGGGTAAGAACCAGCAGCCTGGTTAGCTCTGATGGTTGAGTGTGGTGCTTGTGTTCACGCAGTCGTGGGTTCGAGCCACGCACCGGGCGCACTTTTTCTACCTGGTTTTCTTTACCCACCTTGGATTTGAACTGTTCTTCTGTAGCATGTTTGTACATGAGTTTTTCAAACTCATATCGAGTAATTCGAGACAAAATTACTACTCTATTTGGTCTGAATATTGGAGAATTTATTTTCCCAAATTTGTCTTCATTTCCAACTAACGTGCACATATGTTTCCAATGAACAGAATGACATCCAAATATAATTCCGTTGTGTATATGTTGTAAGAGCTTTACTGTTACGCGATTAATTGACATATTGATGACATATAAAAGTATTCAATGCATTATTGTAACGGTATTAACATTTCAACAAGACTTTGTCTGAAAAAAAACTTATATTTGTGTGAAATTGCACAAACACTAACATGTTAACCACCATTTTGAAATCATATCATAATCATAAGTTCGAATTTTAATATATTCATCCGAAACAAAAATTCCATATTTTATTTCAAAATCTATATATATTATATTAATATTTAGTGTTAATATTTATTTTGGTTTCCTAAATATTACAATTATTGTCGAAACACTAATACGAAACAAAACTTTTAAATATGTTAACATTAATATCGGAATACTACTGATTTCATCGACAACGTCTTTACCGGCCACGACAGCTGTTTCTGAAAACATGTTTTAATTAATTTTAACAGGAAAGACATACATGTTATACTTTAAAAATCTTTAAAAATGCTTCCTTTACACAAACACGATAAAGAATATCGAGGTCCAGGAATTTGTGGGAAAATTGCAGGATGGATGAGGTAAAATGTGGCATTCAACACTTCATGTCCTGTACATCAGTATACTAAAAGTCTTTATATTAAATTTATAGTCCACAAATCTAACTGCTTCCAACCAGTTGGTGATTGTTGTAGATGTTACCACAATAAAAAGACAGTTTTTTTTAATTTTATGATTTCCCTTCCCAATATGTAAAAAAAATGCCCAATCCCGAATATCACGCCGCAACCCTCATACTTTCATGTAACCATCTATCATAGAATACATATGCGTTGCTTAACTTCACAACACAGCCAGCACACTGATACTGCAACACTGAAAAGCTAGTGCAACAGCAAGACTATTGGAAATGACTTACAGATGCTGAGAATGTGTTTGCTACATGCAGGCTTAGAGCTAGCTGAACTTGTTTTACATTTCATGTTCTCTGTCTAGGGCTTCTTCACATACAGGGATTATCCTAGAGGGTGACATGGGCGAAATCGTCGTCCTATGGTGTCTGACTTCGCCCTGTGATCTGATCAAAGCAAAATCAAAATCGCCGAATATTTTCAATACTAAAGCTTATTCTTCTAATCTTATGCCCACTACTGTCATGGTTTATCTGATTGTGGAGATAACGATGCTACAATTATCCGTAATCGATCTTTAGACAGCGTGAGAAAGTTTGTTACACATCACTGACCTGGCATTGTGTTAATCAATCAACCAATCGGCTAAGGTTATTCCAATTGCGGTTCCCGACTTCGCTTACTTGCTTTCAAAGTAAATCTGTTATTAGCAAAGTCTGTCGGGAACCAAGAAAGCGAGTGCACACTGGGCGATATGATCAACTGGTTTACACTAGAATTTACAGTCATTCAGAGTTATTATTACCGTTTTACATACTGTAAAAGAACTTATATTCAGGCTATGAATATTTGCTGTTTGCTTAATTGCGATGTTTGACCTTAGAACTGACAATTAATTTAAAATAAAACAAAAAGATACACTGATCAATTATTTTCCATTTCCGCAATTAACACAATCTTAACAAATATCGCATGTGAAAAGTATCAGATAATCCAATTCCCATTTTGTAGTAAATGACGTTATCCAAACAAAAGCATTGAACAACACGCGACACCATTTCTCTGTTCTGACGCCGACTAACCGCGGAAAAATTATGTTGCACGATTTCCACGTGCAGCTTGCAGGCAACCAAGTGGTGTACAATACTGGTACTTGTCTACCTGAGCGATGTATAACATGTAGTGTTATTAGGAGAAATATCAAGGGTGTTAATAATTTACATTGTAACATTTACTCTTTATATCATGACATTATTTTAAAGGAAACCAGTGACTGCCTTATAAAGTGCAAGTATCAATTGTCATAAACATAAACATGAGTGCTTGTTTTTTGAAAATACTGTTTCTAATGCCAATAAAACTTATTAAGCAATTTTGTGTTTATCTTTCATTACTACAGGTTGTAGTCTTTTAATTAATTAATTATACATAATTCAATTGATTAATTGGCTAAATAGCTGCTTTACGCGTCAGTGTCAGTTATCGATAAACTTCTCCCTGAATTCGGCAAAAGGAGAAGTCACTTCTCCCTAAAATTTTGGGCTAGGATGATCCCTGACATAGGTTGGGGAATGTGCCCAGATTTGGTGGAATTAACCATACCTCAAACAACCAGATAAAGCATGTACACATAATGTAAATTACCAAGGAAATCACAAGATATGCAAAGAAAATAAAATTAATCAGGCTGGGCATTTACCCACAACATAATTACATTTAAAATGTTGGCTCTCACAATTTGTATAGTAATGAAAAACAGACACACATTAATGATAAAGGTGTGAATGTGTCGAACTTACTTATTTAAGACATTCTTATTATCTTCATGAAATGTCTCAAATACAACATTTAATATGAATTTGCACTTTTATGCTAACTAGTTTCCAACTGCAAGTATATTTATCCCCATTAATTTTGTACTGAGTGTCAGTGTTCTGGCGAGGCCGCGAAATAGCGATTTTATCGCATAATTTTCAAAAATGTCGCAAGAAATGAGGTCTAGTAGTGGTTTTTGTCGCATACAAAAGTTAAAGGGACGAATCGTCAAAAGTGCAAAACAATTTGAGGACGAATATCAAATCACTCGAAGTGTACTGAGTATGAATCAAACTTCCGATGAAGATCTGCTTTGTGATTGGTTTAATTCAGTATGGCGCTACAATCTAAGCTAATCGATAACATTATGTGTTTGAGGTTTATCTCCGTATTAAAGAGTATTTGCTTTATTTTCCAAGATGGAGTCCTCTGCGGCGTCGCGTAAGAATTACTTAGTAACGTTTGAGGCTTTTTTAGCCTTGAACGTTATTAAGTAATTTCTCCTCGCAAAACATCAAAACAGACTTGTTCGTTGGTAACGATATGATTCTGTTCGGCGCTTCGCATGCTGCCTGCAGCCCTATTGAAAAAACCAGTGACGGTCTAGAGTAGAGGTTTCTTTGACAGAAACTCAAAGTAACAGTGTCACGAATTTGACGAAAAAACCTGTACTAAATTCTAAAATTCTTAGTTAAAATAGCAAGTTTGCTTGCCTATAATAGTGAAGGAAATGTTATGATGTTTTTTTGATGTGTTTAACTTTACTTTGTATTGAGCACTAAAAGAATAACGTTTTTACATCTAAAAGCAATAATTGAGGTTTAATAGTTTATCAGTTATTTAAGTTGAACAGTTTGTAAGAATTAACATTAACTGTATTTCTGATGTAACTTAACTGCTGTTGGATGAACTTACTCCAACCACTGATTCTTATACAAGACACAACTAGGCAAGGTAATTAAATGTTGTTATTGATTTTATCATTTGTAGGAAATTGTATGTGTATTTTGTTTGTGTCTCAAAAAAATTGGAAATGCCCCCATTTTTTCATGAGCAATGAGACATATGTCTCACCTTTCGTGATACCTCGCCAGAACACTGGAGTGTACATTTGCTACCATAATTTCTGGTTTTAGCGTAAATTTACATTATACGCATAAAATAATGTAGAGCACTGATACATTTGTTAAGGGGAAGCAAACAATCTACATGGAAAATGCATGATTTCAAAGAATGTTTTCTTGGGGCCAATGCCTACATTCCGCCCTGCTATATAAGGTAACAAAGCTCTGCTGTCGTTGCATTAGGTATACCGTAGTGTCCCACTGCTGTGTCCATAAGCTAGGATGGCGCTAAGAAATCTAAACTAGGTGTCCCACTGCTGTGTCCATAAGCTAGGATGGCGCTAAGAAATCTAAACTAGGTGTCCCACTGCTGTGTCCATAAGCTGGGATGGCGCTAAGAAATCTAAACTAGGTGTCCCACTGCCGTGTCCATAAGCTGGGATGGCGCTAAGAAATCTAAACTAGGTGTCCCACTGCTGTGTCCATAAGCTGGGATGGCGCTAAGAAATCTAAACTAGGTGTCCCACTGCTGTGTCCATAAGCTAGGATGGCGCTAAGAAATCTAAACTAGGTGTCCCACTGCTGTGTCCATAAGCTAGGATGGCGCTAAGAAATCTAAACTAGGTGTCCCACTGCCGTGTCCATAAGCTGGGATGGCGCTAAGAAATCTAAACTAGGTGTCCCACTGCTGTGTCCATAAGCTGGGATGGCGTTAAGAAATCTAAACTAGGTGTCCCACTGCTGTGTCCATAAGCTGGGATGGCGCTAAGAAATCTAAACTAGGTGTCCCACTGCCGTGTCCATAAGCTGGGATGGCGCTAAGAAATCTAAACTAGGTGTCCCACTGCTGTGTCCATAAGCTGGGATGGCGCTAAGAAATCTAAACTAGGTGTCCCACTGCTGTGTCCATAAGCTGGGATGGCGCTAAGAAATCTAAACTAGGTGTCCCACTGCTGTGTCCATAAGCTGGGATGGCGCTAAGAAATCTAAACTAGGTGTCCCACTGCTGTGTCCATAAGCTTGGATGGCGCTAAGAAATCTAAACTAGGTGTCCCACTGCTGTGTCCATAAGCTGGGATGGCGCTAAGAAATCTAAACTAGGTGTCCCACTGCTGTGTCCATAAGCTGGGATGGTGCTAAGAAATCTAAACTAGGTGTCCATAAGCTAGGATGGCGCTAAGAAATCTAAACTAGTAGCCAAAAAAATTTAATTTTGCAAAGAAAACCCATTAGATAGAAATATTTTCTGAAAGTATGCTTCATGTTTAAATATTATCCAAAAATTGGAGTAGCCAAATAGAAATTTTAGTAGCCTATTAGAAAGTTTAGTAGCCAATGGCTATTTTGGCTACTGGAGCGCTAACATAGATAAGGGTTAAGTATACCTTTGTCTCGCTGCCCATGAGTAGTTAGAATTATAGGTTATTTTGTGTGTAGATTGATTCTAGAGTCAATTGAATATACAAATATATATTATAATGTAATGTAATAACTCCCATTTTTTTAGAGTCACCATGGAAAATCTTCATCCAGACAGATCATAAAGGGGTGATTTTCTCATGCATTTCAAACAGCCAGTTCTTATTTATTGAAACAAATGTCTTTTTTGCAGACTCATCTTCTCAGAAAAAACTTCAAGGAACATTTTCATGTTTCTGCTGCTGAATTTGTCATTTGCATTTGTGGAGTTGGCATATGGAATATGGACAAATAGGTATGAACATTTTGAATTAAAAAAAAAAAAAATTCAGAGTTATTTCACTTTCTTTGAATTTGTAATTATAAATTTAATTAATTAATTAATTTGATAGCATTATAATTTATACATCAACCAAAAGTGTTAGAACAAATTTAAAATGAAGTAGTGAAATCTAGAATTTAATAAATATTTTAACAATAAACCAATGAAATTATCATATTTGTTTAGAATAAGAAGTTAACAATAGTAAAAATGGCCATAAATGAAAAATAGTGGTCATATATTTATGTACGCTATCACCACTTTGCACTAATATTACGGGTAATATGACAATAAATGTCATGGAAAATCATATTCCGGTCAGGGAAAAATCAGCGAAATGTCTGAGAATTTTATTTCAAAATTTCAGTGGCCATCCTGTTTATGTTCTTGCCAAGTAATGACAATAACGTGCCAGGGCTCACTCTGCCATACGCCAATAGCTTACATTTTCAATATTTGACTAAAGAAAAGTTCTAGTGGGCTACAAATGTTTCTTCAGAAAATCCTCTAAAATGCCTCAAATTAGTAGAATTTCAATGCCATGTCGGGGAGTTTTGGCAAATTTCAGCAAGGGAAAGCCCTGCATGCAACTGAATATTACAACATAATAACTAATGACGATAACTTGTGAACATTCATCTGTTATGTTTGTATTACAGTTTGGGGTTATTATCCGACTCCTTCCACATGTTCTTCGACTGCACTGCTCTGCTAGCTGGCCTGGCAGCATCCGTTATTTCCCGTTGGAGAGCGACTGAAACATTTTCTTATGGGTATAATTAACATTTTTACAGTAAATATTTTATACATACATATATAATGTATTTTAATGGAATTATTTACAAATGTATTTTCCACTGAAATATGATTAGATGTTCAGTAAATGTATTTTTATTTCATATTCAACTTTATAGGTATCCTATGATCAATACTTACATCAGCTTTCACGGACAATGTTAGTAATAATATAAAATATTATTTTTAGATGTTTAACCATTATTTAGACAATAATATACGGCAGAGCTGGGCCGGGCATATATAATCGGCCCGCTGCCGATATAACGGCCCGCGGGCCTTTGGCCCGAGGGCCGTTATACGGCTAGGGCCGAGTATAGACGCCCGGCCCAGCTCTGCCGTATATTATCGTTTATAATACATATTATCCTGTCACAAGAAAACAATCATGTTACTTTCTTTATTACACAAAATGTTAACAAAAACACCAAACAAACTTTCCGTACTTGTATTTAACATTCAACTAGTTACGCAATACGTGACGCAACTCTAACGAATGACGTAATTTATAAACAGAAAAACAGTGACGAAACAAACCAGTTTTCGCTGGACTCGCAGTTTTGTTGTGATGATGAATGTGTCAGTTGGATAAATAATATATTCTGAGACTTTGAATCGAATAAAATCAAACGTTCTGACCAGTCATTGCGATTTCGTAAATCGTGTTTCTGGTCAGAATGGTTAACATGAAATTAATATCATGATTGTTACAAATTAAGGCTTATGGATACAAGACAATGGAATTGAAGTGCTTACAGTATTGTTGGATTTTTATTGTTGGAAGCAATGGATTGAAATTGAGGTACAGTAAAAGTTTCCGATCTGTTCAATTTTGTTCAGTGATTCTTTTTCTCAAACTAAAAGATGCATAGGCTATAGATCGTATATATATTTAATCAATTTAACTACAAACTTTCGTTAATATTCAGTATTTGCATTTTCGGATATAACCGTTTAATTTTGACTAAATACGCCATTCGTGGTCGTTGACGTCGCGCGATCGGATTCTCTTCGATTATCGAAAAATCGGCCGCGGCCAATTATAATTATATCGGCTCAGCGGAGCCGCGTAACGGCCCGTAATCGACGTCAAAATGTTACTATTTTTAGTAACACTATGTATTATTAGTTGTTACCCACTTAATTGGCACAAACAGCGATAGTTCATACATTCATTCCATCATGTTATTAGCGCTGTATATGCAATATGTCTATGCAAAGTATTTTCTTATACCCTCTTTTCAGTTACGTGCGAGCAGAAGTCCTGTCTGGTTTTGTAAATGGTCTCTTCCTGATGTTTATCGGATTTTTCATCTTTTCCGAGGCTGTTGAGGTATATAAATTACTCATTATTAGCATTTTTTGCATTCATGAAGAGAGATTAAAATATAATATCTTACATTTTATGATAACTTTCAGGGGTCTTTTTATGGAGAGAACGTTTTCTGAGACAAGTGTTCTTTTTGTTAGATATAGCATTTTACTTTATTCAGATATTGATTAACTACACCCATTCACTTTGTTTACTAAATGTATGTGGACGGTTTTGCAGAAACAAATTCAAGGGGTTACCTATAGCTGTGCACATTTTTGTGTGGTAGGATAGATCTCACTGTCAGCAGAATTTGACTCTCTTTATGATATCAAAGATTCTAACATAACATACACAGAATGTTTTATAGACAAAGAAAACAAATTTAACTGTTGTTAAACAACGCTATGAACAACCAAAAAAAATTTCAGACTTGAAGTTTTGATGCATGGTTATTTAACCATTTGGGTTTAGTGGCCGATAAACAGCAATACATTGAAATTAAAATTCTTTCCTAAGCACATAGCCGTATGTAAACTACAGGTATAATTACAAACAAACAAGTGCAATGTCATGCCATTTTTCATGTGACATATCAAAACAAAAAGATAATTTCCCACCATGTGGCTCTGTTATTGATTTACTATGGCACAGTTACACATTATATAATCTTTTTAGCATACCGCAGTACAATGTTTCCTGCAACACCTGGGTAAAGCTGCTCAGAGGTGTCATTAAACTAATTCTCCTTACATCAAATGTAACATGATATAAGCTTAATTGGTCATAAAGTATCGAGCAACTGAACCGTGCTCTCTGTTCATTCTAGAGGCTCGTGGAGCCCCCAGAGGTGAGACATGAGAGGCTCTTCCTCGTCTCATGTGCAGGTTTTGTTGTGAATCTCATCGGAATATTCGCCTTCCAGCACGGCCACAACCACTCGCACGGAGGGGATGGTAACTCACTGATATATAGTTTAAACCAATTGTTTTCAGCTCAATTGTGTCGAGAGCCTGTGGTTACGGAGGTAATTTCGAGTCAGTTTCCTGGGTAGAACCAATACTTGGTGAGAAAGATAATTGAAACGTTCCCCAAGTAGGGATCAGGCTCACGAACTCCCGATCACAAGACTGACGCCATATGAGGTTGTCATGGGAAAACCGGGCTAAATGCATGTGCGTAAAGTGTCATCCTGGATAAGCTTGTGCAGTCTGCACAGGCTAATCCAGGACGGCACTTTAAGCTTTTATGTTATTTTCTGTTTCAATGAAGTCTCTTCTAAACATAAATCCACTGTAGGCGGAAAGTGTCGTCCTGGATTAGCCTGTGCGGACTGCACAGGCTAATCCGGTACAACACTTTACGCAGATGCATTTAGCCCGGTTTTCCCACGACACGCCTCATATCTATTACACCAATGCGATCTTGCATATGTTTTTGTAGACAAATTTGATATGTGAATTTGTTGCAAAATGTCAGGTGCAGATATTTTGGGGAGAGCTTATGTTTAAGTAATTGTGAAGTTTACAAAGTCGAAACTTGGGCACTTTTACAGGGCCATTTGCGGCTTCTGCCCTGTCTAAATCTGCCTATGAATGTCAGGTGGTTTAAGTGTTTTAAATAATGATCTGTTTATGAATGTGTTGAGTTCATTATTAAGAATGTTGGTTGTCAGTTCTCATGTGATATTTTATACCCATTTAAAGGCATTTAAATATTTATTTTAATCTATTAAAAGCATTTGATCAATGTGCATGTTTTCTTCGTCTGAATTGTTTTTGTTACTTGTTGGTTTGTAGTATCAATTTGATTAGTTGTTTTATCTGATAGATAATAATTCCAGAGTGTTTATTTTTGGAGCTGAAATATAAATATTAGATTTTATCATTAAATTGGTGTATGCGTCATAATTGAAATAACATTAAACCTTCATTGAATTGTAAATGTATTGATAATAATAATATAAACAGTTCTTCAGTATGTATCATCTTCAGTTCAGGAGTTTAAGCTCACCCATAACACTTTATATAACTAAATGCTGGGCTTTAAAAGCCATAGACTGTTTTTGTTAATTTGATCAAGTACAATAATACTTCAAATTTGGCTAGTTACAATTTGCAATTGCTGACATATAATAGCATTATGGTAGACATTTCCACGTAACCCCATTTACAAAATGGCAGATAACAATAAAAGTTTTCAAGAACCTTAAAGTTGTTGATTGTGTTATGTGGCAAATAACATTTACATGTATAGAGCCTAGCCATTCAGTCTGTGATTTTATTTCATTTCAGATCATGGAAATTCACATGGTGGCCATGGACATTCACTCGGAATTGGTGAGATGGGAATTTTTATCTTACTTATCTTTGATAAATATGTCTAATAAAAGGTTGAACTTAAAGTATCTGGAGCAAAATATTGTCATTTATACATCATATACCATGCTCTTTTATGTATGAAAGTATAATTAATTGCAAGTGATGAACATATTATTTTTTTAAAACTCATATTTGTATTTTTTTATTTAAACTTGCCCAAATAGTTGTTTACATGTTCCGGTTTTCAGGTAAACAGATTATTTCAAACTGGTTGCTTTCTATTAAAACGTAAAAAAACTATATATTTACCAAAATAATAAATACCTGTAACGTACCAGATTTTGATTTAAAGGTCAGTCAGAGAATCATGACAGTCACCACGGACACAGCCATGAGGCTCGTCATCACGGTCACAGTCACGATGACCACGGTCACAGTCACGATGACCACGGACACAGTCACGGTCATAGCAACCCGGAGCCCAAACAACATGTGTCACAGCAGCAGATCATGCATGGTAAGGACAAGGTCCATTATCCTTATATTTCTTTATATTTATGCGAAGTGGAACAATTTTTTTAAAATTTTTTTTAATTGGATAAGACAATTGCATTAAATAGTTCCAAAATTCATTTTACTCCTTTATTTGAAGAGAACAAATGTTTTTTTGTTGTTGTTTTTTAAATATATAAATTCTATTTATAATGTATTTCTGCACTTTAATTGATAAGACGAAAACACTTTATTGCTCCACAGTGTTATTCTCTGCTCATTTGTTGAGAAAAAAAGTATGTTTAACAAAATACTTGAAAAAGCTAATTTCTAATGTATTTCTTCATTGCAGGCGTGTTCCTACATATCCTGGCTGACACCCTGGGCAGTGTGGGGGTTATAATCTCGTCAGCTCTCATCCACCAGTTTGGCTGGATGGTGGCAGACCCTGTGTGCTCCATGTTCATTGCTATTTTAATCACCATTAGGTAAGTTACAAGATAGTCGAGATTTGGTCGTCAATGCATTTAGCCATTCAGAAAGCCCGGCCCTTGAACTATGAAAGTACTTAATGTCAAGCTTAGTCTTAACTGAAATATTGACCAATGAAAATGGATGTTGCATTTTGTCTTTGAATGTCATTGGGAAATATTGACCAATAAAAATGGATGTTGCATTTTGGCTTTGAATTTCATTGGTAAATATTGACCAATAAAAATGGATGATAAAAATGGATGTTGCATTTTGGCTTTGAATGTCATTGGTAAATATTGACCAATAAAAATGGATGTTGCATTTTGGCTTTGAATGTCATTGGTTTATATTTTAAGATAAAGACTAAGTTTTGTAGTTCATTGTTTGACGAAGATGTCTTGTACAAACATTCATATTCTGTTTGCAGTGTTTTTTGGAGTTAGAATTTAGTTGGTGAGGTTATAAATCCAATAGTGGTCAAACATTTTTTGGTAGCAATGTTGGAATGGTTTTCAAAGTGCACACAGTTTAAATAAATTGTTATAAAGAGAAAGTGGCTTTTCCCAGATATTTTGACATAACATGATATGACTTGCTATGTACAGTACAGACAGTACTATAATTTTCAATTCTGAACATAAGTACATTTAGCACCTTGTTGGTAAACCATTTCTCTACATGTATGAACATTTGCTGGAAAAGCAACTTGTAACAGCTTCATTTATATTGTATTGGATAACAACAAGAGTTACGGTTTATCCATAAACACATTGTATGTAAATATTTATGTTTAACAGGCCATATTTATACAGGACATTAAAGGGAATGCACAGTTATGTTAGATAAGAAATTTTGTAACTGACTGGTTTTTACAGAATGTTGTTTCAGTGTTTTACCATTATTGAGGGACTCTGTGGGAATTTTAATGCAAAGGACACCCCGGTCTCTCGACATGCTCCTTCCTATTGTTTCAGTGTTTTACCATTATTGAGGGACTCTGTGGGAATTTTAATGCAGAGGACACCCCGGTCTCTCGACATGCTCCTTCCTGGTTGCTATCAAAGAGTGAGTATTTTCATTCCTTTATCTGGAGAATTCACAGTCATACAGGGTTTGTAGCTATTGTGCAGTTGAAAACAATTTTTCCTATATAGTTTATGATACAACAGAACTTATTTGAAACACATAATTAATGGGCCTATGATGTCATGCATAATTTTGAATACTGGTATGCACCTATTCTTTTTGGCTACATTTTCAACATAAAAACCACATAATACACTTAACATGTACCTAAAACAAGAATTGCTTCTGTGCATTAAAGTAATAAATTGGATAGAGAAAGATATAAAAATGTTAGAGACTATTTCATGTTTTTGGCTGAAATCAGATTAGCATAAGTAGTAATATTGTGGATTTTTTTACTGAACCAGATAATATAACTCGCTTAAAGTGCATAGTTCATAAAAAGTTCTTTCAAACTTTTCTTCCATTTAAATCTGAAGAACATTAACAGGGTAGCCTCGGAAATCAGGGAAAAACCAGGGTATTTGACTGGACATAACAGACAAAAGGCAAAAAGCAAAAGTGAAATATAGAACCTTAGAAATAGGGATGGGACCAGATACTGAAATCAATATTCGAATATTCATTTTAGGTATTCGAATATATTCGAATATTCATTTTGTAAATACTGCTATATACAGCACTCTGTCCGAATATTTACCTATCCGAAATATGTATACTACGTGTACGTAGTTGTTTTACCTTGTTTCAGTGGTAAATGAGCGATATAACTTAGTGAGTGTTAGGCAAATATAAAGTATGTAAGATATTGTTAAATGTATTGTTAATTAATTTATTAATCGTTCCGTACACAAATTTCTCATTACATAGACGTTGCCTGGGTTTTGTCTAATGACCGCGTAAAGTACTTCCAAACACATGATGTAGGCATTGTTTATTAATCAAGACTCTTGTATAATATATGGTGTTGTTATAATGGAGAATAATTTACAAGTGACATATATTAAGATTGACCAAATCATGCTAATTTTGTTAAAGAGATTGATTGATTGATAATGGATTCATTTTGATTGGTTTACTTAGAGAGTAATTGTAATTTACTGTAATCAAGTTAACCGTTTAAATGTCACTTAAGGACAATAAACAACAATGTACGCCTTGTGCAAACTGTGAAACCGTTATCACAACATGACCCAGTTTTGTTATTTGTGGATACAATGCGTCATATTCGCGCCTCCTACAGACCGTTAATTCGCGGCCCTTGTAAAGACCTGGCCCCCCTGCCAATTATCAATTGTCGTTAATTGGACATGTTTGGCATGTGTTGTAAAAACGTTACACTGCCCCCGCCCAGCTGGTAGGCAGGAAATACGACTGGAATTCATGTTAACTTTGCAATCACACTGGAAAAAAAATGATTTTTTAAAAGAAATTTTGTTCTTTAAATAAATTGAAACTCGAATATTCGTATTCGTTTTTTTACATTCGAATATTATCCGATATTCGAATATTCGGTCCCATCCCTACTTAGAAATAATCAGTCTACAACAACCAAGAATAATATTGTATTTGTGTAGAATAAAAAGTTAATTGAAGTAAACTTACCAGAAATTTAGAATGGTGGCCACTGCCACATATTTATCTACACTCTAACCACAGAGCAATAATTTCCCCACTATTCTGGAAATGAATGTTAGGGAAATCTGGAAATATTAGGCAGTGTTTGTTTCACCTTTGGGGAAAGGTGGCCGGGCCCTTTAGATGGGGAATTTTGCAGCAAAAGGGGATTTTTTTTCAGAAATGCATTATTACATGTTTATATTCTACTTTGTAAAAAAACATAAATTAATGAATTGTTTAGCTAAAAAAGATAACTTAGATTATGCCCCAACTTGGTTTGATGAAGAATTACTTGGATTGTTTACTAAAATTCCTCTTTTGTAGTCAATTTTTGTCCGATTTTGGTAATTTTTTTTTATATAAAGCTTACATTCGAAGGGGAATTTTAAGGTAAATATAGGGGGAAAATATATACTTTTAAGCAGGGGAAATGGGGCCGAATTTTGGCCCCAAATTGAATGACCCTAAAAGAAACACTGTTAGGGAAGTTTATTGAATTTTCCAGTGGCAACCCTGATTAACTATACTAAGTCAAATAAGTTTTGCAACAAAAATAAAACTTCATATAATCATGTCATTGAGTCATCATTAAATAAATGGCATTTCATTTCTGCTTTTATTACAAATACTATAGTATGTCACAATGTTATAATAAAATATGACCAATGAACAATGCTGTGTTTTCACTTTTAGATGCATTTTATATTTGCTAACATCCTAGTCATTGCTTAACTTATTTTACTTCGTATATATAGAGTTCCTTGTCCCCACCAGAATTTCTGATCAAATTGTATACACATGTACTCCCTTTGACACTTCAGGTGAGCCAGTTGGAGGGTGTGTACAGTGTACAGGAGCCCCATTTCTGGACCCTGTGCAGTGAGGTCTTTATAGGAACAATTAAACTAGAGGTCGCCTCGAAAGCTGATGCCAAATACATTATCAGTCAAACACACAGTATTTTTACGCAGGTTAGCACATTCAAAAGGTGGATGTATCACTTAAGTGAAATAGCAATCATTATCATTTGTGATATTAATTCAAATTGATCTTTGTTGAGATGAAATTTTCAATATTGCTAAATAATTTATCTTAAGTAATAAAAGTTTTCAAATATATATTGAATTTTTGTTTAAATTATATTATTAATGAAAATAATGTCTAATAAACATGTGTTAAGACCTTTGAAGTGGAACATACGTATGTATGGAAAAGACGTGTATCCTTAAAAATACTAGCTTTTATCCTGTCAACAATATATTCCCGCAAGACAGCCATGGAAAATGCAGCCATTTTATGGACATACACTTTCTATTTCACTGTAAAATTATGTTCATTTATTTGCTGTAATGTTAATCTTGTGCCTCTTATTTACCTTCAGATCGGGGTACGACAGCTGTATGTGCAGATAGATTACGCTGCGATGTAGACGTCACATCCATGTCTCTGTGTTGAATCTGACCGGAACCGTAACCGGATTTCATCTGATCAGACTGATGGGCCAAATCTTCGAGAACATTTCACCATTGTTGTACATTTTTTATTTCTTATATTATGCTATTTTATTTGGGGATAATCTGTCAACTGAACAATTTACGATCCCAGTTTGTTTTCTTTTATAATTATTAAAACGATCTATATTTTTTTAATAGATTAAGAGTTTGCTACTTTTTCCTTGTGTGATAAAAAACAGGCTGCTTAAAAATGAATTGAAAATAACTTTTAACACGGAAGAAATAGTTGATTTGTTCCATTAATATTTTGTAGATATTCTATTTTTCACTGATTATTGCCAGTTTTCATTTGTTAAGAAGGCAGGTTATTTCAAAACATATTTTGTGTGCTCAGTGGTGTTTGTGAACCTTTTCTCTAGTCACTGTTCAGACAATAAATCTTGAACAGAAATGGCATTTGTTTCTCAATCCAAAATGTCATGTGTTTTGTCATGATTTTGACTATGTTGTTTGCTATTCTATATGAGCGGTATACGCCATTCTAACAAAGCATGTTGTTTCATCCAAAAATGTTTTAATAATTTTCAACTGCTGCCTATTTTCAGAGTATTTCGGCGTTAGGGATGCTACAATAGTAACAATAAAGTCACAGATAGGTTTCCACTGAGCACATTTCTTGTACTAGTCAGCATAGTTTTCAGTTTTCATATCACAGTGATGCTTGTATGTAATGGTACCTGTATGCTGTTGTTGTTCTTTTGTGCCTTTGTGATTGTTGTACGTTCACTGGTAATTAAAAGTGGCATCAGCATGTCAATATTGAAATTTACTGAGAATATTAATGCATAAATGTATGTTGTCTTTCTCCTTTTTTCCTGTATTAGGCTGATATATGAATACCGGCATCTAACAATAATGGCAGACTGACAGACATTGGAAATAAGCATATTTAAAAACAAAAACAAATCAAGTTGCTTCACTATAATAGAATAAATAACAAAAGCATTCAGTTACACAGTCTCAATGTAATAGATTTTAATGCATATAGTTATTGTTAAATCTTGGTGTCTTTTTTATTGGAAGTAACCATTTGTGCTTATACATTATCACAAACATAATTATCATTGACAGACTATCAGAATACTCTATATCAAATACTTGTAGTATTAAAGTATCCCTTAAAGAAATTATTCTTAAATTTGAGAAATAATTTTCAACTATCTCTTAAAGCATGTTAACATTTTTAGCTCACCTGAGCACAAATTGCTCATGGTGAGCTTTTGTGATCGCCTGTTGTCCGTAATGCGTGCGTCCATCTTTCGTCAACTTTTCATTCAAACATCCTCCTAAACCACTTGGCAGATTTTCACCAAACTTCACAGGAATGATCATTGGGTGACCCTCTTTCAAAGTTTTTCAAATCGTTACGGTCCGCTGCATATGTAGGTCACAACAGCTAAAAATAGATTTAGAAAGTGTAAACTTATAAAAAATCGTCTTCTCTGAAACCGCAAGACACAGAGGTTTCATATTTGGTATGTAACATCCTATAGTGGTCCTCTACAAATTCAAATTATGCCCCATGGGTCAAAACTGACCACTACCCAGGGGTCACATGGTTTATATTGACTTAAATAGCAAAATGACTTTAAAAATCTTTACCTAAAACCGCAAGGCCCACAGCTTTCCTATATTTGGTACGTAACATTGCATAGTGGTCCTCTCCAAAGATTGTTCAAATTCTGCCCCTGGGGTCAAATCTGGGCGCACCCCTAGGGGTCACACGGTTTATATAGACCTAAAAAGCAAAATGACTTTAAAAATCTTTACCTAAAACCGCAAGGCCCAGAGGTTTGTTCAAGATTGTTCAAATTATGCCTCTGGGATAAAAACAAGCCAAGCCTTGGAGATGCAAATTCTAATTGTGTTACAAGGTCTCAGGTGAGCGTCCTAGGACCCTCAGTGCCCTCTTGTTTGTTGCTGTCATAGCATGTTTTAATTACAACCAATTTGATTGGATAATGTTTAATTTGTATACTGTGACTAATTTGTAACTTTTATAATTGTCTTGTTCCAATTGACCATTTTTATCTGTCAGCTAAAGGGAATGAGCTACGGATCAGGTTAAGTGTTTTTGTATTCTGCTATTGAACACAATTCTGGAATTAGATTTTCATATTTAATAAAACATATTTTTATCAGACAACATGTATTCTCTTCTCACATGTCAATACTCTGTGAGATACTACATAATAAATATTGCATGAAATCTAAGGTTTGTATTTCTTTTGGTTGAATGAATCTATTTCCAAGTTGTTGAACCATAATTTCTGTTAGTAATGGCAAATGGTGCAATATGTATCCACCTAGATAGTTTGGTGCTGGATTCCTACGGACATGGTTCTGTACTAGTTCTAAGTTGTACATGTTCATAGTAGATCTAATTCCATATATTCCATTTTAAAATTACTGTGTGTACCAGTTTTTTCTGTGTGTTTTTTTACATCAGCTGTTGAGATTGCTTTATTGTGCCATTTTCATGCTCATGATGACAGTGCATGTATTGTACTATTGCTGTTTATTGTTCTGCATTTAAAACGAATATGACTACTGGTATCTCGGTTTCTAGTGAAAATTACGAATATCAAATGTTAAGCTCAATTTAGTATACAATCAAAATGGTCTAATGAATTTCAGTGTTATAATATTGTTAATTTTAAAATTACTAATACATGTGTATTTAATCAAATTAATGATGTTCTCATCTTCATCTCGTCATCAAAAGCCAATGATTTTTTTGTAAGCTTTGCGTCATTTATTTGGGTCAAGGTCGCTGTGAATGAGGTAGTTATTTGTTTACTGCAGAATAACCATGTTGCTATAGTTACTCGTTCAAAGTTCAAGTGTGTGAACATACATTACCACTTGCTTCTTCTAAAATCTTACGATAATAATTTCATAATTCAACATCAGGGTGTAGAGTGTTCATGTTTGAGAAATTTGTAGATGCCACATTATCCTTAGTTAGCCCTTGTTACCATAACAATTGATATTACAGAATGTTTGCTGTCTCATCGACCTGTTTTAACAATGCCCCTGGTTTAAAACTTGATAGTAGTTTTTTAAATTCCCTGTTATTGTTCATTTGACATTAAACAGTTTTTAAAGTGAACATTAGTCATTAATTCAAGTCAAGACTAAGTTAGAGATCAAGACCTTTTGAAGTCATTGTGCAAGAGTTTTTCTGGGATTTCACTGTTCAAGAAATCTGAACCAAAACTGTTAATCTAGAATATTGTTATTCATTAATGTGCATTGAGCATGTTTGTTGCAATATTTTTGTTATTACGGATGTTTGTTGCCATTTTACTAATTTTAGACATCATTAGTTTGTAGAAGTAGATCATTTTATGTGTCATATAGAATATTTTATTCTATAAACATAGTGGTAAATAAATGTATGCGTTTTCATTTAGAATCACATGCTGCTACGGTTGTTGTGATAAAATGTGCATTTTTACATGGCAAGATTTTCTGCACAATTTTTATACCTATACAACTAAATGCCACGTTTGCAATTAAAAAATATTAAGTGTCGTACAATTGTGAACGAATAGGATTTGTAATGTTGAATAAGATACAGTATAGAATTTTGACCTAGTTAGTTAATTAATATGTAAACGATTGTGATTTTATCTTTCATCATGTGACCATTTGTAAATACTTGTGTACAGTATTTTATTTGTATAGCTTATGGAATGGGCATAAAAGACAAATATATTTATTAATACAAATACATGTTTGTTCGCTTTTTGCTCTTAATTGTTTATACAAACAAAAATGGTGCAGCCTGATAGTCATTTTTTTGAAAATAAAGTTAGTTGCACAGAAGTAAATAAATTCTGCAAAAAGAAATACTATGCAGTACATAGTCAATTTTTACACGTTTATTTATGTCAGCCACAATTCCTAACAAACGGGTGTCTATAATATGTCGAAGGTGAATTATGTGAAATTGTGAATAGAATTGACAAATCACAGAAAACTCAACAACTAAAAAGCAGACTACATGTAAATCTAAACATATATCTGATACTTGCAATGATGTGATGATGGTGGTGAGGACAAGAATGATTATGATGATTGTCTGGACAACATAACGCTATATTTGGTGGACTGACGTTGTCACTTCCTTGCTGCACTAATATGTCTAAATCAGACAAAAAAAAATGTCTGTTTCGGGCAACGGTCGCACAAAAGTTAGGGTTGGGATTGAGGGTTTTTAAATATTTATTGTTAAGACACATCTTAGTAAAAGAAAACTTGAATATTATCTAAAATCTGATGAATACGGATTTCACGGATAACAATAGTCGCTAAAAACTTTAGGGTCGGGGTTTTTGCTAGGAAGGGTCGGGTTTCCCGAAACACAGAAATTTTTATTTTTAGATATCGACATGATATGAGTTTGTTAAGTATTACATTATATCAAACCTATGTTCAACATGTTTATATTTTAGCCTTGCTAAACAGTTAAATGTTTGAAAAAGGTAAAAAAAAAAAAAACTACACAATATTTAATTTACTAACCACAGTTCACAGCATTTTAGTAAACAATTGATACTACATGTTTATAAATGACAATAGCAACATGCTTTCAAAGGTACTGGAAAATATCATCAACCAGAGCTGTTGATTAGTACACATAATAAATAACAAATAAATGATTATTTTCATTAGTTGAGATAATTTATTAGTTAATACATAATCCCATTAGTTAAGATAATTTATTAGTTTAATACATACTCAAGTATTTTTATGTATACTCAAGTGGATATTTCAAACGTGCCAAACACAACACCAGCATGTCTTAATATCTCATTTCAGTTTGAAGAAAAATGGACCTGGATTATTTGCATCTCCAAGAAGTATCAGGTCTTCGTCATTTCCACTGAGCTTCATGAATGTCGGACTTAATCCATATCGTGCAAGATCAAATATTCTGATCACACCACCATCTTCATCTAACATGTGAATGTTTTTGGAACGCAGGCCACAGACGTAAATATTACCTTCAACATCCATATCTATTCCTGTTGGCCACACCAGCTTTTCATCTTTGTATTTAAACTTCTCAGACATATCCTTTAGATTTAATGCTATAACAGAATTTTCACTCTCACTTAATCTATACAGGATATTGCTGTCAACAAAAATATGTGAATTGGTCTGCAGTTTTTTCCGATCTGGATCAATTCTACTTTTTGTTTCACCGGTAGCCAAGTCGTAGGTTGCATAAACCATGGAATTAACTAAATTTTCTTCACAAACTAGCAAGTTGTTATCATTCAATTCATCGAACGAATAGCAACATTTTGTTGTTGAGAAAGAATTCAAAGCTTTCAGTTGACCATCAAATGTGACAATTTTCTTCTCTGTTGGAAATGAGACCACAATTGTTTTCTGTAGTACACGAACTGTCCATGGCTCAGTTTTTGTCTTTATTTCTGCGATTATCTCTTCATTTTTATGATTGTACTTGATAAGACGCTTGTTTCTATTGTCAGAAAAGACTGACACATTGTCTGTGAAATAGTCACAAGATGAGAAAAAAGATCCAATCTTGCACACTTTTTTAGCCTCTCCATTCATCCCAAAGGCTGGTACCAACATATCTTTTTTGTCCATGGACTTGAAATCAGGAATTTCAGGTAATAGAACAGCTGCAGTATACACTTCTAATACTCCAATGAAGTATTTGGGATTGTGTATATTGTTTTCTTTGCTAAGTCTCACCCGTGTAAACTCTGTCTTGGCTTCACTTCTGATCTCTTCAATATCTTTCTTGTACTTATCTAGAAGTTTTTCCAATCTAGAATTGACTATAAAATAATGCTTATCACCCTGCACCATGTCTGCAAATTTCTCAGTCACTGTTATTGATCTCTCTAACTGCTTAATTTTTGTTGTAATGACTGAAAGATTGCTTTCAATGGAACTGCTAACTTCAACCGCCATGTTTCTGCTGGAAGACAAAAGTTGGCTTATTTCTGTCTCAATTGTTTTCATAACTTTTGCTTTTCTTTCTTTCACTTGTTTCTGAATTGTATCTCTGTCTGTTGCAATATTGTGTTTATATTCCTTGTACACTGTTACCGTATCATCCAGATGAGTTTTCAGCACTTCCATTCTTTTTTTGGAAACATATATTCCAAAGCTTCCAATGTCTGAAATTGTTGTGTTACTGATTTCTTGGACGTCTGAACAACTTCGGTGTGCAACAATAGCACAAGTGGCACAAAAAACTTCAGAATGATCATCGCACCAGAATTCAATTTGCTTTTCAGGATGTCTTTCACACATCAAGAGTTTGTGGTAATCTTGAAGGAACTGACTGTCTTCAATGTCGTGTTCCTTATTTATAGCACAAACTTGATGGCTGCTAGTTGGCTTAAGCTTCTTGTGACACTTCTCGCATTCTAAGCACAGAAATTCAGTGCAATCTACACAGCAAACTGTGGCAAATGAAAATTCACTACCTCTTGCACATGGGTCACATCTGGGAGGTTTGGGGTACGTTTTATTTTGGAGGTCACTTAATGTAGCTCTTGGAAGCGATGACGCCCACTTTCGAGGCGGCAGTTGATTGTCAGGCGGTCTTGTAATATTTCTGCACAGCGGACACTCTATTCCCGAAAGCTGCGAAGGCAAGCAGTCCTTGGACAGTCTCTCAATCCACGTGTGAATGCACGTCTCGCAGAAAATATGCTTACAGTCCAGTAAGCAGGGATTCCTGAACGTCTCGGTACAAATCGAACAGTCGACATTTTTGCTTTCGTTTGTTGCGGACGCCATTTTTTGTCACCTTACTATCATGATCTAGATATATATAGGAAAGAACGATTTAAAGAGCCAATGTTATGCTATTAAATGACATATTTCAAAAAGCGAATAATAGACAAATATTGTCTGAAACTTTTAAAACGAAAGTAAAACTAGGAAAAGCTTTCGGGTAAAACCAATAGGTAGTATCTTAGACCCTACTGTAGTACACCACACTAAACAGAAGGTTACATTGGTGAACCTCAAAACACCAAGTTTCAACACTGGTGAAACTGTTTGTACGCATTAAAGTTATAAAACTCACTATAAAAGCAAAAAGGAAAAAAATCAGGTCTAGATCTACGTACATAAACTGCATATCAATATTTGTTTCAATACATGTAACGGATTGTGCAGTTTTCGTTAGTTGCTGGTAGCTGTTTGTCAGGCGGTCTTGTAATTTTCATGCACAGCTGTTTGTCAGGCGGTCTTGTAATTTTCCTGCACGGGGGACACTATTCCCGAAAGTTGAGATGGTAAACAGTCCTTGGACAGTCGCTCAAACCACGCGTGAATTCACTTCTCGCAGAAAATATGCTGACAGTCCAGAAAGCATGGATTCCTGGACGTTTTTCTGTTATGCCTATAAACAAAGTTATACTTTAGTTGCTGGGTAGCTCAAACTTACGACGCCACCACTCACCCTTTTACAAAGGCCTTGTGTCTTTTCTATTGGAATAATCATAGAAGTAATTAAAATTTAGTGTAGTTTGTAAAATATTTTTCATATTTTGAGAAAGGCACAACGCCGAAACGAGATAATTATCAGAGTAACATGTTTACCCTTTAAATATTTACACTGAGTGTCTTTTTTGGCGTAGCTGTTTAAGCCAACTTTTGACCTTTCTCAACATCCAATCAAATGTTGTGAAAAAATCCCGCCAGAAGTCCCGAACGGATAAATTCTAACATTGCATCGGCTAGTTTAAAAGAAATCCCCACCCCGGCCTGTAAAAATTGGCTCCATTTCTTTTCGGAGGTAAATGGAAACAATGAGCCAATGTGGTAAAATCCAGACTATACCTCTTTACTTTGTTTACGTTTTTTTTTACTAATTTCCAGTTCTGAACTCGCTACGGGAAGCTGTATTGGCTCAAGTTTCATTTTCAATTTACATGTCAGTGTTTACAGACCGTGTAACATGACATTGGGAAAATCCCCAAATGTATCGCTTATTCGATAGGCAACATTGCATAGGAGATATTGATTGCTTTGCATGATTATCCTGAAGAAGAAAAAAGATCCGTACAGACACTGCATTGTAAAGATGTTCGACTGACGTACAACATTAGACAATGTGAAAACACGACGTGTATGCAACAGCAGCACATTTTATTCATGGGAATGAAAACTTGACATGCCTGCTACATTGTATTCGTGGGAATGGACATTGGCACCTATCTGGTACACAGTATTCCTGGGAAGGAAAACTAGACACATATCAGGAAGATTGTGGTTGTAGAAATTAAAACTGCACACGTACCGAGAAGAGTATTCAGTAAAAACACAAGAGGTGTTATTGTCTTTATTTGGTTTCTTATTCATTTTCGCACTATCGTTCCAACTGTGATGTGTATGAAAAAAGGGTAAATGCGTTCATGTAAAAATAAACATCACTATAGATGTTATGGTCATAGACAAATCGTGCAAGTTTGGTCCAGATGGTTGCAAATGAAGTCCCTGTCTTGCATCAAATCCATTTTTGCATTAAATTTCACCATTAAGGGGAAATAACTCCAGTGTTCATTGCCTGATCTGTCTTATTTGCTGCTTGTGCTGAGATCATATGATCAAGCAAAACCTGTGGGAGTTTGGTCAAGATTGAATGAAAAATGAAATCTTCACACATGAAAAAGGCAATTTTTGCATTTTTACTACTTACAAAGGGGCCATAACTCCGCAATCTGTGGCCCATTGTTGGCTTGTGCTGCGATCGTATACTCAAGTGCAAACTCTTGAAAATTTGTCAAGATTGGAAGAAAAATGAAGTCTCTATGAACAAAAAAGGGAATTTTTGCATTTTTTTTCCACACACAAGGGCGCATAACACTGACCTTACCTTACCCAATTTGCTCTTTTGCTGAAATCTTTTGGTCACACACAAATTGTGGAAGTTCTGTCAAGATAGGAAGAAAAATGAAGTCTCTATGAACAAAAAAGACAATTTTTGCCTATTTTTTCAACAAAAAGGGGGGCATAACTCTGGTGTTTGTGGCCCAATCCGGCCTACTGTTGGATTCTGCTGTGACCTTTTCATAATACACAAACTGTGGAAGTTTGGTCAAGATTGGAAGAATAATAAAGTCTCTATGGACGAAAAGGGCATTTTGTGCATTTATTCCCACAAAAAGGGGCCATACCTCGAAGCTTTCTGGTCCGATATAAATACCAATCAAGATTTTATGGTCAAATACAAACTGCCCGATAACTGTCCAAATTGTTGACGGCATGCGGACGACGGACGCTTGATGACGGACGACGACGGAGAGGTTCCCTATACCAATAGCTCACCGAGCACTACGTGCTCAGGTGAGCTAAAAAAACAAATCAAGATGATTCAGTATAATAGAATAAATAAAGCATTCAGTTACACTGTCACAATGTAACACATTCTGATGCATATATTTTTTTTGTAAAATTGTGTATCTTTGTTATTGGTGGTAATCATTTTTGCTTATAAATTGTCACAAATATAATTAGTGTTGACAAATTATACAAATGCACAATATCAAATAGTATTAAAGTAGTTATTGAAACAATGATTAATTAAAAAATAGATTCTTATTAAAAATATTCTTAGATCGGAGAAATAATTTTCAACTATCCTTTGAAGCATGTTAACAAGTTTTTCTATGTCTTTTCAGCATGCTTTAATTATAACCATTTTGATTTAGATGCTATTTAATATTTATATTGTGACTAATATGTAACTTTTATCATTGTCTTGTTCCAATTGACCATTTGTATCAGTCAGCGAAAGGGAATGAACTACGGATCATGTCAAGTGTTTTTGTATTCTGCTATTGAACGCAATTCTGGAATTAGATTTTTATATTTAATAAAAATTATTTACCTATTTAATTTTCACATGTCAATATTCTTTGACATACTACATGTACCGGTATTTCTCATAATAAATATCGCATGAAATGTAAGGTTTGTATTTCTTTTGATTGAATTAATTTATGAATTTATTTCATAGTTGTTGAACCATATATAATTACTGTTAGTAATGGCAAATGGTGCAATATATATAGTTTGGTGCTGGATTGCTACAGTAATGGATCTGTTCTAATTTTAAGTTGTACATTTGCATGGTACTTCCATGTATTTCATTTTAAAATAACACTGTGTGCACCAGTTCTTTTGTGTGATTTTTACATCAGCTGTTGAGATTGCTTTATTGTAGGTCATTAATTGAAAGCAAGTGTCTTATGTTTTGCAAGTGCCATTTTCTTGCTCATGATGATAGTTCATGTATTGTAATATAGCTATTTATTGGTCTGCTTTAAAAAAAAATATATGAATACCAGTTTCTTATGAAAATTACAAATATCAAATTTTAAGCTCAATTCAGTATATAATCAAAACGCTCTATAAACGAATTTCAGTGTTCTCATATTGTTAGATTAAAAACTACATGTATATTTAATCAAATTAATGATGTTCTCATCTGAATCTTGTCATCAGAAGCCAATATTTTGTTTGTTAGCTTTACGTCATTTATTTTGGTCAAGGTCACTGTGAATGAGGTACGTTGATATTGGTTTACTGCAGAATAACCATGTTGCTATAATTACTCGTTCAAAGTTCAAGTTTGTGAACATACATGTCCACTTGCTTCTACTAAAATCTTACGATAACAATTTCATAATTCAACATCAGGCCCTAGTGTGTTGATGTTTGGGAAATTTGAAGATGCCACATTATTCTAAGTTGGCCCTTGTTGCCATAACAATTGATATTTCAGAATGTTAGCTATCTCATCGACCTGTTTTAATTTTTTTGTGTATTTCCCTTAAAGTCAGTGTTATTGTTCATTTGACATTTTATTATAGTGAACATTTGGCTTTAATTCAAGTTAAGACTAAATTTGAGATAAAGACCGTTGGAGTCATAATGCCTGAGTGTATAGTGTCTGAATGTTTCTGAGAGTTCACTGTTCAATAAATCTGAACCCAAAACTGTTAATCTAGAATATTGTTATTCATTAATGTGCATTGAGCATGTTTGTTCAAATAGTGTTGTTATTAGGGATGTTTATTCCCATTTTACTTTTTTTTTCATCATTAGTTTGTAGAAATCAATCTTTTTAGATGTCATATAGAATATTGTATTGGATAATTATATTAGGAAATAAATGTATGCATTTTAGTTTAGAATCACATGCTGAACGGGTTGTTTTGATAAATTGTGCATTTTAACATATGTTTGTAATAAGATTTTCTGTACAATTTTTATTCCTTAGAGGAGTAAATCTAAATGCTATGTTTGTAATTAACATGTTTATCTTTCATCATGTGACCATTTGTAAGTACTTGTGTACAGTATTTTATTTGTAAAGCTTATGGAATGGGCATAACAGACAAATATATTTATAAATGCAAATTTATGTGTGTTGCTTTTTGCTCTCAATTGTTTATACAAAACAAGAGCTGTCGGAGGACACCGCGCTGGACTTTTCTTGTGCTTGTCCGAGTTACTGGCTTTTTTTCTCAAGCAAACTGTATGGATAGTAGGGGCCAATTAAACAAAGTTAATTTCGTTCTCGAGTTGCTGACTGCAAAGCATTTTTCTAATTTTCAAACAGTGACATTGACCCCACCCCATATGCAATCTCATGCGATGTTTAGCTATACGATATCTATAAATTAATATTATTTCATTATTATTAATATTTCAAAATGTTCTCGAGTAATTGAGCAGAAAAATATTTTTTCTATTTTTAGTAACAGTGACCTTGACCTTGACACCACCCACCCCACCCCAAATGCAACAAGAGGGCCATGATGGCCCTAGGTCGCTCACCTGAGTTTAAGGCATCATAATGGCTAATAACATGAGGACAAAATGGCACTAAACCCCTTACCTAAGTATAAAAATCTGGGCCTTGCAGGTTCAGAAGTTTTTTAGTCTATATAAACCATGTGACCCACAGGGCGTGGCCACTTTCTACCTTAGGGGCATAATTTGAAAAATATTTGTAGTGGACCACTATTCAATGTTACATACCAAATATGAAACCACTGGGCCTTGCGGTTGCAGAGAAGATTTTTAAACTCATTTTGCTATTTAAATGTATATAAACCATGTGACCTCCAGGGGCATTTTTGGAACAATCTTCGTAGAGGACCACTCCACAATGTTTCACGCAAAATATAAAACCTCTGGGCCTTACTGTTTCAAAAAGGAAGATTTTTGAAGGCCCACTTGCCATATAAGTCTATATAAACCGTGTGACCTCCGGGTAATCGTTACTTTATACCCCAGGGGCATACTTTGAACAATCTTTGTTGAGGACTACTATACAATGTTACATATCAAATATGAAACACTCCGGTTTCAGAGGAGATTTTAAAGTCATTTTGCTATTTAAGTCTATATAAACCGTGTGACCCCCAGGGCAGGGCCAGTTTTGACCCCTGAGACATCATTTGAACAATATTTGTAGAGGACAACTATACAATGTTACATACCAAATACAAAACCTCTGGGCCTAGCAGTTTCAGAGGAGAAGATTTTTAAAGTCATTTTGCTATTTAACTTTTAAGTCTATACAAACCATATGATCCCCGGGGTAGCCCAGTTTGACCCCAGGGGCATCATTTGAACAATCTTTGTAGAGGACCGCTATACAACGTTACATACCAAATATATGAAACCTCTGGGCCTTGCAGTTTCAATTGAGAATTTTTTTTTAAAGTCATTTTGCTATTTAAGTCTATATAAACCATGTGACCCCCGGGGTGTGCACAGTTTTGACCCCAAGGGCATCATTTAAACAATCTTTGTAGAGGACCACTACCGTAAATACTCAGTCATAAGTCGAGATTTTAAGCCTCTAAAATCGTAGTTTTAAAGTACATTTGACTTATGAGGCAGTTCACAAAAAATCTTAGCATATTATATTGAAATATTTGTCAAATGCATATTATTTCTTACCTGCATATTTGCTAATCCACACACTATAATCCATTCATAATTCACAGTTTGCCCTTTATATTAATTTACCGACAATTAATACAACATGCATAACTGTTTCATTATTAAATAAAATGCAAACTGTGAATGAAACTATCTACTCAACTCTACTTAACTGACTTCCCCACTTTAGGCCCCAGCTAGATCATCAGCCACTAATAAACAAGAAATGTCTTTAAAAAAGACAATCGGCGTTGAAATTAATATTGAGATGTCATTTAAAAATTACCTAAACAGACGGCCAAGATGATCGGTTACGTGACTTCTCAGACCCCAGATTTTTTGGTCTCCACCAATATTAGACTTATTGGACCCCAGATTTTTTTCGGACACTATAAGAAAACTTCTCGGACCCAAAAGTTGATTTGAGATAAATTTATTAATTTACAAATTAAATAAAATTATAATTAATATCTATGCTGTGAATAAACCAATCATACAGTTCCATGTTTCCACCAGTGATATATGAATAACCAAAATAATTTAGGTTAACATAATTTTTATCTGAATTTGTCAAGCCAATTAACAAAATTAACAATCTCAGAAAATAATTTCGGGAATGAATTGAAATTATTATGTATCAGACAAGTCTATATAGTTATTTATAGTACCGGTATTATACCATTCATGTTAGTATAATATAATAACGATTTGAAGTCAAATAAGCATTTATACTGTGTATCCCAATAAAAAGCAACAGTAAGGGAACATTCAGCGATTTTTGAAATGTTAACAATTTATATTTGATAACGCAACATAAACATTCATAAGACTATGACGATTTTAAATTATATCAGTAGAAAATATGATATATAAGGGGTTCCTGTGTATAATTAGTATTGCAAATTGTGTATTCATGCTACGCGAATAACAATTCGACGTACATGTATTCCGAATCTTCTTTCACAACATTTTATCTATAGAAAATGTAGGATTTTTTTTATAGATTAATAACATCTACTGGAGAAGTTGATAGAAAGATGAATGATAAATAATCGTTAATAAATCGTAACCACAATTTTATTTCAAATTAACAGTAAGTTTATAAATATAAATTCTCCATTTATTGAAATTTGTAGGTTTATGATTCTCTGTACGCTATTATTGATGCATGTACGAGTATATTAACACAGCTATACAACGGTTGCTAGCTACGCGCGCTATTTTTAGAATGACACTACTGTTTCTGGAATGTGATGAACTCGCTAGAATCAATGGGCTACGTGGAACGGCAACAATGTCACTGAGATTTATGAATGGGAACATTGCACAATTGCTATTTATAGAGCGTACAGCTTATATAAATGTAGGCTAATCAAAATAGTTATTTCGTTACGTGAATGAATATAGCATTCTGTTTATGGCATACAATGAGAAAATACGTTCATAATTAGCCTCAGTTGTAGAGTATATGTTGAAGATATGTGTATCACTTCATTTTAACCGCTTATGTAAACAATTGTGTAAATTGTTAATCCCCAAAAGTATGCAACAGTTATTGGTATACGTTAAACCATTGTTTGAAGTTTGCATTCCCTAGAATTAGAAAATTTTGCCAATTCTATTGGCATTCAATTTTCCCGCTGCATAATTATCGCAAGAAAATCTGGGTCAAAAGTGATCTTAGACAGCTACGCCGAAAAATCAATAAACCTACAGACGAAACCCATGATTTTCGTGTATAGCATATTGCTAATTAAACTGGCTGGAACCGGTTTTTTTCTACGTCAAGACCTGTCAAATAGTATAAGGCAGTGATTTCACACTTCAAGGCATCTACTGCAGACTGTACCTATATGCCTACTTATAGGGCATACTCTGGCCAATTTTCAGATGATGTTTTATGATCATTCTAACTCGATTTATGGAATGGTTATTATTAGAAATACGTTTCTGGAATGAATTTTAACTTCTTGACTTATGACTGCGTATTTACGGTATACAATGTTACATACCAAATATGAAACCTCTAGGCCTTGAGATTTCAGAGGAGATTTTTAAAGTCATTTTGCTATTTCAGTCAATATAAACCATGTAACCCCCGGGGTGTGGCCAGTTTTTACCCCAGGGGCATTATTTGAACAATCTTTGTAGGTAACCACTATACAATGTTAGATACCAAATATGAAAAATCTGGGCCTTGCGGTTTCAGAGGAGAAGATTTTTAAAGTCATTTTGCTTTTTAAGTCTAAATAAACCATGTGACCCCCGGGGTGTGGCCAATTTTGAACCCAGGGGCATCATTTTAACAATCTTTGTAAAGGACCACTATACAATGTAACCAACCAAATATGAAACCTCTAGGCTTTGCATTCTCGGAGATTTTTAAAGTCATTTTACTATTTAAGTCGATATAAAATATGTGACACCCCGGGTTTGGCCAGTTTTTAATCCAGGGGTATCATTTGAACAATCTTTGTAGAGGACCACTATATAATGTTACATACCAAATATGAAACCTCTCAGAAGAGAAGATTTTTAAAGTCATTTTGCGATTTAAGTCTATATAAACCATGTGACCCCCGGGGTGTGGCCAATTTTCAACCCAGGGGCATCATTTTAACCATCTTTATTGAGAACCACTATACAATGTTACCAACCAAATATGAAACCTCTAGGCCTTGAAGTTTCAGAGGAGATGATTTTAAAAGTCATTTTGCTATTTAAGTCTATATGATACATAGTGTTACTAAAAATAGTAACATTTTGACGTCGATTACGGGCCGTTACGCGGCTCCGCTGAGCCGATATAATTATAATTGGCCGCGGCCGATTTTTCGATAATCGAAGAGAATCCGATCGCGCGACGTCAACGACCACGAATGGCGTATTTAGTCAAAATTAAACGGTTATATCCGAAAATGCAAATACTGAATATTAACGAAAGTTTGTAGTTAAATTGATTAAATATATATACGATCTATAGCCTATGCATCTTTTAGTTTGAGAAAAAGAATCACTGAACAAAATTGAACAGATCGGAAACTTTTACTGTACCTCAATTTCAATCCATTGCTTCTAACAATACAAATCCAACAATACTGTATGCATTTCAATTCCATTGTCTTGTATCCATAAGCCTTAATTTTTAACAATCATTATATTAATTTCATGTGAACCATTCTGACCAGAAACACGATTTACGAAATCGCAATGACTGGTCAGAACGTTTGATTTTATTCGATTCAAAGTCTCAAAATATATTATTTATCCAACTGACACATTCATCATTCAGAATTCGTCCATGCATGATTTATTAAACTAATAGTAATGTATTTTACTAAAAATAAAAGCAAACACGACATAATCGTTGTCACAACAAAACTGCGAGTCCAGCGAAAACTGGTTTGTTTCGTCACTGTTTTTCTGTTTATAAATTACGTCATTCGTTAGAATTGCGTCACGTATTGCGTAATTAGTTGAATGTTAAATAAAAGTAAGGAAAGTTTGTTTGGTGTTTTTGTTAACATTTTGTGTAATAAAGAAAGTAACATTATTCTTTTCTTGTGACGGGATAATATGTATTATAAACGATAATATACGGCAGAGCTGGGCCGGGCGTCTATAATCGGCCCTAGCCGTATAACGGCCATCGGGCCGTTATATCGGCAGCTGGCCGATTATAGATGCCCGGCCCAGCTCTGCCGTATATTATTGTCTAAATAAACCATGTGACCCCGGGGAGAGGCCAGGTTTGACCCCAGGGGCATCATTTGAACATTCTTTGTAGAGGACCACTACACAATGTTACATACCAAATATGAAACCTCTGGGCCTTGCGGTTTCAGAGAAGATTTTAAAAGTCATTTTGCTATTTAAGTCTATACAAACCATGTGATCCCCGGGGTGTGGCCAGTTTTGACCCCAGGGGCATCATTTGAACAATCTCTGTAGAGGACCACTATACAATGTTACATACAAAGTATGAAACCTCTGGGCCTTGCGGTTTCAGAGGAGAAGATTTTTAAAGTCATTTTGATATATAAGTCTATATAAACAATGTGACCCCCGGGGAGTGGCCAGTTTTGACCACAGGGGCATTATTTGAACAATCTTTGTAGAGGACCACTATACAATGTTATATACCAAATATGAAAGCTCTAGACCTTGCTGTTTCAGAGGAGAAGATTTTTAAAGTCATGTTGCTATATAAGTCTATATAAACCATGTGACCCCCGGGGCGTGGCCAGTTTTGACCCCAGGGGCATCATTTGAACAATCTTTGTAGAGGACCACTAGAGGATGTCACATATCAAATATGAAAGCTCTGAGCCTTGCGGTTTCTTGAAAGAAGATTTTTTTAAGTTTTCACTTTTTAAATCTATTTTTAGCTCTGGTGACCTACATATGCAGCGGACCGGAAAGATTTGAATAACTTTGAAAGAGGGTCACCCAAGGATCATTCCTGTGAAGTTTGGTGAAAATCTGCCAAGCGGTTTAGGAGAAGATGTTGTTTAAATGAAAAGTTGACGGCACACGCACGCACGCACAAAAAGCTCACCATGAGCACTTTGTGCTCAGGTGAGCTAATCAAACGTAAAGTATTACTGTAGGCTATCTATGTATAAAGTTTCAGATTCAATCTCGAGTTAGAGAGTGGAAATCAAAAGTTGACGCCGCCAACCCCACTCGCTGGAATGTAAAATTTCTAAATGAAAAAGGCCCATAATTTTGACAAATTTCAAACTAGAGTTATAAAAATTCGCCTATGGGTTCATTTTAATATAGGGAATAAGTGTTTTAAGTTTGAATGAAATCTCTCAAGCCAATCCTGAGAAACTAGCTTACCGAAAAACATTAACCTATCAAAATAGCTTATACCTAATATTTTTAAGAGTAAAATCCAATAATTTTGACAAATGTTAAACTAGAATTACCATACTTGGCTTATAAGTTTATTTTAATATGGGGAATAAACTTTTCAAGTTTAAATAAAATCCCTCAAACCATTCCTGAGAAACTAGCTGATCGTAAAACTTTAACCTAGACCGGACGACAACGCTGACGCCGGGGCGAGTAGAATAGCTTGACGTTTCTTCGAAAAGTTGAGCTAAAAACTGCAGTCTGATGAACTCAATTTGCAGAAAAGCATGAATTTTAAATAGAGTAAATAACTTCTGCAAAAATAAATACTATGCATTTAAAACCGGTAGTCATTGTTTTGACATGTCTATTCATGTCAGCATAGTTACAAACAAACAGCTGTCTATTATTTGTTAAAGGTGAATTACATGACAATATAGTAGGAAAGACTAGATCTATAGTCACAAAAAATACACACTGAAATGCAGACAACACGTTAATCCGAAAATACAACTGAAACCGGACGACAACCACGATAGACTAGAAGGATAAACTAGAACTCCGCGAGTCGGATGTGTCGCTTGACGGGGCATAACCCAAGTACGATAAGAGCAATTATGCCGAAAACCAAACTTAACCTTTCTTTTGTGCCTACTAAAGCTTCCCTAAAGTTTCATAATGATTGCACACAAACTTCTCAAGTTTTTTTCTGCACTCTACACAAGTCTTTATTTGAAATTTTTTAAGGGGGAATAACTCAAGTAAGATAAGAGCAATTATGCCGAAAATTGAACTTGACCTTCCTTTTATGCCTTCTAACTCGTCCGTTAAGTTTCATAATGATTTCACAAAAACTTCTCAAATTATTGTCAGCGCAAGCCTTATTTGAACTTTTTTTTAAGGGGCATAACTCAAGTATGATAATAGCAATTATGGGGATAATTGAATTGAACCTTCCGTTTGTGTCTACTAACACTGACCTAAAGTTTCATAATGATTGCACAAAAACTTCTCAAGCTATTGTCTGCACAAGTCTTATTTGAACTTTTTTTAAACAGGGACATAACTAAAGTATGATAAAAGCAATTATGCCGAAAATCGAACTTAACCTTCTTTTTATGCCTACTAACACTTCGATGAAGTTTGATCATGATTGCACATAAACTTATCAAGTTATTGTCTGCACAATCTGAAGGGGACGCCGCAAACAACGCCACCGCCGCCGACGCGGCGAAAAGTAACCCCAATATGTCGCATTTTCAGGACGGCGACACAAAAATAGTGGTTATAGTAATATAACAAAGTTTCTACACCTGAAAATTTCATCAATACTGATATATAAAATTTCAAGTACACATCAGCAATAAGATCTTTTGGAGAAAAGCAAAAGTGCCTTTAGACACTAGTATCCAACAGTTCAAGGCACAACATTTTCTGTTGATGTTTTTGTTCATTTCATTTCGATGAGCATTATTTTTTTCTATTTTTACCTCATGCGTTGATTATTACAAATACAAAGTTTGAAACAAAAATACACAAGATATACCTTACCAACCACACTGCACAGCATTTAAGTAAACGATAGATATTTAACGCATTTATAAATTTCATGCTTTCACGGGAATTGGTCATATACTAGAAATGTTATTACAACTAATGAAATAATAACAAAAAATCTCACTGTTAACAATCAATAAATAGAACAAGAATTTGTTTTAGCATGATGTTAGAGAACACAAGCTACTAATCAAGTAAAGCGCTACATTATAAATAATAAACAGTCGAAACTGACATTATTACAGTCCGAAATATGTACTAATATAGGTATATTACCGTCGGTCGAAAACGCTTATGTTTTCGCTGATGTACTAATTAGGCCTTATAATAATCACTTATCCAAGTAGAGAATGTTCAGTTATAATCTTAAAACTCAAATGTCCTTCCTGAATGAAACAATCTAAGGAACAAAATCTTTCTTGATATTTCCAACTTGCCAATCACAACAACATATTTTAATTTCTCACTTCAGTTTTAAGAAAAATGGACCTGGATTATTTGCATATCCAAGAAGTATCAGATCTTCGTCATTTCTACTGAGCTTGATAAACGTCGGACTAAATCCATATCGCGCAAGATCAAATATTCTGATCACATCACCATCTTCATCTAACATGTGAATGTTTTTGGAACGCAGTCCACAGCCATAGATATTACCTTCAACATCCATATCTATTCCTGTTGGCCAAACCAGATTTCTATCATTGTATTCAAACTCCTTTGATCTATCCTTAAGATTCATAGCTATTACAGAACTGTCCCTGTCACTTAATCTAAACAGGATATTGCTGTTAACAATAATATGTGAATTGGTCTCCAGCCTTTTCCCATCTCAGTCTGTATCAATTCTACTTCTTGTTTCACCAGTAGCAGAGTCGTAGGTTGTATAAACCATGGACATACCATAAGATACATTTCTTCACAAACTAGCAAGTTGTTATCGTCCAAATCAACAAACAAAATAGCAACATTTTGTTTTTAAGAAAGAATTCACGGGTTTTAGATGGTCATCAAAAGTGACAATTTTTTTCTCTGTTGGAAATGAGACCACAATTGTTTTATTGAGTACATGAACTGTCCATGGCTCAGTTTTTGTCTTTATTTCTGTAATGACCTCGTCATTATTATGATTGTACTTGAAAAGACGCTGATTTTTCTTGTCAGAAAAGACTGACAATCTGTCTGTGAAATAGTCACAAGATGAGAAGAAAGATCCAACCTTGCATACTTTTTTTAGCCTCTCCATTCCTTCCAAAGGCTGGTACTAACATATCTTTCTCATCCATGGACTTGAGTTCAGGAATTTCAGGTAATGGAACAGCTTCAGGATACTCCTCCAACACTCCAATGAAGTATTTTGGATTGTGTTCACTATTTTCTTTGTTAAGCCTCACCCGTGTAAACTCTGACTTAGCTTCATTTATGATTTCTTTTACATCTTTCTTGTAATCTTCTACAAGTTTTTCCAATCTAGAACTAACTATAAAATCATCTTTATCACCCTCTACCATGTTTGAACATTTCTCAGTCACTGTTATTGATCTCTCTGTTTTATTTTTGCTGTAATGACTGAACGATTTCTTTCAACAGAATCACTATATTCAACCACCTTTTTTCGTGCTGGAAGACATAAGTTGACTTATTTCTGTTTAATTTTTTTTTATCACTTTCGCTTTTCTTTCTTTCCCTTGTTTCTGAATAGTATCTTTGTCTTTTGCAATATTGTGTTTATATTCCTTGTGCACTGTTACCATATCATCCAGGTTTGTATTCAGCACTTCCATTCTCTTTTTGGAAACAGATAGTTCCTGGCTTCCAATTTCTGAATTTGTTGTATTACTGATTTCTTGGACGCCTGAACAACCTCGGTGAGCAACAATAGCACAAGTGGCACAAAATACTTCAGAATGGTCATCGCACAAGGATTCAATTAGCTTTTCTGGATGTTTTTCACAAATCAAGAGTTTGTGGTAATCTTGAAGGTACTGGTAGTCTTCAATGCCGTGTTCCTTATTTATAGTATAAACTTTATGGCTGCTAGTTGGCTTAAGCTTCTTGTGACTCTTCTCGCATTCTAAGCAAAGAATTCAGTGCAATCTACACAGCAAACTGTTGCAAATGAAAATTCGCCACTTTTTGCACATGGGTCACAAGTAGACAGTTTAGGGTATATTTTACTCTGAAGGTCAGCCACTGCGATGGCAAACAGTCCTTGGAAAGTGTATCAATCCACGTGTGAATGCACGTCTCGCAGAAAATATGATAATAGTCCAGTAAGCAGGGATTCCTGAACGTCTCGGTACAAATCGAACAGACGACGTTGTCCGAATTTGTGCTTTCCTATGTTGCGGACGCCATTCTTGTCACCTTGCTATGATAATCAAGATATGTGTAGAACAACACACTGTAAATATTTAATAATAATGTATTAAGTGACAACTGTCAAAAAGCTAATAATACACGTGTATTGTCAGTCTTTTAAACTGAAAGTAAAACTGGGAAGACAGTAGGGTAAAACCAATATGCAGCATTTTACACCCTACAGTAGGCATGAATACACAACACTAAACAGAAGGTTACATTGGTGAACTACGAAAAACAAAGTTTAATCACTGGTGAAACAGCCTATACACAAGGTTGTTTTCTACCATTTTAAATAGCTGCGTTAGTTTGCCGTAAAAGCCTAAAGCTTTGCTTCCATTTTCGGCATCGAACGATAGAATGTCATTGCGATGTGTGTCTGTCTGAACTTATTTACGATAGATGCAATGCCGTTTTTTGTGTGAACTGATTTATGTATTTATGATAAAAGCAATGCCGTTTTTTGTGAACTGATTTATGGCAGATGCACTGCCGTTTGTGTCTGTCTGAGTTTATTTACGATATAATAGATGCACTGCCGTGTGTGCCTTTCCAAGCTTATTTACGATATATGCACTGCCGTTTGTGTGTGGTCTGAGCTTATTACGATAGATTCATTGCCGTTTGTGTTTTCTGAGCTTATTTACGATAGACGCACTGATGTGCGTGCCTTTTCTGAACTTATTTACAAAAGATGCACTGAGGCGTGTGTGTGTGAGAGCTTAATTACGATAGACGAAATGAGATGTGTGTCTGTTTGAGCTTTTTTTACGATAGATGCACTGCCGTTTGTGTTTTCTGGGCTTATTTAAAATAGATGCACTGCCGTCTGTGTCTGTCGGAGCTTATTTACGATAGACGCACTAAGGTGTGTGCCTTTCTGTACTTATTTACGATAGATGCACTGAGGTGTGTGTCTATCTGAACTTATTTACGATATATGCACTTCCGTCTGTGTCTGTCTGAGTTTATTTTCGATAGACGCACTGGAGGTGTGTGTCTGTCTGAGCTTATTTACGATAAATACACTGAGGTACGTCTGTGCCTGTCTGAGTTTATTTACTATAGACGCACTGAGTTACGTCTGTGCCTGTGTGAGCTTATTTACGGTCGACGCACTGAGGTACGTCTGTGTCTGTCTGAGCTTATTTACGATAGTCGCACTGAGGTACGTTTGTGTCTGTCGGAGCTTATTTATAATCTGACGTGTGTGTCTTTTATAGCTTATTAACGATAGACGCACTGAGATACGTGTGTGTATGTCTGAGCTTATTTACGATAGACGCTCTGAGGTACGTCTGTGTCTGACAGAGCTTATTTACGATAGACGCACTGAGGTACGTCTGTGTCTGTCTGAGTTTATTTACGAAAGACGAACTGGGGTACGTCTGTGTCTGTATGGGTTTATGTACAATAGACGCACTGAGGTACGTCTGTGTCTGTCTGAGCTTATGTACAATAGACGCTCTGAGGTACGTCTGTGTCTGAGTTTATTTACGATAGACGCTCTGAGGTACGTCTGTGTCTGTCTGGGTTTATGTACAATAGACGCTCTGAGGTACGTCTGTGTCTGTCTGGGTTTATGTACAATAGACGCACTGAGGTACGTCTGTGTCTGAGTTTATTTACGATAGACGCTCTGAGGTACGTCTGTGTCTGTCTGAGCTTATGTACAATAGACGCACTGAGGTACGTCTGTGTCTGTCTGAGCTTATGTACAATAGACGCTCTGAGGTACGTCTGTGTCTGAGCTTATGTACAATAGACGCTCTGAGGTACGTCTGTGTCTGAGTTTATTTACGATAGACGCTCTGAGGTACGGCTGTGTCTGTCTGAGTTTATGTACAATAGACGCTCTGAGGTACGTCTGTGTCTGTCTGAGCTTATGTACAATAGACGCACTGAGGTACGTCTGTGTCTGTCTGGGTTTATTTACGAATGACGCATTGTGGTACGTCTATGTCTGTCTGAGCTTATTTACGATCTGACGTGTGTGACTTTCACAGCTTATTTAAGATATATGAACTGGGGTTTGTGTCTTTCTGATCTCGTTTGCTATTGTTCCACTTCATTTTTGCAAGCAATATGATAATAAATTACACGATTTACTATCAAAATATCGCTTAAAGACAGTTCAGGAATGGCATAGAGACACCTTCTATTCCATGTGACTTGATATGCACTGTAACAACAAACGCATACCGGTAAGTTCCTATGTCATTTTCACGGTGTATATGGTCACCGTATACTGCAAACTCCGCGCAGAGATTTGACTGGTTCCGAGCATAGCTCTAATCAAATCCCTGCCGTCATAGCAAACCACGTGATGATGAAATCTAATCTAATTTAAACTTCTAGATATTATTTATGGTTTTAATTAGTTATTTTCTTTTTCTGTTTTCATTATTGACTGCAAACGATATATAAAAAGTCTACTTATGTAGAAAATTGCACTGAGTTGCATTAAATAAGGAAAAGTTACAAACACGTAATCCTTCCAGATCTGGAAGGATTTTACTTGTGATGGCAGTGGTTACCATTAACCGATAGGGGAGGTAACCGCTGCGATGAGTTTGCGTATACTGATGAAATACAACTACGTTACTTTTATAATGAATGGATGGGCACCGCATACTTATGGACAAAAAAACATAGTGCAGGGCAAGAAAATGTTGATTTCTCCGTGGTTTCTTCATTATATGACAATAATTTTAGTTCTACGGAACACAGTGGATATCGCTACTCAATATTCTTAAAACATATTTTCCTGAAATTCGTCCATCGTCATCGACGAAGTAAAAAAGTGTCCATGTCTTTTATCCATGAAGTGAATTTTCAAATATATATTCAGATTTCTCTTCCATTTTGGCTATAATTCGTATGATAGAAGCTCATTTAAGTTTATATGATCTTATCACTGTGTTTTTGGTGAAACAATACGTTTGGAACTATAAACTTTATATTGAAACTTAAGATTTAAATGCGAATTATGCATATCATTCAATACAGGTACTTGTTTTTGACCGAGATCTTCACCATGCTAGCACTATTTTACTAAAATTGAACGTTTATGTGTGGCTTAAATAATATTTTGTTCCGTGCAACTTGTGGTTTTATCACAGAGTATATGGATGGTTAAATATTTTTTCCACGAAGTATACTGAGCATTCCAATTTTATTTGAGCAGTATGCGGTGACCATATGCACCGTGATTTTGTAGGACACGCGCGTTCCTACGTTCCTGATGCACTCATGTGTTCCATAATAATAGAGACTATAGTAATTTAACAACTCGATCTGGCAGCATACGCAAAACTTCAATTTTCATTTTTCTGTAACTAAAGTTATAGACAGTACTACGGAAGCGTGGTTTCAGTTACCCAGTACCGGTGTATTCCACTGTTCTACCAGACGAGTTGAACGAGTTTTAGGGACTTATTAGGCGAGAGTTTGTTGATTTCTAGATTCTCAGATTCGCCGAACCGATTGTTTCCGAAAGCAACAAAAAGTTGTAGAATGTATAACCGATATCGTAAAAATACCTTGTGAAGGGGAATGAAAACTCGACATGTATGCAACACATTGTATTAATGGGAATGAAAACTCGGCATGTATGCCGCACATTGTATTCATGTGAATGAAAACTCGTCATGTATCTGGTATATTGTATTCATGGGAATGAAAACTCGTCATGTATCTGGTTTATTGTATTCTTTGGAATGAAAACTCGACATGTATCTGGTATATTGTATTCATGGGAATGAAAACTCGTCATGTATCTGGTATATTGTATTCATGGGAATGAAAACTCGACATGTTTACGGTACATTGCATTCATGGGATGAAAACTCGACATGTATCCGGTACACTGCATTCATAAGAGTGAAAACTTGATATATATCCGGTACATGGCATTCATGAGAATGAAAACTGGACATGCATCCGGTACACTGCATCCATGGAAATGAAAACTCGACATGTATATCCGGTACATTGCATCCATGGCAATTAAACAACTCGAAATTTACTAGGTATATTGTTTTTATGGGAGTGAAAACTCAACATGTATGCAGCACTTTGTATTAATGGGAATGAAAGCTCGACATGTATCCGCTACATTGTATTCATGGGAATGAAAACTTGACATGTTTCCAGTACATGGCATTAATGGGAATGAAACTCAACATGTATCCGGTACATTGCATTCACTGCATTGAAAACTCCAAATTTACCAGGTACATTTTATTTATGTGAATCATAAACTTGACATGTATGCAGCACACTGTATTCATGAAAATAAAAACCTAACACGTATGAAGCAGCAACAGCACATTGTATCTATGGGGATGAAAACTTGAAATGCCTGGTACATTGTATTCATGGGAATGGATACTGGCACATATCTGGTACATAGTATTAATGGGAATTAAACTTTTACATGTACCAGGAATATTGTGTTCATGGAAATGAAAACTGGACATGTACGTACTGGTAGTACAGAGTATTCAGTAAAAACACAAAGAGGTGTTATTGTCTTTATTTGGTTTATTATTCATCTTCGCACAATCATTCCAACTGTGATGTGTATGAAAAACGGTAAAGGCGCTCATGTAAAAATAAACAGGGAATGCAAAACAATGCGATACAATTTCAAGACATTCTAAATATGATAAGTACACCTAAACAGAATCACTGACCAATGTGAAGAAATGTATTAATTAAAAGTAATTATGAAAAAACCAACAGATATCAAGTATACAATTTCATAAATATGTATGTATAATTTTCAAGTATTTCAATTTCAGGTAATTATGAAGAAAATAATAATACAACTACAGTGCTACACAACTAGATGCCTCTTATTTTATGTAATAACAGTGGAAATCACAGTTTTCAGTTGCATCCAATGACATGATAATTAATACTTATAATGTGCGTCTATAAGAAAGCCAGCACAGTTTAAAAACAAGAGGGCCATGATGGCCCAAAACACTCACCTGAGAACTGGTACAGTTGAAGACCAGACTGTTGTGACAGGTTTCAAAATTAAGGTATCTGAACAATATGCAGAGCGGGATAGGATCAATTTTGATTTAAAACATCGGTTAGCGCAATGGGCTAACTAAATTTCGAGTTAGATAGTGGATGTGCGTTTTTTTTGCTAATGGTTCTCAAATAATTTTTCTCGATATTCTTACCTGACCCTTTTTCATTAAGTCATTGACAATTCTGGAAAATGCAGAAACAGTAGATTTTGATGTCTTTTTCGCGAACAGTTTTGGAGAACTAGCTGCAATGCGATAATTGCGGTGGCTGTGCTATAAGGTAAAGTTTTGCTTTTTCTTTGATAATTTTCTGTCCAATGATGATAAATGATGTTAATGCAGGCTCTGAAGACATCAATGTTGCATGTACAAATAACTGCATGCAAGTCTTGCAACTGTTGGAAATCACATTTTATCCATCAATTTTTATGGTCATGCGCAAACTGCTTAAGTTTGGTTACTCCGGGTTACAACATTTTTTGGTTACAACATTGAATCAAAAATAGTGTGTTTAAGTCAATCATTGATAACTTGTTGATGTTTTTTTCAATATATATTTTATGAAGAAGTCAAACTTCAAACATAGCTAATTTATTTAATCACAACGTTTCGGCTGAAAAGCCTTCTTCAGGTAACATGTTATGACAAAGACGTTATAATGACGTCATGACGTCATAATACATGAAACATAATTTGGCGTACTTATTACAATATATAGGATTCACAAAAGATACACCATACATGTAAAATGCAAATAGAGCAACGTGTTAATAAATACAAGTATGAACTATATATATGTCATATGTACACCTGAGACAATACAACTATTAGTAAAGTAATTTTGTGTTCATACCATTAGGCATGATGGTACTAAGTTTATACATCCACTCAGTTTCTTTTAAAAGTCGCTGCCAATTGTTATTAACTTTATCAATCGGCATAAATGAAAATTCATCAAACGAGTGGCCATTAGAATTGAAATGTTCCGATACAGAAGTAACTGTGTCTGGATAATGCTTGATATCAAACTTATGGCTATTCATTGTAACACTACATTTTTTTTTTCCAACCACAATGGGCAATAACTCTGGGTCTTTTCTGGCCCGATCATGCTTATATTCGACTTCACCTGTAGCCTTACATTCATAGACAAACTGTACACGATTGGTGAAGATTGAAAGAAAAATGAAGTCCCGATCCTGAATAATGTCAATTTTTGCATATTTTTTTTACAAACAAAGGGCAATAACTCTAGTGTTTCTGGTCCAATGTTGCTTATATTTGAGGTCACCTTTAATCTTATGGTCATAGACAAACTGTGCAAGATTGGTGAGGATTGAATGAAAAATGAAGTCTCTATCCTGAATAATGTCAATTTTTTGCATATTTTTTTCAATAAGGGCAATAACTCTGGTGTTTCTGGTCCGATCTTGCTTATATTCAACTTCACCTTTAATCTTATGGTCATAGACAAACTGTGCAAGATTGGTGAAGATTGGATGAAAAATGAAGTCTCTATCTTGAATAATATCCATTTTTGTACATTTTTTTAATAAACAAAGGGCAATAACTCTGGTGTTTGAAATACGATCGGACCCATTTTTGGCGTCTGCTGAGATCTAATGGTCATACACAAACTGTGAAAGTTTGGTTAAGATTGGATGGAAAATAAAGTCTATACCTTGGAAAAGGGCATTTTTGCACTTTTTTTGAATGAGAAAGGGGCAATAACTCTGGTGTTACTGGTATGATTTGACCCAATACCAATCCCATCCGAGATTTTATGGTCATACACAAACTGTGCAAGTTAGGTAAAAATTGAATAAAAAATGTAGTCTTTATCGCGATAACGGTCCAAATTGTTGACGGCATACGGACGACAGACGATGGACGAAGGCGGAGAGGTCCCCTTTACCAATAGCTCACCAGCACTTTGTGCTCAGGTGAGCTAAAAAAATGTAGTCTTTATCGCGACAACCGTCCAAAGTTTTGACGGCATACGGACGCCGAACGATGCCGGAGAGGTCCCCTGAACCAATAGCTCACCGAGCACGAAAATGCATCTTAATTTGTTTTTCTAATGCGAAAACAACTTTTACAGTAATTTATCACAGTTTTGCATGAATAAAGCTAATAATTATTTTAAATTTGTCAAAATTTGGGCCTTGTTGTCAAAAACAGGAATTTTTGCTGTACATATTTAATTGTATATGTCTATATATGTATTGGACAGGGAAATGTCTATTTTGGTGATGAGACTTCTACAAATATGGCAGAGGAACACGTTACAGACACCACCACTTAATTAAGAGAGGTACCACACCACAAAGTGTAATTCTTTTAACCAATCAAATACTAGTAGTTTGGGCTTGGTGGACATTTTTATTATATTTAAATTATCATTAAAAAAAACTAATTTGCAACTCTGGTATGACACTACCCCAAAATTACTGTAACCATTTTGTTAATGGAAGTATTTTCTAGCACGATTTAATGAGATTTAAAAGTAAGTTATTTAACACACATGTTGTGACCATAATGCTTACATGAAATGTTGTCAAGGATCTTGCTTCAACCATATCATTTATAACTAATGTTATTTTTATTAAGTGTTCACATCATTTTCAAACTGTTTAACCATCAACCCTCTTTTATCATAGAATGAAGATGAAACAAAGAGGTATAAATTTGGTTATTGAACTTAATTAAACAAGATGGAGTTACACGCATTAGCCATTCAAACTAGATATGCCTTCAGAAAATCAAATGATAAAATGATAAATATGCAAAATAACAACAGATCTATGAATCTTACGATACGAAAATATACGCAATTTACTGTCCAGTTTAATGGTGGTTTCAACAGGCACTGATGTACCTATTGTTAGAAACCACTCAACATCATAAACAAATGCAATGCCTTTAAATTGTACATACATTATCATACTTTCATATAAAATATCGGTGTTTTAAATTACAACATTCATTCAACAGACTAATCCAGACAATGAAAAGTATTTACTATATTGTAAATTAATTATTATATAAGTGTACAATTATGTGATTACATAAACACTTATCACTAAATGATCTTATAAATTTCTTCATACTTACATGTATAATAAATAATGAATTAATAGCAACATATGCATTATAACTAGAGAAATATGGCATTGTTTTTTAACATAACGCTGTTTTAGTATTTTCTGAGTTAAATTTTACTACATTTTTTTTTATATTCTTTTAGAAACCATGATTAAGGCATTTTATTCCCATATTATACACCGTTATTAGGGTAACATTTTCTTACTTTCTTTACAGTTTTTGTGTGTGTGATTTTTGCAAAAAATAATATTAATTATTATTAAATACCTGTTCATATCAGAGAAAATAACAAAACAGATAATTTACAAATCACAAAGCAACACTGTTTGGTACCAGTAAAAATACAAGCAAAATTAAAAATACAAAACAATAAACATACATTATATAATTGTTTATATACTTTAAAGTTTTAGAGATTTTTCATTGAAACATGTACTTTTTTTCACGAAAAAGTTAGTTTTTTCCAGTACATAATTTAAGTTATAAAACCAAGATTCTTTTGTGAATTCACAGACTATTCTTCCTGTGATACCAGCAATCTTAATCAGAGAAAGTTAGTGTCATTAATGTACATACAAACAGAAAAGAAAACCACCTTTAGTCTTTTCTTCTCTACATGGTCCTGACAGATGGGACCATCAATCCACTGACTTCTTTTTGTGATACCCGCAATCTTAAGCAAAATAACTTGGCATTTCTTAAAGTAAGTTAGTCTCATCAATATACATACAAACAGAAAAGAAAAAAATATTTTGTCCCTTCTTCTCTACCTGGTCCTGACAGCTGGGACCTTCAATCCACTGACTTCTTTTTGTGATACCCGCAAAGTGATACCCGCAATCTTAAGCAAACTAGTTTGGCATTTCTTTAAGTAAGTATTATAAAATACATGTAGAAGAGAAAACAACAATCTATTGTCCCCTCAGTATAGTAGGATTTTCTTCTCTACCAGTTTCCGACAGGGACGCTTTATTCACCAATTATTCTTTTTGTGATACCCGCAACCTTAATAAAACTGATTTGGCATTTCTTAACATATTTAGTGAGTCAAACTTATAGTAGAGAAGAGCAGGCCCCATCCCATGACTGCAAAGGTTATCAAACTAAACCTTCATCTTTAAAATTGGCCCATGAAAATCAAAGTTCATTATGTAACCAGTGTTTTCATTGGTCAATATTTTAAGTTGAGACTACGTCTGAGCATGAGAACATTCGCAGTCATAGAGCCAGATCTTTTGTTCCCTCAGTACAGTAGGATTCTCTTCTCGACGGGTTTCCTACAGATGGGGCACTCTGCCATCCTGTCTCCGCACATCTGACAGGTGCCGTGGCCGCACAGGAAGATCATGTTCTTCAGGCGGTCCATGCACACCGGGCAGCACGTCTGAAAACATGGGCAGATGGCAATTAATTGGCCATACAAAGCCATAAAAACTTGTAAGCAGTCATAGTGAATAATTATTAATGATTATTTAAAAATAAATTTTGCATTGATTTATGACTAAGCGTCCACATCTATGATACTTCTTTTAGTTTAAATTGTTAAGATCAAACTCAATCTTTAAATTGAAGAAATAATACTGTAAATTATCGCACATAGGACGCCCCCGTGAATAAGACACACCTTAAAAGATCCTTGAACTGATAAAGTGCACGACTCGGATCCTTAAACTGAGAAAGTGTGTCACTCGTATCAGATCCTTTAACTGAGAAAGTGTGACACTCGTATCAGATCCTTTAACTGAGAAAGTGTGACACTCTTATCAGATCCTTCAACTGAGAAAGACTGACACTCGTATCAGATCCTTTAACTGGGAAAGTGTGACACTCATATCAGATCCTTTAACTGAGAAAGTGCGAGACTCAGATCCTTTAACTGAGAAAGTGTGGCACTCATATCAGATCCTTAAACTGAGAAAGTGTTACATTCATATCAGATCCTTTAGCTGAGAAAGTGTGAGACTCAGATCCTTTAACTGAGAAAGTGTGACACTCATATCAGATCCTTAAACTGATAAAGTGTAAGGCTCAGTCCCTTGAACTGAGAAAATTTGAAACTCACATCCATGAACACTGAGTGAGACTAATATCAGATCCCTGAACTGAGAAAGTGTGAGACTCAGATCCTTTAACTGAGAAAGTGTGACACTCATATCATCCTTTAACTGAGAAAGAGTGACACTCATATCAGATCCTTTAACTGAGAAAGTGTGACACTCATATCAGATCCTTTAACTGAGAAAGTGTAAGGCTCAGACCCTTGAACTGAGAAAATGTGAAACTCACATCCATGCACTAAGACTGTGTGAGACTAATATCAGATCCATTAACTGAGAAAGAGTGAGACTCATAACAGATCCTTTAACTGAAAAAGTGTGACACTCATATCAGATCCTTTAACTGAGAAAGTGTAAGGCTCAGACCCTTGAACTGAGAAAATGTGAAACTGACATCTATGAACTAAGACTGCGTGAGACTTATACCACATCCCTGAACTGAGAAAGTGTGAGACTTGGACCCTCAAATTAAGAAAGTGTGACACATCAGATCCTTTAACTGAGAAAGTGTAAAGCTCGGATCCCTGAAATAAGTGTGAAACTCAGATCCTTGAACTAAAACTGTGTGAGACCCATAGCAGATCCCTGGACCAAGAAACTGTGAGGCTAATATCAGATCTTTAAACTTTGAAAATGTGGAATACATTCATGTACCAATGCCTTAAACAAAGAAAGTATGAAATGTGTACCACAAACTTGACCAAAGTGTGAAAGTGTGAAACTCCTACCTGATCCTTGATGTCCTGCAGCTGCTGCTGCAGTTTCTGGATATCCTTGGTATTGTCCTTGGCCCCATTGTTCATGATGCCGGCCGGCTGAGGGACAGGGGGAGCTGCAGGGAATTAGAACACACGCTGTAACATCTCTGTGTTGACTTAGTGTATGGGTTTTAGAAGTGGAAACAACGTCTTTTGAGATATTATCGCTGTACCTGGCATCAGCTTAATTATTTGTTTTTAACGCAGATTTATTAATGGCCTTTGTTTCTACCCAGGTGTACAGAATCTGCCATTATGACATAACATTACATATAGCATTACCTTGAAAGACAACTTTTATAATTGTACATTAAGAAAATATACCAATGAAATGGATAAGAAAACATGTATTTGTGAGAAACAGGAAAATGTTATAGTCATATTGCATGTTAAGATTCAGTATGTTTAGAGGAGAAAACAGCTTAACAAATGCGAAAAAAGTACATAGTTCATGGTAAAGATATGATAAATATCCTCTGATATATAAGTGACATTCATATGAGACAAACTTACGATTTCCTCCGCAGCACACGATAAAGGGCACCAGCTTATCAATGGATGCCCGACACTGCACACATTTCTTCATCAGACTAGAACAGCCTGTAACAAAGATTTAACAAACATACATGTTTACATATTTTTTTATATACTAGTGTTTAAAACAAAAAAAAAGAGACATTAAGGCATGGTGGACAGTAAGTGGAATACACTATTTAATCCTGCAATGTTAAGAGGCCAGCAAACACAAGATGCATTGACAAAATCGTTCTTTCAGACATGGTTTCTGATGTGTCATTTGTTAGGTGCTAAGTCAAAAGTCTGCGCAATACCTACAGAAACTTAAGTTTTAGTCCTCCAAAAAACGTTTACATGCTCTGAACTAGAGCTTAGAAACTTACCATCGCATGCACACATATGGGAGCAGGGCTTGAACAGAACCGAGGCCTTCTTGTCAGAGCAGACAACACATTCTTCAATCTGAAAGCAAAGCAGGATTGTTTTCAATATTATTTTCTAGTTCTAAAGTTTTTAATCTAAACAATGGACATATTTGACTAGATGACAATGACATATGTATTTGTTGTGATGTTGGAATTGTACATGTATCTGTTTAAGATTTGTGTACATTTATGAAATATCTTCTTTGCTTTGTTTTCATCGTTGCTGAGATAAAGTATTACCAACATGTCTTTCAGTTCTAACTACAAAATTTAATCAATAATTTTATCATTCAGACATACTTATAGCAGCATAATACCTTAGAAATAATGTAGATTCTTACAAACATAAACAAATGCCAAACTGTACAGGCATTCCCAGAGATACACAATTGTCAAGGATAAACTATATTCAATGCTACCAATCAAATATCACCCTATGTTACCTTTGTTTTAGTTTGCACATGGTCTGTACAAAGCAGACCTACTTACAGCATAATAATACTTCAGTTCCGTAGATTCTGCTCAACCACACGCATTTATTGGCAGTGGTTATGAAGCATTCCCAGCAATTCAGAATTTTACAGCAATACTTTACCTTTGTTTGATATTACACATGTTCCTTACACAGCAGACATATGAACAGAATCCTAGTACCCCGGTACTGTAGATTCTAGTATAGTAGAACTGCACACATCTATAGGAGGGCTTTACAACTACGTCACTGATATCCCTCCTATTGGCAGTTGTAACAAAGCATTCAGAGAAATACAGAACATTTACACTGTAGTCTACCTTTGATACTGCCAAAACTAACAGGCATTTCCAGTAGGGATGTCAACGAATATCCCGATAACCGGTTATCCGGTTACTATGTTGATATTCGGTTACCAAGTTAGTAACCGAATATTCTTATAAAAATTGAAATTCCGATTTTTCTCGTTTTTTTTAAGCATACAAACGCCCTTCTTGCATGTATATTATACACACAACACAGCTATAGGCCTCTACAGGAGGTCTCCACCTCGTACTGCAGACGTGTCATAAACACACCCCTCGGTCGGAATACAATTATCAAAAAACAACAGGAGGTGCTTTCACACTAACTTTGACAGGCCTATTAAACAAACAAGATGTCACAATCGATAATGCCAATTAGGTGCGTCCCTCTTGATAAGAGATGGTTCTCTACCAGTTAACAATGCCAATTAAATAAATATATAGTAACATCGATCCATCCTTGTTTTTGTGTTTATCTGCAGTTGATTAGCACATTGCATGTTTTACTAAAACATAGCAATTTACGGGTTTACCATAAACCAGTCAGCCTTAAAACCTACTTACCTTTACGCAAATCAAATGTTTAATTGGGGTACTTTAATTGAAGGGCATAACAACATTGCACGCTACACAAAACAAACAAAACGCACAATTTACGAACAGAAATCGACATAGTTTGTTACATGTACTTTTTTCAATAATGAAATAGTATTGTGTTTTCAAAATAGAAGTATCGCCTAGATGTGAACTTAATTTTGCAACTTTAACATGTGCCAGATTCTGGCCGCCAATGCCGATCTATACGGTTATCTGGATAGTATCCGGATTTTACATATGAATAACCAGATACCAATTTTGGTAGCCGTTGACATCCCTAATTTCCAGGGATATAAACTTTATCATGGACATACTGTATTTGATACAAACATCACAAAACTCAATACTTGACCCTTGTTCAAGACTGCACATGTTGTTTACGGAGCAGACATTTCTTGAGCCATTGGCAGTTATAACAAAGATTTCCCAGCAATTTTACAGCAGCCCAGAGATACAAAATTATCTGGGATATACAGAATTTGATACACACAAGAATTCACAATACTGTACCTTTGTTCGAGATTGCACATGTTCCTTACAGAGGAGACACTTCTTCACACGTGGAGAGCAGAGGGAGCAGGTGGCAATGTGACCACACGGGCCGAACAGCGTGTCCCGCTTCAGGTCGGAGCACACCATGCACTCCTCCAGTGCCTCCTGGTCATTGCGGATGATGGCAACATTTGAGGCCCCACCAGGACTGAAAATACAGGGGCCATGAGTCGTTATTTTAGATATATCAAATACAGTGCCTCCTGGTTATTGCAGATGATGGCAACATTCGAGGCCCCTTCGCAACTGGACTTACAGAGAGCCATGAGTCACGACGACTTGATGCTATTTGTATTGGTGCACATATCAAAGTTCAAAAAATATTTATTGGACATATAAAAAAACAATTATTGGACATATAAAGAAACAGTTATGCCGCCCATAGGTTGAAAACAATCTTCAAAATATTAAGTTTGGTGATGATCAGGTGAGAACTGTTGGACATAGGGAGCGAAAACTGCTAAAATGCCAATTTTGTGGTCTACTGACCGACAGACAGACCGACCGACATTAGCAAACCAATATACCCTGCCATCGTTGATGGGGGGCATACAATTTCTTTTGGCAATAACAATCACTGTATAATTGTGAAATCTTTGTGAAAGAATAAACCTTTGTGTAAGAAAATATTGTCCCCAAAACAGAACAACCCTAAACAATCATGTTTTTATTCTTTGAATACTGAAAAACATCATGCAACTGAAAAATACATTTTTTGTAAACAAACAAAATATGTAAACAAATAATTATTATTAATTTGAGAAAGAAGAAATTTATCTCATTGAATGTGTACCTCAATCTTTCCTTGTGACATTTGGCAAGTGCCTTGCAGAGATTAGGGTCTGGACAGAGGTCCAGGGGGGTCTGCCCCTTCTTGTTCTTGATGTTCAGATCTGCACCATTGGCCGCAAGGAAACATGCAATTGATGCGCTGGACTTCTTGTCTGCGCCTGGCGTACCAAGGCCCATCAGGAGCTGGAAGTAGTGGTCAATACACGTGGGTAAACAGTATAACAAGTAGTGGTCAATACACGGGGGTAGACAGTATAACAAGTAGTGGTCAATACACGTGGGTAGACAGTATAACATTGAACAGTTATTAAGCTGAACACACATCATTAATGGAAATGTATTCTAAATATTAATTCCATAATATGTAAACTGCTTATTCAGTTTATTGAAACTTGCATACACATGATGCTGACAGGGGAAACTCAACTGAAAACAAGAAAGGTAATAAATCCTAATTATTATTTACTTGTTATTAATAATATTAGAAGAATATCAATTTAAAATAGGAAATGTCTTTCAGTAAACAATACATCCAATATGAATCAGAGATTTGTGCATGTCTAACATATGATATTGTAAAATGAAAAACATGTAGTTTTCCTCAGCTACAAGACGAGTAGTAGACCAAACCTGTGATAAACACTCACAGTCAAGTAATCTTTTTAGAAGCCAATATTTGCACCATATCTGCAAAAGAACCTAGCTGTGCCAGCAATATGGCTGATATTTAACTACTCCCATAATATTTAGCATATTTTTATAGTATCAAAGCCAATATTTGGTCTCTTCAAAACAGAGATCTACCAGCCCCATTCAACAATATTAAACATTTCCACTGTATTTTTATCACATGCTGTACCTTGTTTTCTTTGTTATACAGCCATTATGAACATTTTTATCTAGCAAATGTGTAAGATAACATTGTGAGCATTTTCATTGGCTACATATTCTTTGACTGACCAATCACATGACGTTATTTTGGTGAAATGACGTCATCTACATGAAATGATGTCATGTCAGTGCACAAGTTTTAGGAATTATCAACATGTTTTAGTAAAATTCGATTTTTTGTTTTCGTTTAAAAGCATGTGATAAAAAAGATCTGATACTCATTGTCATCACATACCTTATTTTATTAAACTCATCCAGGAAAGGCTCGCTTACTAACAAAGTTCCTGAACTCGTTTAATAAAATATGGTATGAAATGACGAGTGTCAGATCCAATTTATCATTGTCTGTGTGTACTTTGCCGACATCCTGCATATCCTGCAGCTGTCGTAGCTGGGACAGGGTATGGTGTCTGAGGGCCTCGTGCAGTGGAGTGTCACCGTCCTTATCCGGTATGTTCAGGTTACACCTCTCCCGGACCAGCAGCTAAAATAGGAACTTGAACAATACATTAATTGTTTTAAAATGACCCTATATGTGTATAATAAATAAATTATTTTAAGAGATAAGCTGTAGAAACAGATATAGATCCTCATCAAGTTTTGTTAAGTTTGATCAGAGTCAATATTTCCCACTTCTCCTATTTTTCGAAGGGAAGCAAAATTTAGAACTTAGAAAATGGACATCGATGTTTCAATAAAGTAAGATATACCATTTTTAAATTTACCAAATTTATGTCTCGATGAAATCTAGTAAATATCATACTGATTATACTAATTATGCATATTAAGGGCTCGCAATTCATATTTGAGGGACACGATAAATCTCAATATGCAATGAAATTTAATAGTATGCTTCTAGACAATGAATTTTATTCGGATAATTTCATGGATAAAACTGAATGTTTTAATAAAACAAAGACAGTGTCTGTTTGTATAGGCTATTTCTTGAAACTTATTTTTGGTTCAGTCCGTGCAAAGAAAATCTGTAAAATTTCAACAAATCTTGAGTACAGAAAAGAAACTTCAAGTGCACAAAATAACAATATTTTGATAACCTACTTCAACATGGCACTCCATTCCCCATTAAATTGTAAGAAGTTGTTCAGTGCACAACAACATTTTTTTGTACATTTTGTATCATGGCACTCCATTCCCCATAATATTGTAAGAAGTTGTTTAGTGCACAACAACATTTTGTACGGATTCAAATGAGATCTATTTAATAACTGTTATTGGATGGATACATTTGATGCAGAACAAACATAACTGACAATTATTGAAACTGCACAGGTTTTGGAGTATAAATTTAAGAAGCAATTACATGTATGTATAGAGTACATATTCTGCTGATTAAGCACCTACTTTTAAATAGTTGGGGTTGTCAACAAAATCTTTGTTTGGTGGACCACATAAACAAGTAAGACATCACTATGAATTGAACACTAGAACATTGCCACTACGATATAACAACCATAACATTATTGCTATGACATGGACTCAAACATAGCCACTATATGAAAACTATGACATTGTCACTATTACTTGAGCGCCAAAACATAACCCAGTTATGTGCAACTATATTATAACTATGATCTGAACACAAGAATATAGCCACTATGATATTACACTATTACTTGAGCGCTAAAACATAACCTAGTTATGTGCAACTATATTATAACTATGATGTGAACACAAGAATATAGCCTCTATGATATCACACTATTACTTGAGCACTAATACATAACATAGTTAAGTGGCAATATATGACACTAAGATGTGAACCTTAGAACATTGCCACAATGATATCACACTATTACTTGAGCACTAATACATAACATAGTTAAGTGGCAACTATATCACACTAACATGTAAACCCTACAACATACTATGACATCTTTAATATGACTTAGACACCAAAAAAGAACCATTACGATATGTAATCCATGTTACCACGACTGATTTATACATCTGAGCACAACCTACCAGTCGTTGTGTGATAACTATATAAATACTATGACATAAGGACATAATCACAATGAACTGAATACTATAACAAAACATAACCACCATGATATGACAACTGTAGTATTACCATGATTTGCACAGTAGAACATAAATACTGAATACTACTAACTATGACATCAACAATACCACTAGAACATAAGCACTATTATAGGACTGCTATGACATCACAAATGACTATGTCAGTACCACTGTGATATGATAACTAGGGCATGGCAACTTAAGCAACAAGAGGTGTCAGAAGACAGCATGCTCGACTATTCGAAGTATTTCAGTTGGTACATATTTTTGAAAGTGGAAGGGGCATAAATTTGTTCAAATACACAACTGAGTTATGGCAATTATTTCATCAAATTATTCCAAGTTTCAATTGAAAACCTTAAGTAGTTAATAACTTCTCCAGTTTTGAAGTTACAAGAGTTTTGAATATAAACTTTAACCAGAAAATCTATGTGAAAAAGGGGCATAACTCTGCCTCAATACAAAACAGGGTTATGGAGAATGTTGCCCCTGGTACTGGAGTTGATGACAAAGGTATATTCCAAGTTTCTGAAACTGGAGTTGATGACAAAGGTATATTCTAAGTTTCAAGTGAATAACTTATATAAAGTTTGGAAGTTACAAGATTTTTGAATAAAACTTTAACTAAATTCAGATGCGGACGCTGGGGCGAGTAGGAAAGCTCACTTATTCTTTGAATAGTCCAGCTAAAAACTAACAAATAACAAATTTGATTACATTTCAGAACATTATGAATATGACATCAACATCATGATAACGATGCCATCAATACAACATGAACACTATATTACGACTACTGCTGGGGAATGCTGTGTCTCACCCTGACCAGCTGTGTGTGCTGTCTCTCCACTGCCAGATGCAGGGCTGTCTGTAAGTTGACATTCTGTATGTCCAGGTTGGCTTTGCGCTGAAAGTGGAAAACAGTGACTGTTGGTCAAACTTCAAATAATTATACAAGTATATTCACGTATATCAGTGATGATTCTAACAGACACTTGCATTCTGAAATGTGTTCGGTATACACAGCAACACTAGCAGAATTCTACATTAAAACAAGATTCTATGTTTGATAAACACACATGCCCCTGGTTAGTGCTGGATAGCCCATTTCTTAGTTCAAATAAGGTCAAGATCAAGGTCAAAGTGAGGTTGGGTGATATGGGTGGATTGGGGATGGTCATAAGCAATAAATGTGTAAGTATTCAAGTGTTGTAACAAGCTGTGTTCGTACTAGACGAAACGGTAAAATCAAGTTAACCAAGAAACAGCCCATTTGAATTATTTTAAGTGTAAATTAGGTTAAGGTCAAGGTCAAAGTGAGGCTGGGTGATATGGGTGGATTGGGAACCGTCAGAAGTAACAACTGTGTAAATATCCAAGTGCTGTTGCAAGCAGTGTTGGTGCTAGAAGAAACAGTAAAATCTAGTTAACCAAGAAACAGCCCATTTGAATTATTCTAAGTGCAACTTAGGTCAAGGTCATGGTCAAAATGAGGTTCGGTGATATGGGTGGATGGTGATAAGCAACAACTGTATCCAGTGTTGTAGTAAGCAGTGTTGGTGCTAGACGAAACGGTAAAATCTACTTAACCTTGTCACGGACGGACAGAAGGACGGACGGACAGGACAATCACTATATGCCTCCCGCATCAAGATGCCGAGAGCATAAAAACAATGTACCACTTACAAACTGAATAGGCGATAAAGCTTTTTGTGTCAAGGCTTGATAAACTTATTGTGTTAAGGCTCTTTAAGAACATACTGAGAAGTTTATTGTGAAGAAGAAAATCACAATTATATACCGACTTCATACAGAATCTTTTTTCATGCATGCGGTAAAAAGCTGATAACTTAAATCATTCCTGTGAGATTGAATTATCTCCCCAACAATTGTTTCCACATCACATCAATGACAACCAATACAAAAAATATGCGAAAGGAAAACCTGAATTAAGATCTTACATCAGATCCTGTCCCATGCACAAGCAATTCTGCAACCTCCACGTGGTTGTTGAGGGCCGCAAGATGTAGTGCGGTGTAGCCGTCATCCTTCTTCTCATCAATCACCCACTGGCGAGGCACTTTGGACAACAAGATACGCATCGCACTGAAACAGAAACATACGGGACATATTGAATAACATCACCCACTAGTGGGGCACTTTGAACACTAGGATACAAATTACACTGAAAGAGTAACATGGGAAATATTGATTCGTATCACCCACTGGCGGGACACTTTGGACAACTGAATAAACATCACACTGAAAGAGATACATGGGACATCCTGATTCATATCACCCATTGGTCGGGCACTTTGGACAACAGAATACACATCACACTGAAAGAGAAACATGGGACATCTTGTTTCATATCACCCACGGGTGGGGCACTTTGGACAACAGAATACACATGATGAAAACGAAGATGTGGATGTTGGTGAAATGGTTAACATACATCTTACTCCAAAATAATGTCAACAACACATGTACATGACATCAGACAAGTCCATGTTATGATCTATGCCCCCTTAAGAAATCAGTTGTAAGAAGGAAGAATCACACAACTGGAATGATAAACTAAAAATTATTATTTTCTTTAAAGACCAGATTTTATATATTGGAACAGATTCTTTGCAATAGAAAATACAAAGACTTATTATAACCAACAAACAGGATGCGTTTTCAACAAGATGAACTCTTCCTGGTATCAATCCAATTTACCCAGAAACCCAGGGCAGACCTAATCAACATCTCTTCATTACTCAACAGTTCCAGGGAACAGACTCAGACTACCCAGACTATTGGTTAGTGAATCCAACAGTCAGAGCTGCAGACACCAGTGCTAATTGGAGGATTAGATGATCTTGTCTGTGAAGGGGCACACCAATTGCAATTGCTTATCTTATGAGCTCTGTCTTGTTTTCATTCCAGTTTCTTAACAATCCCTGCAAACTGTCTTAAACATTTCATCACCAGCTCCATACACATGTACAAATAAATGTTTTAGAAATAAACACATACTTCATAATTTTATATAAAGATAAAAGTATGTGGGTTTTTATTTTTGCTTTTATTTAATTTATTATTTTTAAATACTGAAATCATATGAAGCTCATCGTGGAGAACCGGACCTAATGCATGTGCGTACAGTGTCGTCCCCCATTAGCCTGTGCAGTCCGCACAGGCTAATCTGGGACGGAACTTTCCGCTTTTATGGTATTTTCTGTTTCAAGGAAGTCTCTTCTAACCATAAATCCACTTTAGGCGGAAAGTGCCGTCATGGATCAGCCTGTGCGAACTGCACAGGCTGATCCGGGACGACACTTTACGCACATGCATTAAGACCGGTTTTCCCACGACACTCCACATATATTTAATAAAATTTAAAAGCTTCAAGAAAACTTCACTACACATGCACATAATTTATGTTATGGATGATTGTCATGAGCTTGTCATTCCCATTTTCATATTGTTATAATTATATTTATGCTTAACTTCAAAACCATTTCTTAACAAAGGGTGCACAATTGTAAACACATTTTTTAACCATGATCCCCCCACAGTATACTATGTTAATGATGTATTGTCTGTAATGTAGTTATCTCAAATCACTGCTTTTGACAATTTAAATGAAATAAAATAATAAATTAAAACTGTGTTATAATTAAATTTTATTGTCAGTTTTCAACAGTGATCAGTATCACAGAAAATGATAAACAATAGCAAACGATATACTGCAAATACATTGAGCATATTGCAACACATTAAAAGAGTATAATTTCAGATGATTATTCCAACCAGCTTGATGACAATTAATTGCTTAAAAAACATCTTAATTCCTAATATGATCCATACTAGGTATCATAGTTGTTTGTACAGAGCCTTCTGTACAAGTGGGATGAACAATTTCATGCAGAAGCCCAATCATCATTCCAGAAGAAAGCCAGTCTAAAATATTGACATTGAAAAAGAACAGATCAATAGGAAGCAAGAAACAAACTGTTGCCACAGAAGCTGCAGGCTGGTTGCTATGGCAATGCTCTGAGGGTTTTCAGAAATTGGCAGACTTGCACTTATAAGGCTTTGTACACAGGGAAGATATGATCCCATGGCGGAGGGGGAGTAAGGGTGACTGAGGGAGGCCTAGAGGGCACATGTGGGCGGGGATGGGGGAGAGGGAGTAAGGGTGACTGGGGGGAGGCCTAGAGGGCACATGTGGGCGGGGATCGCGGAGAGGGAGTAAGGGTGACTGGGGGAGGCCTAGAGGGCACATGTGGGCGGGGATGGGGGAGAGGGAGCAAGGGTGACTGGGGCAGGCCTAGTGGGCACATGTGGGCGGGGATGGGGGAGAGGGAGTAAGGGTGACTGGGGGGGAGGCCTAGAGGGCACATGTGGGGGGGATGAGGGAGAGGGAGTAAGGGTGACTGGGGGGGAGACCTAGAGGGCACATGTGGGGGGATGGGGGAGACGGAGTAAGGGTGACTGGGGGGGGCCTAGAGTGCACATGTGGGCAGGGATGGGGGAGAGGGAGTAAGGGTGACTGAGGGAGGCCTAGAGGGCACATGTGGGCGGGGATGGGGGAGAGGGAGTAAGGGTGACTGGGGGAGGCCTAGAGAGCACATGTGGGTGGGGATGGGGGAGAGCGAGTAAGGGTGACTGGGGGGAGGCCTAGAGGGCCAAGTGGGCGGGGATGGGGGAGAGGGAGTAAGGGTGACTGGTGGGAGGCGTAGAAGGCCCATGTGGGCAGGGATGGGGGAGAGGGAGTAAGGGTGACTGGGGGAGGCATAGAGGGCACATGTGGGCGGGGATGGGGGAGAGGGAGTAAGGGTGACTGGGGGAGGCCTAGAGGGCACATGTAGACGGGAATGGGGGAGAGGGAGTAAGGGTGCCTGGGGGAGGCATAGAGGGCACATGTGGGCGGGGATGGGGGAGAGGGAGTAAGGGTGACTGGGGGGAGGCCTAGAGGGCACATGTGGGTGGGGATGGGGAAGAGGGAGTAAGGGTGACTGGGGGGAGGCCTCAAGGTGGCAGCTGTGGGAGTGGTAGTAAGGGTGAGGCCTCAGGGGGATGGCTGTGAGGGTTGGGGTAGATACAGAGTAGGGGTGAATGGAGAAGACAGCATCAAAAGGTGGCTTGGGGGATGTACCTGAAAGGAGGAGGTGGGGTGAGGGTGTGTGGGGGGGGGGGGGGATTAGGGGAAACTGGGACAATGTGTGTCAGGGGTTGGCTGGGGGATGTATCATAGTGAGGGTGTCTGGGGGAGGATAGAGGGGAAGGGTGATTACCAGAGCTATCCACTAATCTGTGATTGAGATGGAGGTGGGATGTTTAATTTGTGCTATGGGCAAACATTAACCTTTATTGGTTTGTCAACAGATGTTTGGCTTTTATGAGCAATTACTGCTAAATGAGCAATGCCAGAGGAACAATCAATAACAGTAACATGATTAACATCTAAATTGAGCTGTTCTGGACAAATATTCTGCCACTTCATTTAGGAATGTACACTGAATAAAGCAAGTCAACTAATAACGAGTTTTTGTTGTTGCTTTTTATATAACATAAACAGCAATGACATTATACATTCTTCAGTTTTTTTATAACTCTTAATAACCTGCATCAATTTAATGATCAACATGTTACAGTCCTTCATCCTTTGATTATTAATTTCTATCATTCTAGTTCAATGATTTAATTTTATCAAAATTGTAAAACATTGATAATCAACTTAGCGATAAATGTAGATACACTTTGTATGCATGTATCCATTAAATTGACCAATTAAAAAAGCATACCACAATATTATTTCTCATCGAAGTTCAACAATCTAAAACAAGAGGGCCCTGAGGGCACTAGGACGCTCACCTGAGACCTTGTAACCCAATTGGAATTTGCATACCCAAGGCGTGGCTTATTTTTATCCCAGGGGCATAACTTGAACAACCTTGAACAAACCTCTGTGCCTTGCGGTTTCAGGTAAAGATTTTTAAAAGTCATTTTGCTATTTAAGTCTATATAAACCATTTGACCCCCCCGGGTATGACCAGTTTTGACCCCAGGAGCATAATTTGAACACTCTTTGTAGAGGACCGCTATACAATGTTACATACCAAATATGAAACCTCTAGGCCTTGCGGTTTCAGAGGAGAAAAATTTTAAAGTCGTTTTGCTATTTAAGTCTATATTAACCATGTGACCAAAGGGGTGTGGTCTGTTTTGACCCATGGGGCATAATTTGTAGAGTACCAATATAGGATGTTAAATACCAAATACAAAACCTCTGGGCCTTGCGGTTTCAGAGAAGAAGATTTTAAGATATTTTGCTATATAAGTTTATATAAACCATATGACCCCCTGGGCGTGGCCAGTTTTGACCCCAGGGTCATAATTTGAACAATCTTTGTAGAGGACCACTATAGGATGTTACAAATATGAAACCTCTGGGCCTTGTGGTTTCAGAGGAGGAGATTTTAAAAGTCATTTTGCTATATATTCTATATAAACCATGTGACCCCTGGGGTGTGGCCCATTTTGACCCCAGGGGCATAATTTAAACAAACTTTGTAAAGAACCACTAAGGGATGTTACATACCAAATATGAAACCTCTGGGCCTTGCAATTTCAGAGGAGAAGATTTTAAAAGTCATTTTGCTATATATTCTATATAAACCATGAGACCCCCGGGGCGTGGCCAGTTTTGACCCCAGGGGCATAATTTGAACAATCTTTGTAGAGGACCACTATAGGATGTTACATACCAAATATGAAACCTCTGGGCCTTGTGGTTTCAGAGGAAAAGAGTTTTACAGTCATTTTGCTATATATTCTATATAAACCATGTGACCCTCAGGGCATGGCCCGTTTTGACTCCAGGGGCATCATTTGAACAAACTTTGTAAAGGACCACTAAAGGAAGTTACAAACCAAATATGAAACCTCTGGGCCTTGCGGTTTCAGAGGAGAAGATTTTTAAAGTTATTTTGCTATATATTGATATAAACAATGAGACCCTCGGGACATGGCCAGTTTTGACCCCAGGGGCATAATTTGAACAATCTTTGTAGAGGATCACTATAGGATGTTACATACCAAATATAAAACCTCTGGGCCTTGTGGTTTCAGAGGAGAAGTTTTTTAAAGTCATTTTGCTATATATTCTATATACACCATGTGACCCCCGGGGCATGGCCCGTTTTAACCCCAGGGGCATAATTTGAATAATCTTTGTAGAGGACCTCTAGAGGATGTCACATATCAAATATGAAAGGTCTGAGCCTTGCGGTTTCATAGAAGAAGATTGTTAAAGTTTTCACTTTTTAAATCTATTTTTAGCTCTGGTGACCTACGTATTTAGCGGACCGGAAAGATTTCAACAATTTTCAAAGAGGTCCACCCAAGGATCATTCCTGTGAAGTTTGGTGAAAATCTGCCAAGCGGTTTAGGAAGAGATGTTGTTTGAATGAAAAGTTGAGGACGCACACACGCACGCACGCAAGCACACACGCACGACTGACAACGGGCGATCACAAAAGCTCACCATGAGCACTTTGTGCTCAGGTGAACTAAAAACGCCATTCACATATGACTTGCTAGTTTTAAAGCACATAAAGCCTACAGTTAAGATTTGTCATTAATATCATCCCAGTCTTGGAGGCTCATAAATATTGACGCAAGTCCATTTTTGTTTCCCGTCACAAGTGCTCTAGATACGCAACTGTCAAGCAATTAAACTGAAAGCATGGGGACCTAAGAATTCCGGGCTTGTTACCATTGCAGTAGTTCAATACTCCTTCCCACAAACCTCTCTAGCCATCAAATCATTGTACCAACTAAGGTCCAATTTTTCTCCGAAGTGATTAATCATATTTCGTTATTACGTTTTATTAGATGACGCCGGCTATTTCCACTTGCCAGTATGCCAGAATGCTTGTGACACAATAGAGCTGTATGTGTCATGTCCCAATCTAGAAACGCTCATTCATCATCGGGGGGAAATCAGAAAATTATGTTGGAAGACAAAAATATGCATAATACTGTACATATTGAGACCAAAATTAATACATTTATACACTACCAAATGCTTCATATAACATTGGGATTACTTGCTTTTGTACTTGACTTTCTCAGCATTTGATAAGGGGAAAAATGTTGAAAAGGAATCAACATTTTTCAAAGTCAACAGCACTTTCATTTCACAGCTTAGTTGGTAGAGTGCTTGAGTGTCACTCCAGGGATCGTGAGTTCGAACCCCAGCCCCGCCACATAACTTGTGTGGGGATTGGTCATGATATTATTTCTACGGACATTCTCCCCCTACCTCTGATTCAAGTAGGGCAGTTGTCAGTTGCTGGCATAGGTTTGTGCACTTAGTACTGGTAAACCCCTTTGATCGGCTAAGCTTGCCCAGGAAAAGGGTGAGCAGGTTAACTGACCACCGTGATATGACTGAAACACCATTAAAAACGCGAAAAATCCAAACAAACAAACAAAGCTTTCATTTCACAAATAGTCCCCAGCATGTTTAATAGTACAGGTACTATTTTATTATACAGTACAGCACAAGCAAAACAAATATTTTACTCGCCGGTGCAGTCAGGATTTTATATTTGCATAATAACATATGAGCGGCATTACTTGGAATGGCAATTGATGCCCATCATAAAATTTTGTGGCACAATCATGCTGAGTACGTGTACACCAGTTACTGAAGGCTAGTGTCGTCAGAGACGCAGAGTAATTACTCCGCACATTATGCTGGTCTACTCCGTGTCGTCTCGCCTCAGACTCTATGGCCCGAAGTCTGTGAATCCCGGAATATGTTTGCTTTGTGGGAGCCTTACTGTATGTGGTTCGAACTGCTCTCTTCTTATGATGACAGGTACTGGGCATAACAAGCTAAGAGTTAATTGCTTTGGCTAATTGTTAATTCCTTTGGCTAAGTGTTAATTCCTTGTAAATTATTAATATTATAAAGTTTTATTTGTACTAGTGCCAATTTAGATTTTTTCACAGTGAAAAAGCTGTGCGTACCATTACATTTTTAATAATTTTTTTTTGTTAATTGTAAAAAAAAATTGTACAGTTACATGAAAAATAATTTATTCACTTTCAAAGCTTAAAGAATTCACAAGTATTTAGAAAAAATCTCCACATAATTATTCATAAGATGATACATTTTAGTAAGTATAAGTAAAATAGATGTAAATAAGAAATAAACTCAGACATTTTAAATAACTGGAGATCAAATATCAATGACACAACTGTATTAACCCATAAGCAGAAAATGATGAACCAATGAACTGTTTCTCCATCAGAAAGATCTCGGCAATGTCAATCATTAGAAACACAACATTGCATAAGTTATTTCTCATTACAGCATCGCAATAGCCGAGTTCAGAGCAGGACAACAGAATCGTTTTAAATTACACATTTTAGTTAAATCCTTCTTGCGCCTAATGCTGGATTATGTCTTCTGTGCAAGATTCTATCACCAGAAAACAAACAGCCATTAAATAATGCAAAACAATTTCACATTGTCTGCCAACATTCAATCCACAGAGAAAACACATGCTCTTGTATAAATGATTGCGCAATGTAATTTAGACATTGCTTCTGTTACATCTCTAGAAACAGAAGAGATGGGAAATAAAAGAGGAAAAGGACATACTTTGAATTCTCTTCATGTACTTTAGAAAAGTAAAAATTCATACTCAATTTTACACAATAACTGACTTATTTTCAGGACACTTGACTGATTGACCAGGTCCCGTATTCAAAAACCAATTCTTAGAATATTCTTGAAAACGTTCTTCTTTAAAAAGGCTATTAATATGAATGTTACTTGGTATTCACCAATACTCATTTTAGTTAACTGTAATTACAATGATTTATTATTACATAAGCAAAATTGGTACCTGGCATATATGTGAACGCACAAAAAATATGTGAGGCGCGTCGTGAGAAAACCGGTCTTAATGCATGTGCTTAAAGTGTAGTCCCGTTGTTCTATTTTTAGCAACGGTGACCTTGACCCCATATGCAATCCCAAGCAAGGCTTCAATATAACGTATCTATGTATAAAGTTTCATTACAATAGCTCAATTCGTTCTCGAGTTAGAGAGCGGAAAAAAAAAGTTGATGCCGCCACCCCTCTGTCTAAATTTAGTGGTTTGTAACCAAAACCGAACTTAACCTGTATTTTATGATGCTACACATGTATACCAAGAATTATTTGAATATGTCAAGCCATTGTTGAGTTATCGTCAGAATACCATAATTTTATGGAATTAAGTAGATAAGGGGCATTAACTCTGTCAAAATTTAGTTGTTTGTAACCAAAGTCGAACTTGACCCATCTTTTATGATGCTACACATGTAAACCAAAAATTATTTGAATATGTCAAGCCATTCTTGAGTTATCGTACGAAACCATGTTTTTAGGGAATTTAAGTCGAAAAGGGGCCATAACTATGTCAAAATTTAGTGGTTTGTAACCAAAGTCGAACTTGACCTGTATTTTATGTTACACATGTGTACGAAAAATTATCTGAATATGTCAAGCCCTTCTTGAGTTATAATCCGGAAACCAAAAAACCAACAGACCTTGTCGCTCACTCCTAAATACCCGCCCCCCCCAAACAATTTTTTTTGTGGGGGTATAACAAGAGCTGTTTGTAAAACAGTTATGCCCCCTCTAGGTTAAATGCAATCTTTTAAATATCAAGTTTGGTGAGGATTGGACAAAAACTGTTGGACATAGAGTGTTTACTGCTAAAAAGGCCAATTTTATATAAATCAAGGGCAATAACTCTGTACTTCCTGGGGCAATTTGGCTGATTATCGAACTTGGCTGAGATATTATGATTAAGAACATTTTCCTGTAGTTTGGTGAAGATTGGATGAAAACTGTTGAACTTGGAGAGCGGAAACGACTAAAATGCCAATTTGAGATAATTCAAGGGCCATAACGCAACAATTCCTGGGGTGATTTGGCTGATTATCGAACTTGGCCGAGATATTATGCACACAAACATTTTCATGAAGTTTGTAGAGGATTGGATGAAAACTGTTGGACTTGGAGAGCGGAAACGAAAGTGGTCTACCGACCGACAGACAGAACGACTGACTGACTGATGACCATCATTAGCAAACAAATATACCTCGCCATCTTCGATGGGGGGCACAATATACCCCGCCATCTTCCATAGGGGGCATAACTAGTTGTCTGATGACAAGATTCACACAGGTCAGGCATTGACCAACTAGAAAGCACTCAGACAGAGCAGACATCAGCCTAGGAACCTCATCATAATCATGCATTCCTAACAACTTTCATGCAAATCCATTTATAACTGTGCGTAAAGTTCAATAGGGGCCATAATTCTGTCAACGTTTAGTGGTTTGTAACCAAAGTCAAAGTTGAACTTCACCTGTATTTTATGATTTTACAACTAGATACCTAAAATACCATAATTTCTCGCGTATAAGCCGCACTTTTTTCAGCCAAAATTCTTCGAATTTTTTCGGTGCGTCATATATGCGGATATAAGCAAAAACTCCTTGTTTTTCTATCATAAATATCATCTGTGGTGTTGTGGCCGCCATTTTGAATAGACGCTCGATCCACATACTAAGAAGCTTAGTTTTAATATATAAGCAAGTATTCGTACTCGATACGTTTCGCACTGTTTTATGTTGGAATCTTTTAAAAATATAGTATTATATAATATATATTCTTATTTTGTGTATTTTATATTCTTTTTTCATATTTTTACGAAATATATATGCCATAAAACATAATACATAAGAACCAGCATTAAATGAACCGTAGTGTAAACACCACCTGACAGACTACTTCACACCTTTTATGCTGCTCTGCAAACAATAAGGATGGTGTCACTGATGATACTTGCAAAACTGACCGGGTTTGTCAAACAGACAATTAGCGATTATGGTGTAATTAAAGGTGTTGACACTTTAGACTTCTCAACACCTCTCAATACAGTGAAAACACATCTAGTGTAATGTATCCGCATTGCGATTTTCACGACAAAAATATTTTCAGTGTCAATAAACAATGGACGCAAAATTTATGATTTTGATGTTTAGAAGCTTTCAAATCCCAGCTTTTTTTCCCACAAATTAGGATCTGAATTTTTAGGTGCATCTTATAAGCGGGGGCGTCCTAGATCCAAGAATTTACAGTAATTGAAATATTATGAAGCCTTTCATGAGTTATTGTCCGGAAACCGTGTTTTAGGGAATGTAAGTCGAAATGGGGCCATAACTCTGTCAACATTTAGTGGTTTGTAACCAAAGTCAAACACACATGCCCTGTACTTAACGATGTTACACATGTGTACCAAAAAATATTTGAATATGTCAAGCCTTTCTTGAGTTATCGTCCGGAAACCATGAAAACCAACAGACCGACAAGCTCACTCCTATATACCCCCACCCACTAAACTGCGTTTTTGTGGGTATAAAAACATAATCTTCTTAGTGGAGGTGAACATTATTATACACTTCTATGCTGTTTTTTTTCCCACTGATACATTGTCTATATATAGTATGAAACTAATCTTAGCAAAAGAGTACATATAAGTACAAAGGATGTTCAATACACTTTCTTTGAATATCATTCCCTGACAAGAACATAATACAATGAACATAATGAAAAGAATATGTTTTTGTGCATATTTCAACCATAGGGTTTGATCAGTATGCAACACACAGTTTGACATAATGATGTATGCAGATGGTTCAAGACACTGACTCCCAGTTATGTTTCCATTACTGACAAGGAACGATTCGTTTTTATTCCCAAGACTGTCAACAGTGCGACAGTCAAAGTGTCAAGTGGCATCACTTGCGACTATCCTACAAGTTGAAATACTGCTAATATTGATTATCCCAAAGCATTAGATTACAGTCAACTGTAAAGGCGGACTTGCACTCACATTTGTGCTACACGTGTCAGATAATACAAATGGCTCAGCGAAATGCTACCAAATACTCTGTCTGTTGGTATAGGCCAAAAATATCAAAATATTCAATAGTGATGTAGTGATGCTAAAATGAATGGCCATTGACAACAGTGTATCGGACGCTTTAACCAATATGAGACGCCTTTGAGTATGTGTGTGTGCTACGTATTTTCTCATACATGTTTTTACTGAAAATTTGGAAATGAATTTGCATGGTTTGGAAGACAAAACAAATGTGTCAGACAAGTTTCCATCGATACTGGATTTTATGACAGAGAATAAGCTTCCTTGTTTGGGGGAATGAATATTTTGAGTTTGTGAGTCAATATTTATGGCTCTATATCACATCGTAACACGCAGTTTGGCACACCGTTGAGACGCATAGCTGGTAATGTATACATGTGTGTTCATATACATGGTATGGCATATACAAATGTACATAACTTGTGTTGACTCCTTAATATGGCATTTTTGAAACAAATTGCGTTCAAGTATTTACAATCTTTTATGATAATTTTCATATCTCATGCATATCTAAGGGTTGGAGTCCTCTAGCTGACAAAATCATTAAGGATACCATGTTGTTTCTGGTGTTTTAAAAGAAAACACTCTTGTTGTGCATTATTCAGAAATTTCGTTATTAACAAATTCATTCTTGAGTAACCGCTGAATTAAAGAATTAAAAAGAAAACGGACTGGCATCTCAAATTTATTTCTATTTCATATTGGTTTTGCCAACCTGCATAAGGGATTTAGTGAACAGAGTGACTATCTGAATCAATTTAATCTTTACAAGCATAAATTATAATACTAATCAGAAAGACGATAAGCATAACAAGTTAGGCCCTGTAACAATATTGAGCTACTTTTTATATGGGCAATATTGGTCGGAGGGCCTAACCGGGGAAAGACCAATTCTGTGGTGGAAATTTCTCCCTATATGTCTATAGAGTAGCAACAGGATTTTCATGTGCTGAAATGGCATGGCTAGCTTAAAATTTCTTAATAAAATGTACATACCTGCAAAGAGAATTTATTCCTCAATAATGTTTCATAAATATTTGTATGATAGCACTTCCATTTTGGATACAACACCAATTTAAACCTACACACTATTGCATTTTCAACACATCTCTCTGTCCTCCACTGTGTAAACTTTAATCGATATTCTGCTACACTGAAACGATTGCGTCATTTCGATTGGTCATTAAATTCTATCATTCATCATTCTATTGGTTGAAGCATATCTGAAAGGTTAAACAAGGCAAGGTGAACATGGTGGACTGTACATGACTGTAGATTTATTCGCAAGTTTAAATTGGAATTAAACGCGTGTTCTATGTAAATTTCGGCACATGTTAAGCAGTTTAGGTGTTGTTTAAGTAAAATATGTTGATTTATAACTTTATTAGCGCAAATAATGGAAATTAATGAAAATTTAAAATTTTAGGCTTCCACCACATAAATGGTCTTTCGGCGATGAGACGAATTTAGTCCTATAAAAAAGTAACACTTAATTCGCAGCACGTCGCATGAATTAGACTAAAAGATGACAAGAATGTGTATTTACATTGTGACCAAAATATATGAGGCTTGTCGTGGGAAAACCGGGCTTAATGGATGTCCGTAAAGTGTTGTCCCCGATCAGCCTGTGCAATCCACACATGCCAATTGGATTGCACAGGCTAATCTGGCACGGCACTTTCCACCAACAGTGGATTTATGTTTAGAAGAGACTTCATTAAAACAGAAAATACCATAAACGCGGAAAGTGCTGTCCTGGATTAGCCTGTGCAGACTGCATAGGCTAATCCGGGACGACACTTTACGTATATGCATTAAGCCCGGTTTTCCCACGACACGCCTCATATTGTTTGCACAATACCTACTACATCAAACATGCACCCATAATTCACAACCACAGGAATGTTTGGCCAGACATGGGGTGTCCTAATGGAACCTCATTTTACAGTCCCATTGTTCAATGCTGCAGTTTACTAACAGGCAAATACATAGGGAAAATACATAATCCGAAAATGCTTTAAATTAGGGTAAAGCGTGTTTTAAATGATGATAAATTTGTCATAATATCTGACAAAGAAACAGTTTAATATTCCTAGGTAGGAACACAGTTTCCCACTGTGCCAAAAGTGGGGGAGTATATTAACAATATAAACCTTGCCAATTCAGGCCTGTTATTGATTTGTCCGACAGACAAGTGGCAGCTTCGGCATGCTATAATCACCCATAATCTGCCGCAAATTCTAGTAACTACGCGAATGTCAAGCCACTCACTGTCAGTCACTGGGCACCTGATGAGAAGAGAGCGATGCTCCTGGTCAGTTAGTTACTTTGCTGCGAATACAGCCATAGAAAGCTATTGACTTATAATACAATAAGAAACGATCCACAACAAAATAAAAGGGTGCAGCACCTTGTCCTTTTTTGGTTCCCCATGCTACCCATCTGAGCAACACAGACATGTTGAATACCATTTGAAATTCAAAAATGAAGAAATTATCCGAAAATACATTAGAAATTATCCAAAAATACATTAAAAGACTATGTATAAAATGTATAAAAACCTTATTTGAAAGCATTAAACTGTCAAAAACTTTGGATGTACCAAATTACTAGAAAATGTCATAGAGCTGGTCCAGCTCCCACCCTCCTCATTATGAGAAGTTCCTTGTATCATTTTTATTCTAGATCTCCCCTAATACAGAGATATGTTGTTACCAGTTGTCATTATTAACCGATTGCCGATCAAATTCATCGTTTAAAATTGTAAGAAAATCGCGTTTTTTGTTTCAGGAAGTTTCAAATTGCGATTGGTAATTTCACAATGGTGCCCCCTAGACCCCTGGCCAAATTGCTTACATTTAGATAAAAACCACTTGATTCATTTGATAATGACCACCCTGGTTGAAACAAGTATGTGCAGGACATAGAAATTTGTCATTAATGTCATAATTTGTTGATGACGACTCCATTTTAACAAGCGTTGAAACACTCAGATATAACTCTTACGTTTCCAATAAAATTTGCTGTGTAAAATAGTAAAATGTAAGAAAATGTTTAATTGTATAATATGCAAAAACACAACAAACAATTGTTCATATAATGCAATGAACTCCTTCTTAAATAAAGCCATCATACACTTGCTTGTAACAGCTGTTTGTCAATCTAAATCCTCAGTTATTTGCAGATAATACTTTTGCTCAATAAGACATGATCCATGCATCTCAATCAGATTTGCATATTACAAGAAAAATAGCACATACTGTGAACACCTTTAACATAAACTGATGGATCTACAAGGTCATTATGCTTTTTTTTCCCCCGTATTATGCAATTTCGGCCGTCACCAATTCCGCCATTATGCCTCATTGGTGAGTGAAGGCGTGCATGTGCAACTGTGCTATCAGTGACTTTCAAGATGGCATCGGAGAGGCTGCTCGACTCGCCCTCAAATCGTCTGTGAGATTTAGACAGGATAATTCATGCTAAAACAACTAAAATGTAACATCTTCGGGTGAATATCGCATAGTAGCGCGCAGCAACTAATCATATAGATCTAGATCTACCTCAAAATCCATGTATCTTATGATGAATTCATTTTCAAGAACATAGACTGAACAAATTCACAGCTTGAATGTTCTTAAGTGTTAATCATCTGTCCGTCCATCCGTCCTTCCTAGTTCCAGTAATTCCTCAGGCCATTATGGACATCTTCGAGTGATTATCGCATAAAGGCGAGCAGCAACTAATCATTAACATCTAAATAAAACTAATGATTATATAAATTTATTTAAATTTCCAATGTTATGGGTTAAGTATGTTGCTGTAACAAATACTTTCTACAAAAAAATGTACATACACACTTCAAGATTTAAGACAACTTTCTGACTTTTATTATTAGAATACAATCAATATAAGAAGAATACGAAGAATATAAGAAGCCCCCAAATCTATGAACCTATCAACTTCAATTAACTTTAATTTATTAATTATCTAAATAAAGAAGCAGACAAGGATTTTAAAATGGAAGTTACAGTAAATATTACAAATGTGTCCTTTCTGCTAGCAAATTTTTGCACTCTATTTCCCTTGATTTTGGTTTCTTATCTTTTCTAACCAACAGTCTTTCTACGCTTTCCACGTTTTGATAACTTCAAGAAATGAAACGGTTACTGCAGACAGAGGATTTAATATACAAAATGTTTCCATCTAGATTACCGTGACACCAACAGTACAGACATACCAAAAATTGTTTGTTTTCTGACAGGCCTGAATTGCTATGGTTACAAATTGACAAATCACACAGACAATACTATGGCCAGTGAACAATAGGCCACAGTCAATGAATATCCCTGGAAATATTCATTATTGCAGACAATTTGCATGTGATATGGCACAGCGGGAGGCTATAAATGAAAACTGACTGTTGAAGGGATCACATGGTAAAATGTGAATTCAGATCAGCAAACAAAATTACATTCCACTAATGAAACACAATTAAGAAATTAAATCTACAACAGTAACTCTATAAATATGTAAATTCTCATTATTTAAATACCATAATCAATAACAATTGCCAGAGAGTTATTAATTACAACTGTAAATGGACATTATATGACTTATATGTTTCAACAAATAGATCTTTTGCATATAACGAGAAAATGACAAAATGTCCAGTTAAACACAATTTTAAAGTTACAATTCAGCCAGTTTGCATAGAAACCAATTGCCAAACATTGTATGTGTCAAAAACAGAGGATTTACTTCTTGACATCACTAATGGTCGAACCCTTTAGGACCAGAAGTGGTGGTATCTCTAAGCCTGTCACAACAAATTCTATCAATCAAAACAGAATTTACCATTGATTCATCAATTGTCATAAATCCATCAAAACTACTTCTTATAAATCCATGAAATTCTGACAAAAAATCAACTGGGGACCAAACCAAACTCTAAAACTCCCAGCAGAAAACAATCTATTTACCAACACAATATGAATCCGTTAGTCATGTCCTTGTATAAATCAAATTTGTCTGGATCAAGACAGCCTTTTACAGCAAATCAATATGGCACCCAAGTAACAAGTAAATATTTTAATTCAAATATACTTCAGTACAATAAGTTTAGCAACAACTAGTATGTTCGCAAATATATATAATTCCATCTTAAAAGTGAAAAGACGATATTGTTTATTGGTTGCATTTTATTATAACATTGTGAATTATGACATTTATACCAAGCACGATGTTGATATCCACTAGTTAATTATCTTTAAAGAGAAGGACCAGTACTAGAAGAAGAAATGAAATACTATCTATTTAATGATGACACAATGAAATATATAAATTTTTATTTTTGCTGCAAAACTTATTTTACTTAGTATATACATAACAAAACATTTGAACATTCTTTAAATCATATACAAATATCTATGTATACAAACAAGCAAAACCAGTTGGTCAATATTCAACATAATCCGTTTGTTTTTGTTGGGGTTTTTCGTTTTTAACAGTATTTCAGTCATATCATGGTGGTCAGTTAACCTACTCACACTTTACCTGGGCAAGCTTAGCCGATCTAAGCGGTTTACCAGTACTAAGTGCACATACCTATGCCAGTAACTGACAACTGCCCTACTTGAATCAGAGGTAGGGGGAAAGTGGCTGTATAAATAATTTCATGACCAATCCCCACACAATTTATGTGGCCGGGCTGGGGTTGGAACTCACGATCCCCGGATTGACAGTCTAGCGCTCTACCAACTGAGCTAGCCGGACCCGGCACAACAACATAATCCTACTTCAATCCTTTTGTTTTCAGGTTAATGGGACAACCCAGTACTCAATACCAACCAATGACACATCAGTCCATTGGAAGACTGGATGGTAAGGCATAAAACACTAATGTGAAACATTAGAAACAAGAGATACATATTAATTGACCAGTTCACACCACTCAATAAATTGTTTGCAACTTGCTACATAGTTTGCCACGGTAATGCAATGGGTGCATTTGTAATATAATCTATGTAATAGTAACAATTTTTTGGGTATGTTAGTTACAAACTTTATGAAATTGTAACAAACCGGGTGTACTTGTAACATAATCTATGTAAAGGTAACACACAAGGTGTATTTGTAACAAATTCTATGTAAAAGTAAAAAAGGGGGGTGTATTTGTAACAAACCCTATGTGAAAGTAACAAATAGGGTGAATTTGTAACAAACTACACTACGTCTAGCATGATTTCTGCCTAAAACACAGACCCACCGTGGACAATTTTTCGTCAGCGTGGAAAATCACCGCGATTAAAAGGTGGTTCCATCGCGATAGAATCGCGGTGATAGTGGGTGAGCACCGCGGGCGTTATCGGGAAATCAATCTCACGGTGGACCACTGCGGTCGCGGTGGGTCGCGGTGAAATACAGGTACATGTCAATGAACAAGTACAGTTCGATATTTCAGACCGTATACTATTCGCAAAGTACAAATCGTCTTCTATTAACCGATACTTACCAATTAATATAATCACAGTTTGCAACTTTAATCTTTTTTATTTTGATCTCTTTTTTATTTTGATAATTTATTCCGAAGTTCCATGTTCGCAGTTGTGTTGTGAAATCGTAAACAAAGAGTCAAGGGCATTAATACAAGTCTCGCGAAAATTCGCAATCTGCGTGAATTGACAGTTTGACGTCTTCAAAGTAAAGCCGACAAGAAACCATAAAATAACACCTTTCTCGGCGATAAAATTGGCTTCTTTTGTTTAGAGAAGCGACATGCTTAACCAATCGCGTGTTTGTTACTCAGTGGCAATCGTCCTATTATGAAAGAGCACGTGCATAGCTCCGCCTTTCGAACTTTTACAGAGAACAAAGGTGTTGGTTATGTCAATCATTGTTATAAAATCACGTTTTTTACCGACATGTTAATCAATTGTTTTGATAGTCATATTAAAAATGCAAAGATTTGTCATAGAATCGGACAACGAATTTGATGAGGTCTTTGTGATTTGACTGACGCATATTTTCATTTTCCCGTTTTGTCATAATGTTCCGTATTTTCCAAAAACCATGTTCTTGGTCGTACCTGAAATAAAACGTAAAATATTTTTTAAAAAGCTCAATGTGAAATTATGACTCGCTAAAATCACCGCGATCCACGGCGATTTCTTATCAACATTTTTGATTGAGACTGTCACCGCGGTCACCGCGATTCGCCACGGCGACATCACCGCGTTCCACAGTGTTCCACGGTGTATCGCGGTGACTATAGTAGTGTGTCACGCTGGGCTGAATCACGGTGGTGCGTCGCAGAAGGCAGAAATCACGCTAGACGTAGTGTATATGAAATAGAAACACATTGGGAGCTTTTGCAACAAACTCAACAGTCCAGCAGAACAATTATTTCACTTGCCATCACAAAGTCAGAATTTTCGATTCACAGAATCAATTGGCAAAACTACCCAAAATTACGTGATTTGATGGCTGATACCAGCCACAATATTTTGCAGCGTAACTCCAAGTACTTAATGCTGAGTAACTGTTTGTTTACAGTGAGTCAACTCATCTCTGACTTGATAGCACATACTCAGCAAATCGTGAAATATGTGATTACTGTATGTAATAGGAACAAAATGGGTGCATTTGTAACAAACTATATGAAATTGTAACGCATTGGGAGCGTTTGTAACAAACTCTACTGTCCAGCGAAATAAGTATTTCACACGCCATAGTGAATTCAGTATTTTCGAGCAATGTAATTACTTGGCATATCTACGCAAAGGCATGTGACATGATGGCTGATAAGTGCTACAAAATTGTGTGTTGTAACATCGAGTACTTGAAGCCGATGCAGAGTAACTGCTGGTCTTCACATACTCGGCAAATCGTGAAATAAGTTAGTTTCGCGTGTATGTACAGCTGTGGCGCATCTATAACAAACTCTTAGTGATAAGACGTTTGTTTACTGAATGTTTATGGCATATTCTAACAGGATACTTCCTAATTTTTCTATAGACAAAGAACAAAATTATCGTTGTTAAACAATGCAAAAAGAAGTCCTGATTCTGAGCAGAGCATAGAAAAAAGTAGTTCCAATTACTATTGCAAAAATATATGTCAAATCATGTTAGAATCAAAATAATTTTTGCATTATCGTTGTTTATTGGCCAATATACAACTCTCTGTCGTTCTGATGCGTGGCTATTAAACAACTAGGGCTAATGCCCTGGTGGTTTAATTCCTACGCATCAGAACTCCAAATTGTTGTTTATTGGCTGATAAACAACGATAAATTGAACAGTAATTCTTAATTAATCTTTATGCATAAGGTTGACAAGGGCTAGTATTCGTAAAGATATTAAGTAAAATATTAATAAAAACTTCAGAACACCACAAAGTTCCTGAACTTTAGTCTCATCATTTCCTAAAGACTAAATGAAACAATTCTTTATAATGATTTTGTTCGAAACAAAAGCCAAAAATAACATTTGGCAAATAGAAAACCAATATGTCAACTCTGAGATGCAACAGATGTATCTTTTTGAAACAAATGTGCGCCCAGTCGACACATCAGACAAGATTGTTGCATTAGTACAGCCCCACTCAATCAGAAATAACGATGAATAAAGGCTCAAACACCAGACAGATGGGAACACATTTCCAAAGCTTGCCAGAATCTATATGTGGCACGTCGTGGGAAAACCGGACTTAATGCATGTGCGTAAAGTGTCATCCCGGATTAGCTGTGCAGTATGCACAGGCTAATCCGGGACGACACTTTACGCCTAAAGTGGATTTATGGTTAGAAGACACTTCATTGAAACAGAAAATACCATAAAAGCGGAAAGTGCCATCCCGGATTAGCCTGTGCAGACTGCACAGGCTGATCCGGGACGACACTTTACGCACATTGTGCAAACTGCACAGGCTGATCCGGGACGACACTTTACGCACATGCATTAAGACCGGTTTTCCCACGACGCGCCTCATATTTGTTCCATTTCATGTTAAAAATGAAGGCTGTTTCAATAGTTGTTTATCCAGATGCTAGACCAAAAGCGCTAAAACAGTTCCAAATATTTATGACACAAATTTTCCTAGTCATGTTAAACAGTTGTCAGTAGAAATAGAAGCAGTTAAAACGCTTTTAGAATGACAGGAAGAAATAAATCATATAAGCATGCATTTGCATACACTATTTGTATGTACAGACCTGTCAAACGTATTATGGCAGATACATTTTCTGTCAAACGTATTATGGCAGATACATTTTCTGTCAAACGTATTATGGCAGATACATTTTCTGTCAAACGTATTATGGCAGATACATTTTCTGTCAAACGTATTATGGCAGATACATTTTCTGTCAAACGTATTATGGCAGATACATTTTCTGTCAAACGTATTATGGCAGATACATTTTCTGTCAAACGTATTATGGCAGATACATTTTCTGTCAAACGTATTATGGCAGATACATTTTCTGTCAAACGTATTATGGCAGATACATTTTCTGTCAAACGTATTATGGCAGATACATTTTCTGTCAAACGTATTATGGCAGATACATTTTCTGTCAAACGTATTATGGCAGATACATTTTCAGAAAATTCGTCAGGGCATAGTTATGGATTGTTTTACAGATAAACTATGCGCAAATACCAATAATCACATATTTGCACACTTTCTGACATTCTTGACCGGACAAACTGACCTGACACTCAACACTCTATTTCAATAATATAAACCTCAACTTATTTCCCATCTTTATCTATGATTTAGTCTGTTCACGGAGTTACTAACTTTCACATGTTGATTGATAAGCATTAAAATACCATAACAGTATTTTTATTATGTTTCTTAAATGCAGTCAGCCCTTGTTACAACGACAATATCCGTTCCCATTAAAAATGTTGTTATATCGAATTTCTGTTATGGCGAATTCAAGCAGTTCTTACTATTTTCACGTGGGTTAGATGGAATGAAAATTGCTTTTTCTTAAAATTTATTTGCATTTAATTAAAAATATTTATGAGACCAACTTTTAAAACAAACAACCCTTTTATGTTAATCATATGGCATTCACTATCATGTCAAATAAGTTAAGGCCATACAACAGGTTTATTTTCTCACACTTTAATTGTGTATCTGGCTTATCCTGCTGATAACACTTGATTTTGCAAATAAATAAGACCTGTGACAAATTAACAAGTTGTGAGCGTCATCTGTTCCAAATGTCCTTATAAGGAATAAATAATAAAAGTGCACACTGCTTTTTATTGGGTCCCGCATATTTTGCGTTGGAGTCAGAAACCGAATATTCCGTTATAACGGGCACCAGATGAACGGGAAATAATCTGTTCACAACAAAATTGTGTCAGAAGTAGAATATTCCGTTACAACGAATGTCATTGTAAAGAGGGTTGACTGTATTACTAGCTGGCACTTTTAAACTTGGTCCACTAATCCACAACATAATGAGGTTTGATTGTCCACTGCATTATCTCAGGCAAGTTTTAAAGGTTAAACTATGGTCACACAAAACTGACACAGTGACCCAAATTTTACTAATCAAAACAGACACAATAAAAAGCATTTTTGCTTGTCTAATGAGACACAATGCAAACACTAGGGAAATGTCATAAGAAATGTGATGTGGCAGTCTTGCAGTAACATATCAACTGATTAAAACACATGTGTCTCTTTTTTTGAAGCAAGTTACTCTGTAACACCTACTGTGAAATCACATTTCCCCCATAGTTGTCAAAGATTACATAGCAAAAAAAGAAATTACTGACACTGGGAAAAACTGCTTCAAATGTAAATCATAGTGGAGTCTGATTCACTTAACTAGTTCACTTAAAACATTTTCTTTTTTGTTTCCATCAAATTGGTAACTCTTGAACATCATGGTTATATTAACAGTAAGAGTTGTTTCCCTTAGGAATATTTCCTCTTGAAAGGGCATGTCAATACAAAAATCACTAGCATACAATTTCCAAAATATCCATACTGCAATTTAAAAATAACTAAATGTTTGTTGAAAAATTAAATATAACTATTATTTCAAAATAATGTTTAAAATACAGTTACCAACTTATGAAATGGCCATATCTTTGTCTACTGTTCATTATCATCTAGACTAAATTCCATATTTTCAGAATGAAAGAAAAAAAAAGAATGCCTCATGCAAATATAGGACAGAATTTAACTGGTTGAAGGTTAAAACAAATAAACTATTATCATTATTGTCCATTCATGGTATTTTCTCATACTTCATTCCACCATGATTCTTGTTATCAGTTAGCTGTTCACACATGAACATGCATACTTCCCATCATTCACAGATACACTGGCCTGATAAGCCCAGCTGCTGGCTTGACCCACACAGTGCCTGATAAGCCATGATTGGCCTCATTCCCCTGGTTGCACTCCTGGGCATGTGTTCACCAGGAATTAACTACAGGATCACGATCAGTAGGTCTTAGATTAATTTGATCTTCTAGCTAAACTGACCAGAATTTGGAAAAATTGTTCTTGTCTAAATAAAAAAACATGAATTGCTGTTTGGTTTTGATTAAAATCTTTATATCAGACATAAATTCACACAGAGAGAAGTTCATACTAATCTACAACATGTAATCTTTAACGGTTTCAACAGATCCAGAGTACAAACACCATTTTTGAGCCTAATCCTGAAATATCTACCTCAAGTTCATCTTGAACCCAAAAATCTGACTAACTTGTTTTGTGAACACACAGCCTGTCTGCATCAGCCTCTAAAAGCCAGCTTCCCCGCTGGGTACCCCAGCATTTACCTGTTCTAAACCCTAGCAGCAAAACTGTTGTACCAGTAGATTTTTAGTCTACAAGCAATAAATCCTGGGTTATGAAACCCTTTCATGAACTGGCTGTATAATGCATGAAATGCCTGTATAAAGCCTAGGTCACATTGTCACCATTTTGGCTATGATTGCCCACGATTTACACAAGCGTGGTAAAGCCTGAACACATATGTGCCAGCATCTGTGTGATTCTCCAAGAATCTTGTGTGATCTTTATCAATTGAGAGGCAGTTTTGAACATGTTCAAAACTTTCATGGCCTATTGTAGCGTTGCCTTGAGTTTTTCAAAACGTATGACAATCCTAGTGCAATCGTATTCAATCTGGCTTATCTTCACAGCCATCGTATAGGCATTTGTGGCCCTTCGTGTCTAATCATTATTGTTTTTTATAATATGCTTACAGAAGACTGTACTACGTTATGAAATATTTTGCTATGTATATGATGCAGATTTCTCTGTTTTCCCTACAGTTCAGTTGCGCTACCAGACATATCTTTTGCGGCAACTATTAACAGCTATTCACGGATTGGACACTTTGCTTGCACGGTTTGTCGCGATGGTACTACGCACTCACAACATTTGCCTACAATAGTGTCATGATTATGCATGAGGCATCGTGACGTCCAAATCGTCTGGACGCATAATGGACAATGAGCATATCTTAGTAACGCCTGCAGAATCCTACGTGTCGTTGATATTCGTAGTCTTATCCTACAACAGTCAGTATACGTAGGAAGATGAAATCGGGACACTGTGCATGCCAACTCATCACGATAAACAGGTCCACGAGCAATCGTAGGCAATCGTAGCCAAAAACGTGACAGTGTGACCTAAGCTTAATACATGAACTGAGAGTATAGCAGAACTGGGCATAAAATAATGGAAGTGACTGTATTATACACAGATTGGCTGTATACATGACATGGATGTATAATACATGAACTGAGAGTATAGCAGAACTGGGCATAATATAATGGCAGTGACTGTATTATACACAGATTGGCTGTATACATGACATGGATGTATAATACATGAACTGAGAGTATAGCAGAACTGGGCATAATATAATGGCAGTGACTGTATTATACACAGATTGGCTGTATACATGACATGGATGTTTAATACATGAACAGGCCATATAATACATGAGCATGCTGTATAGTTCATGAAGCAGCTGTATAATACTTGAAGTGGTGGTATACTACATGGGCTAGTTGTACAGCAAATAAGCTAATTGTATAGTAAATGCTCCATGTTTCTATCTATAAACCAGTATAAAGCATTAACTGTTCATTTCTAAATACATTAACTAGCTTATATAGCACAAGTTAGCTGTATAAAATATATGTGGGCATAGGTGTATCCAAATTTATAAGCTATTACAGACTGTACAATGTTGAACCCAAATGAAGGAAAGGGATCCAGGGGTACCAGTCATAACTTTTAAGCATACTGAAGGAATGAGTCAGTTACTGATAAGCATCCTATACAGTACAGGTAATATGCCTGTTCTCTTCACACATGTAGTGCTAAACACTTATGCTCTGAACTGAACAAAACAATTTATAGTAAACATGTTATGTTCAAATCCTATGCCGGACCTGTCCGACACGGGTAATTTTACCATCGGACAAGTAAAATTCTACTGTCAAAATGTCCATGGGCAAGTACAAAATCTGTGCGTGATAATGATGTAAACATTTGGAGTTAATTTCTATATTATTAAATAATTATATATTTTAACAACAGTATATTAAAATGGTATAATTTTGTGACACATGATATTAAGAACGCCCAGAAGAAAAAGTATTCTATTTTTATTTGGACAAGCGACTTTTGCTTGCGAACAAATAGATTTTTGCAATGAACTTGCCCGTGGACAAGTGACTAAATTTGATATTTCCACACACCTGGAACTTATGTTGTTTCATACAAAACTATGTTCCCTGGCCTCAAATCTTCTATTTCCATAAATTTACACAACTGTATTTTTTGTTGCTAACATTTAGAACAGGTAGCAAATGGGAATTTCAGGCAGCAAGTTTGTTCTCCTCTGCTCTGCAAATTCAGTCAACCAATCAGCTACTGAGCAGAATTGATTTACACCTTGAGTCAAAATCAGGAGTCTTCAAACTGGTTCATTTACATCTGGGCAGCAATTGAACCCCTTCTGACCTCAATCATCAGTACTAGTTAAAATACTAGGCATCTTGCCTTTACCAGTACATGTAGGGAGATGTACCAACAGGTTACTTTAATAGAGCAGGACCTTATGGAAAATTATTAACATTGTAACTGATTTATCAGGGTTCTCCCTGGTTACAAAGTATCATTATTCCAATTTACCATACTACTATAATATGAAATTGGACTCCTGTTGGGAATTTCATAGGTTTTGAAAACATTGCACGTGAATGGACATTTCTTTAGCCAAATATTCAAATTTGTAGCCATTGATGACCAACAAACTACTGTTATTAGGTAGAATGTGAAAGATTTAACCCTTTCTGAACCCCATCTTCTGAGAAGCACCCATGATTCAGTCAGAAGCTATCCAAATGATACCCTTAATTTGCAACAGTATCTTCACCTGCATCAGTTATCACCTAATTACTTAAAGCTTTATTTATTCAATGTAGAAGATTCAATGAAAATTACTAACAAAACTCATGAGTGTTAATTAATAATCCTTTTCCAAACCGCTTAACGGATCTTATTTATCCAGACTTAATTGGAAACATTAATCTGATGTGAATTAATTAAAATTAAATAATAACACGCAACATTGAATAATTCAATGTTTCTTTTCCTGCATTAAGTGCTTTAAGCATCTTTCCAAGATAAACTATCATGTGGTTTGTGTTAATGTTTTTTTTCTGCATTTACTGCATGGAAATCAACTGTTACAGTATTTCATGTGGTTAGAATCTTTGATAAAATGCAAGTTTTCTCCAGATCATGTGTATTTTTTTCCTGATAATATTCAGAAACAAATAATTACAGACTTAAGAGCTATGCCTGATCTTATATTTAATATGTTGAAAAATTGTAGGAAAAACAGCATGATATCCTGATTTTCCATGATAACTTGAAACATTCCTTTCAACAACCACTATGTAAGATATGTTTTACATTTTTGGGAATAACCTGTTGAAAGCATTCAACATATTATATTTCAGCAGGTTTATATTCATAGCAATATTTGGTAAGATATGTCTGTTCCAAAGGGCTATTTGTATATCATTATCACTATATATGCTGGAAGTATATTATTGTTAGTCCAGCTGTCCAGCTAGCGCAGTGGTTGGTACACTCGCTTCTCACCTAGGCGTCCCGGGTTCGCTTTCCACTCCCGGCACGTGTCTTGGCCTTTGTTGATATAACATCTCATCATTTTATAATAATATAGCACATCAGGTCTCTAATGGTACATTCACACACGGGTAAAAGAGACGCAATTTACATAACTATTTAAAAAAAAATTCAATGTGCTAATAGTGTATACAGTTGTACAATTAAGCCCAAAACAGTAAAGGAACATTTCACAGTCATTTATTAATACCATTCCATGTGCAGTCGTTAATATCTTATTTGTGTATAATAACAATAACATTAACTTAAGAATACTTTAACATATATTAGAATATTCAAGAATAAAACTGATTATTTAATATCCTGGAGAAAATGACTATTGACCATGTATCAAACCAATGAGATGAAACACCCTATGACTTATCTTTCCTTGGACAACATTCAACAACAAAATCAAACCTTCCTAAAACATGTTACAAGTCCATGACTACTAACTATTCTTATAACTGATAACTCACAACGGGTAACATTTTGTGATGCACATACTAACATGACACGCCTAGATTGTTCTATAGACAAAGAACAAATTTACCAATGTATGACATCGCTGGTAACAGAGTCGACGTGTGTTCGAACATTTGCACGGGAAGATAGGCTGTGCATAGTAAAATGTAGTTCCCATTGAAATTACACAAAATTATTTGTCAGATCATGTTATAATCGAAATAATCTTCGATCTAGTGTTGTTTATTGGGAGACAAACAACGATTTGTCGTTCTGATTCTAGTATATTAACACCCTCGTGGTTTAATTTCTACACATCAGAACTCCAAATTGTTGTTAATTAGCAGATAAAAAATGCTCAATCAAAGATTATTTCTTGAATAATATACTGTAATTTGTATAGGAAGCTTAACACATTTATTTTGCAGGTAACATCAAACCAAACAAGCAAGTGTTATCTGGTTTGCCTACACGAAAGCTGGACCACCACAATACCAGAGTTCAATGGTTACCTCCCTTGCAATCCATTGACAAACTGTTACATGGGGGTATACAGCAACATAGTGGGACACAGGGGTATTCAAGGAAGCAGCAAATCTGTACAAACCAGTATGGTTGACTGTGAAACCTGACATTTCTTTTCTTTGGTATCATTGTCTTAGAATATAGAATATAATAAAGGGTAATAAACGCAATTGCATCAAACTTGAGAAGCATGACTGTCTGGAGTTATAATACAGAAGGTTGGTTTTGGTAAAATTAATTTTATGTTTTTAACTGTGATTATAGGCATTATTTTTCAGAATGTGTAATTGTAAACAATGCCAGACCTTAGTGTTTATCATTCAATCAAGCTCATTACCCCATATAAGTTCAGAGCTACATATAGAATAAGTAACAGTCTAGTTTCATTACAAATAATGTCAACGCACGATGCTTTGAATTATGATACTACGAAATGTCAGAATGAAGGAATAAGTCCAGTCTGTCCGATTGCCTCATATATGTAACAAAAATAAGATAACGAGACTGCAAATTCACCAGAAACAGAGATGTGTGTATATGAAAGATTTTTTTTTGATTCCTTGATTGACTTACCACTGAAATGTTAGTACTACCTTACTGATCAGATTAGCAACTTCTACAAATTTAAGGAGCATAAAAAAGTAACATAAGATGCACTAGAATGATGAAGTGCACGATAAATTGCATTATTTTGACTACATGACTTTGGTGTTATTAATTGTAAAAAATAAGCCGTAAATGTGACTTCTACAATAGCAGTCACTTTTTATACTTTCATTAATGCACTTTGACAAAAGTATTAATGAAAACATCCTGTAAATTACTACTAAATGAGATAAGACTTTATACTAAAAGCTGTACTTTCCTCACTACTAAACGTGACAAGACTACACTGCAGATCCGCTATATTGCGATCCGTTATATCGCGATGTCCAGTATATCGCGAATCGGCGGTGGATCCCGATTGTGTTTTATGTACTTCAATATTTTCCTATTACCAAATGCTCATAAATAAATCCAGTTTGATCCGGCTTTTCGAGCCTTTACGGCGTCTCTTTTATTCACACTCTTGTAGTGCGACAAACAATACGCCGACTCGCTCAACATCAAAGTGTAACAGTTTGACGTCACAGCTTACAGCGCGCGTGCCACCAATGACAACGTCCTTTCACTGCTGTCGCTCTATTTAGCACCCGAATTACACGCAGTCCACGTGGAGTGTGTAAACAGTAACTGTATGTCATAAATCAATATTGAGCTATCTGAATGACAATAACGTAATTGATACGGCTTATCTGTTTCTTTTTTGTTTCAGGAGAAATGCTAACCGCATATCGTGTGCGATATAGACACCTACTTTTGTTGCTGTGTGCTACAAAACTTTTATACAAAAGTAAAGATCTCAATGTTCTCTGCGCTACAAAGTTTTTATATGGCAATCAATACACCCACGCTTTCCATGTGGACGACGTGACGTTGTACATGATTGTCAGCAATTTTTCGCACCTTTTTTAAACAGAACAAAGAGTTTACATGAAATACATGTGTGTTGTAACTGTTAATAGAATTTATGTTTACTTCACGTGAATAGTGAATTCGGATAGGCGTTTCGGACTTATATTTTTATACGCGATTTGAAATTTATTCAGCGGAATTAAAGGAATAATATACAAATGGAATATTTTATATATGGATTTAATACATAATGGATATTAACTACATTGAAAAGGGTGAGTTATTTACTTAATTACATTTATGTTTGAGAGCGGGCAAAAACAGGCTAGTGTATACATGTATATCTACTGAATGGCCTGGCAAGTTATATCGCGATCCGGATATATCGCGATCGCGATCCATGGACCCCACGAATCGCGATACAATGGAGTTACAGTGTATACAAGTGCTGTACTTTCCTTAATATGCAATGACAAAGGCTGTGACAACGAGATGGTCAAGGTCTTCTTAGCCAATTCATATTATTATTTATCATGTTTTTCTGTATATCAAGTAGGATTCAAAATAATATTACCTATATATGCAAAAAATTACATTTTATAATGAACTGAAGATGGCGATTTGAAGAGCTTTAGAACAAAGTTGTAGACACAATAATAATATGAGGCGTGTCATGGGAAAACCCGGCTTAATGCATGTGCGTAAAGCGACACTCTCCGCCTACATGGATTTATGGTTAGAAGAGACTTCCTTGAAACAGAAAATGCCATTAAAGCGGAAAGTGTCGTCTTGGATTAGCCTGTGCAGACTGCACAGGCTAATCCAGGACGACACTTTACACACATGCATTACGTCCGGGTTTCCCACGACAAGCCTCATATGTTTTTTTCCTATTTAGATAACATGGGAGGGATGCATGATTCCACATGTTGAAAAGGGCTGCTTACTCTAAGGATCGAAGATTTTTTTTTCAAGGAAAACGTAAAGCATCCCCTATATGGATTGTGCTGCTGAATGTGTCCAAATCTTCCCAATCTTATGACTGGTTTCAGGTAAAGCTGTTTTTCATGAACAGTAACGTGGTCATTACATTTTGATTAAACAAGTATGTTCTACATAGAACCTGATGCCACTGCATTGCACCATATACCAGTAGGTTCAAACATAATATTATAATCCATTTAGATCTGTTAGAAATTACTGTAATGCTACCTCTTGATCAAATAAATGATAGCTCCTATGCACATAACATGAAGCTTCATCACCTTTGAATTGAATTGCCTGGGCATTTCTGGATGGTATCTTAGTGAACACACCCATTCAGGTCTTAGAAATTAATGATGCACTGAATACAAAAAACAACAGTTGCTATTCAAAGCTATTGAAGATCAACCACAGTAGAGTTTTATTCCTGCACTGAAAGCCTACTGCTTATCAGCACAGTCAATCAGCTGTGAACCTCTGTGCAGCACAACCACAGCTAAAACCTCTACCCTTCTGAAGGCCCCATCATGGCTTCCCTCCTCTGTGACTAATTTCAAAATGCTGAAATCCCATTGGCTGACACAATTGTAAGCTTCCACATGGTAGTTGCTGATTGGTCGAATCCAGAAGCTCTAGGTAGCCACTCCCAGAAGAGCTGAAATTGGTAAGACTTATGATGGGAGAGATCCTTGCCTATGCCATACTGTCAAGGAGCATTAGTTGAAATCCATGCATTCTAGCTGGCAATTCAAGAGGAAGCTGGCCTGGAGGTCTTCAGAACTGAAGACTTTGTATTACATGCTTTCACACCAGATTTTTTGGCACATACTCAGTTCTAGGCAGCCATCATGGATTCTTTAGTGTACATGTGACACTGGAGCCACACCGGATCATAAACAACTACACAACTTGGATAAACTTCCTTAAACGAGCAAAAATTGTAAAACATGGAGCAAGATGGCCGCAAACATAGCCGCATGGCAGAGCTGGAGTACGGGAAGAAGAAATGGATCAAGCATGATGGGAAAGTAGTTAAATCTTGAATAAAGGACCTGGCTACAAATGATTCAAGACTCGTAGTGTTCTGGGTCCATACTTCCTTGCTATCCCATAATTCTCTGACCAAGGGTATGGAATGTAAAGAAGTATGAGTCTGGTCACTATACTGCGACAGACGCTCTGAGAACACCGCACATGCAGAGGATATACACTTCACGGAGATGAGAATTTTTGGAAATCAAGGACACCTAAAATTGGGATACTTGTCAGTCAGGTATGCTTTTAAAATTTCTACTATTACAACAATGATTAAACTAAATTGATTACAATTAGGATATTAATTTAAATTTCACAAAATACTACATAAATGTGTACGCTTTCATATTTAGGACACACAATCTTGATGAAGTGTCAATAGTAAATTTGCCAGATAGCATGCCAATTTTTTAATTACATTGACTGCACTGCATATGCCCCATGACCGTACCTGCCATTTGTCAGCAGGTCTTATCAGACTTACAAGCAGCAAACCAAAGTGTGTAATCTAATTACAATTAATGAACCATGTCTAAAATGTTATCTCTCATTCCAGGTCTCTCATTTTAAAGGGTCAATGAAGGATGCAGCCCCATCAGACTGTCTCACAAACCCTGGCCTGGCAAACCTTGCTTGTTGTCATACCACATGGTCATGTGATTTTTGTTGTGCATGAATGTGGAGTGGTGATGAAATAAAATCCTGGAACTTTTCAGATTTATGCACATATTTATGTTTATTTGGTATGAATAATACAATTAACAATCGTATCAAACTGGAGTACAAGTTGCCAATGGCTGCCTCATAGCTGCACTGCAAAAGACAGGAAGATGAAAAGTGTAACTTCAAATAAGAGAAAAATAAGTATAAGACTGCACACAGTATAAGAATTAAATGATCGTTTAATGGATGCATGAACATTTTAAGAAATTACTTAATCACTAATTATTTAATATGTGTTACACAAAATCATTACTATTGTAGGCCAAAAGTCGTACACTTTCTGATTGAAAAGAAGAAGTTTAAATCTTATGATTCTCGTGATCTAAAAATCAACAAAACACACCAAAATTACGACCATGTGTGGGCAACACTTCAACACGTGGCAATGCTACACTCGCTTATGAAAGTCACTTTCATTGGTGCATTTCACATCACATCAGGGTATCACCAAACATTGTTCCTAAGTGTTTCTCCCAGCCCATAACACTACAAGTACTCTTATTCCGCATCAATTTCTAAACATTTACCAATCCTGTTTGCTAGTACTGATATTCGCGACATGACACTTTTAAACACATGTTGTAGTTTGTACTAAACAGGCCAGTTAAAAAGTTGAAATAAACTGAAGTCACTCTATTTATTTTTTATTTAGTGCAATGACAAGCCAGTTAAAAGCACAATGCTTTTATGTTCCATCATTTACTCTAAAATCTACACTTAAACAAAGTCTTCAACTAAATTTTATGCAAAATGTACCCACTGTGCGAGAACTTGTACCACAGAATAACAAAAGCTTTGATGATAAATTATCAACATCAATCATCTCTAGGACAATATAATTAGATGAGATTAATATCATAGCCTGACAAAAACAATAAATGGGACCAACAAGCTACTTCATTTCCAATTTCTAGCACATTATAAATACATGTAAAGTACAAAATACTATTTACACAGCAATGCTAGAACAGGTCTGAAATACCTTCTCAATGTGCAATGCTTTTCCTATTCCTACACTGACTGTGTAGGATGGCATGCCATATGGTTAATATTACAAGAACTGGGATCATAAACGATATAACTAACATCTGCAATACATTAGAGATAAACTATATTGCTTACAGCCCTCACTGGATTTCTTTATTTACTTACTTAGGTAGAGTTGTTTAGGAACATACACATAAACATAGCCTGGAAACCCAATCTGGCCTCCATCCAACACCATCATTTGGCCATTCCTCATGAACCCCTGCTTGCAAGACATAAAGCAGGCCATATCAGCTCATCAAGGCCTCAATCATTCCTTGGACCACACTGTAGTTGAGGCCATGGAGAGGATGATTTTGACCATGGGCAAAATATGGCATTTCATAGAGAATTTCATAGACTGCTTGTAAGCTAGCAGTATACAGTTAGACAAACTGACATTAGGTATCAAAGAAATAAGAAGTTTGACCAATTATATTACTATTATTAACATATTACCTATTAAGATTCCCATTAGTGTTATTGTTTCTGTGAATAGACCATTTCATACCGATCTTCGCCGAATATCTACATACGGTTCCGAACGGTTTCCGAGTAAAATAATTCTCAGAGATCAGTCAACCAATCGCTGAATGAAGCCAACGATAACTAAAATTAGATTTTATGCATAAACAAAGCACATGTCCGAGCTGCTGTGTATCCTAGTTTTACAAGAATGCAAACTATATGCAAAGTAAAAGGCTGCCCAGTTAAAGGATCTGGAAATAATATTAAATTACTTTGATTTCATGTTAAAATGTCGAGATGATAACAACATACTGATCAGTTATCGTCTGGTTACAAGGTTTATTTACAAACGATAGCAGCCGCATTTATTTTATAAATAACAAGTTAAAAATAGATCACACTCGGGAGGAGGGGGGGAATCGGCTATGCACAAAGCATATCGTACTTAATCAACTAACACACTGTAATATGTTACATGTAATACGTTTTGAAATAGCATTTAGTCGAGCCTCTATTACTTCTGGAAAACACAAAATATACATTAATACCTATGAGAATAATGAGTTTCTTTGAATTATTGACAATGACCTTCATTTTTCAAAAATAGATCAACACGTGTACATGTCCAGTAAACAGTTCATAGGAATCTTCCCGTATTGAAGTCTGCGTTGATGTCCAAGCAATATTGTATGATGGCCGAAATAGTGAACTTTTACAACAATAATGATAGTTTTCACCCTGAAATATGCGTGTTTAAGCTCAATATAGTAAGATTTTGCAACAGAATTCAGCAATATTAAACTTGAATAATATGCTTACGTGAAAAAGTCACATGGTTAATCGCCACGTGACTTGTTCAGCGAAATTTTATGAATATTTCCGATCTCCCTGTGAAATGGTCTATTAAAGATGACAACGTTGTTGTTGCTTTTTAATCATTATCAAACTAACATAATAATGTTAATTATTACGCAAGTCCATCAAGTCAGTACAGACCCAATGGTGAAGTGCCTAATTGACACCTGGGAAGCCATTTGTTGAACCAATCTCAGAGATTAAGAAATTGCATTTTTTCAATCTGGATTTTATTTATCAATCTAATGATCTAATCTAACCCTAGTCCTCTAGAATTCAAGGATTCTAACAATCATTTTCATTAGCAAAAAACACAAATTTAATGTTATACTTTAGCACATTTCTAACAATGTATCGTGAAATTGTGAGAATATTGAAAATGATCCAGAGAATATTGTCGGATGTTTCAGACTTTGTTTAAAGGAGTTACAACAGTGATCAGCAAAATAAAATGATCAATTTGTGTTGTCATACTTAGAAATATTTTGTACTTTACACTCTATTATAGTAATTGTCTTATGATATTTTCCAAACGTTAAATCTATTATTCATGTACAATATACAAGTACATTTTAAAGCAGGACTGTCTGATTTTTATAGATTTATTTCACAACAAAAATGGCTGTCAGTGCTTTGATTATTCAGATGAAGCTGGTGAAAGGATGAGTGTACAGGTCTGGAAGGTAGATGTTGGCAAGCTTACAGAAAAACCCCACTAATTTATCTCAGTTTATGATTCCTATGGTGATAACCGGAACGAGAACAGAAACAGCTGTTCAAGCAAAAATGATGTATCCCAAATATGAAATAAATTCATTTAATGCGATAATGAACACAACTTCCCACAGACACATCAGTATGGGGAAGAAAATAAAGTGAATACAAATGGCTGTATCTGGCAGGTGCTTTCTACAAATCTTACAGTAATTTAGAAGTTCATGAAAATAAGATCTGTTTTAGGGATAATATTGATAGAAAACATTAATATAAATGCATATTTAAGCAAATTACATGTATATTTGATACCATGTATGTGCTAAAAATAGTGTAAGGTACAAGCGCAAATATGTTGTTACATGCGTATAACTGAATATGGCCGCACCATTATGATCAACTGCAGTTGAAAATCAAGATACCAAGAAAATCAAACTACAACGTGTTATCGATATGAGGTGTCGTCGGAAAACCGGACTTAATGCATGTGCATGTCCCGGATTAGCCTGTGCACTTTTTATGGTATTTTCTGTTTCAAGGAAGTTTCTTCTAAACATAAATTCACTGAAGGTGGAAAATACTGTCCCGGATTAGCCTGTGCTGACTGCACAGGCTAATCCGGGACGAAACTTTACGCACATGCATTAAGACCGGTTTTCCCATGACGCGCCTCATTTATAGTGGAATCATACCACCTGGGCGGGAATCCACAGATTTATAGTGGATTAAAATTTCCAGACCTTGGAAACAATCTGATCAGTTTAAAAAGTAATTAGCCGGTTTTCAAGTGTATTTATTGAGTGTTTTAGAAACATTAGTCTTTTTGGAGGCCTATTGTGTGCAGAGCTAACTGGATTTTAATAGGCAGACAGTTGAATATCATGTACTAAGCAACTTTGTCTACCTTAGGGGAAAAACATCTCAAAATCAAATATTAGTTCACAATTTTTGCAAGCCTTACATTAAGGTTTGAATAATTAATCTATGGAAATTATTGTACACATTTGGTTTTGAAATACTAAACCCATTAAGCATTTTCAATATTTGTACATAAATATTGTTTTAAATAATATATATCATTTAAAAATACCACTAGGATGCAGAAAATGATTCATTCTGATTAGCTTTTGGTAAATGAAACACTATTTATACATACTACTAACAGTTACCACAATGTACTAAGTATAGTTTCATTCTGAGTAGCTTTGGTGAATGACCTGTAAGGTGAACTCCATTAAAGACATTAAAACATAAGAAATAAGAACACTGATTCATCCCAAGATAAATGGCCAAGAACAGTTTTTAATGAGTTTTCTTGCCATTCAGGATTCTTTTCATGGATTATTAAGTCTCAACAATCCTTCCTTAGTCTACATCTGAGGTACTCAAAGGGAACTTCCACATTTACCACTTCCACAATGCATGCTCCCTTGAGCCCAAGTAATTGAAACCAAATGATACACCCACAGGCATGTTGTTTGGCTTGGTAACTAAATGCCCATTAAGATCTTAGGTACACTGACAAAATACTTCAGGGCATGCAAACAAAGGGACCTCTGGCCATTTCTTCTACATATGATGAGTTGTCAAGACCATAATATAGGAGCAACTTAACAAAGGGTAATTAGAAGGCATGACAATTTCACTAGCAACCTGACATTATGGGATGATGATGACCATTTTCACCAGCAACTTGACATTATGTGAGGACATGGCAATTGTGAAAGCAACTTGACATTATGTGAGGACATAAGCATTTTAGATGCAACTTGATATTATGTGAGGACATGTTCATTTTAAGAAGCAACTTACATTTTGTGAGGACATGACCATTTTACCACCAATTTGACATTATGGGAAGACCTGGCCCTTTTTTACCAACAACTTGACATTATGGGAAGATATTACTATTGTACCAACAACTTGACATTATGGGAAGACACTACCATTGTACCAACAACTTGACTTTATGGGAGGACATGACTACTGTACCAGCAACTTGACATTATGGGAGGACATAAATATTGCACCAGCAATTTGACATTATAGGAGGACATGACTACTGTAGCAGCAACTTGACTTATGGGAGGACATGACTTTTGTACAGGAACTTGACATTATGGGAGGACATGACTATTGTACAGGAACTTGACATTATGGGAAGACATGAAAATTGTACCAGCAACTTGACATTATGGGAGGACTTGACCTTTGTGCAGGAACTTGACATTATTGTAGGACATGGCCATTGTAACAACAACTTGACATTATGGGAGGACATGACTACTGTACCAGCAACTTGACATTATGGCAGGACATGAATATTTTAGCAGCAACTTGACATTATGGCAGGACATGAATATTATACCAGAACTTGACATTATTGGCAGACATGACTACTGTAGCAGCAACTTGACACTATGGGAGGACATGACTACAGAACCAGCAACATGTCATAATGGGATGACATGACTACTATACCAGCAACTTGTCATTATGGGAGGACATGAATATTGTATCAGCAACCTGACATTATGGAAGGACATGACTACTATAGCAGCAACTTGACATTATGGGAGGACATGAATATTGTATCAGCAACTTAACATTATAGGAGGACATGACTACTGTAGCAGTATCTTGACATTATAGGAGGACATGACTACTGTACCAGCAACTTGACATTATGGGAGGACATGACTACTGTACAAGCAACTTGACATTATGAGAGGAAATGACTACTGTATCAGCAACTTGACATTATGGGAGGACATAAATATTGTATCAGGAACTTGACATTATGGGAGGACATGAATATTGTATCAGCAACTTGACATTATGGGAGGACATGACTACTGTAGCAGCAACTTGACATTATGGGAGGACATGACTACTGTAGCAGCAACTTGACATTATGGGACGACATGAATATTGTAACAGCAACTTTACATTATGGGAGGACATGACTACTGTAGCTGCAACTTGACATTATGGGAGGACATGACTACTGTAGCAGCAACTTGACATTATGGGAGGACATGACTACTGTACCAGCAACTTGTCATTATGAGAGAACAGGACTACTGTACAAGCAACTTGACATTATGGGAGGACATGACCATTGTACAGCAACTTGACATTATGGTAGGACATGAATATTGTACCAGCAACTTAACATGGGAGAACATGACTACTGTACCAGCAACTTGACATTATGGGTTGACATGACTATTGTACCAGCATTATGGGAGGACATGACTATTGTACAGGAAATTGACATTATGGTAGGACATGATTATTGTACCAGCAACTTGACATTATGGGAGGACATGACTACTGTACCAGCAACTTGACATTATGGGGTGACATGAATATTGTACCAGCAACTTGACATTATGGGAGGACATGTCTACTGTACCAGCAACTTGACATTATGGGAGGACATTACCATTTACTAAAACAACTGGACATTTTGAGAGGACATTGTACTAGAAAGTTGATAAATCTTGATGTACAAAGACAAAATACATTTTATATAACATTGGCAATGTAACAAATTGAACGTGGCATCATCAGACATGTGTCATCTGATGAAGAACAAAACAGATATATTCTGAATGGAATTGTCCAGTAAATGTCTGATAAGGCAGGCATCTGTAAGAACAGTTAGACCATTTTTTTGCTAGGACTTTAATGAAAATTGTTCTTTCAGATATATTTCTAGGCAATATTTGACAATGAGCTTTTATTTTGTTTTCATGCTGCTGGTATTCTACACATGTTGCCACATATAAAATAACAATATAAATCAAAGGAGCAAAGAAGAAATACTTCTGAAAACAGTAGCAGGAATACACTTGAAGGCAATTTAACCTTTCCAGAGGTTACTGATCACAGAGTGCAAACCAAGCAGGAATGAAAACCAGTTTAATCTGTGTAATCATCAGAAATGTGTGTTTAAGCTGTGGCCCATATCTGGACCTGTAAGATGCTATCTCAGCCCATCTCAGCCCACAGATAACAGGCCAGCCAGTAGCATCCCTGTTGGGGGATAACTGGAGTGATATATAGGTGATAGGAGACCAGAGAATTCTTGCTTAGTTCTCCCATTCTAATTTTTTATGCTGATTCCTAAGTAGCAAGACATATGACGAGTATGTAAAAAATTTTCAAATTAAAACTCCAAGAAAGTGATGCATATTTTAGGAAAACTAGAATGTTAAGATCATTGTATGTTTGAATATAATTTCAATCAAATTCTATTCAATGATTTGGAATTCCTACTGATTCACAAGTAACATACTCAAGAATCAACAAAATGTAGTGGGTCTTTTAATGATTATCAAAGCAATGAAATGCTTCAAAATTTAATTTAAAACTAAATAACTATTCTTTATTTAAAATTAATAAATAATCATTGGAGTAATTGCAATGCAATTTGGTCAGTAATTAAAATTTACCATCCAGACAATCATTGCAGTATTTTTATGTGAACCGTTCACTATAGGACAAGATTTTTACATTTAGCATTTTCTGATGCATGGTGAATCAACTGGAATTTCATTGGTTTAAATTGAAACCATGACAATTAGACAATTCATGCAAATCCAAATTGGTCTCACCCACCTATAGAGAACATTCTACTGAATACTCCAGGGCTTGATAGAAATTCTGTGGAACACTGACAGAAATTCAGTGGGCTCCCATGAAATTCATGTGAAGTGGTTCAAGATAAATGACCACACATGTTTGACACCTGGAGACAAATTATGCCTGTCCTCACAATCTTAAATATTAAGTCCAAAGTCAGGTTTATGGAATGTCTGCCTATCCAATACCATGCCATGTCACTGCCATTTTTTATATAAAAATATGTATGGTGAAAAGCTTAATGAAGGTCTACAGCAATATCATAATCACCAACAACATTAAAATTGCTGTTATTAAGTAATGGAAAATTAAATTATTGCCGATAACCAATGTACTTGTTGAACAAGGAGTCTCTTCCCAGAAACTCCCAAAACTTAGATCTTGGCTTGAAACCTATTGAAACCACACTCAGCAAAATCAGACAACCACATGCATTAAACATGTGGTATTTTAACAACTGCACTTGTTTGATAAGCAGCATACATTTTAACTTCATTCATATACACATCTTTAAACATCTTTAAACATAGATAAATGTACTTATTACATAAACAACAGAAATGTGTTGGTTTTGGAATTAGAATCAGCTATGGTTTTGGAATTAGAATAAGCTATGGCAGTGTACATGACCTGATTTTCACACCCATTAAATTCTATGGAATACATGTTCTATTGCTCAATCCAACACAAAATTTGAAATTTCCTGTGGGGGTGCCCCAAATTTTAGGTTTTTCAGTAGCAGACTGCTGCCATGGCAACTGATTTATAATCAGCTATGGGTCAAAATGAAGATCTGGTAGCTGTTCTCAGTAAAATCACTGGCACATGCACTCTGTTACTGCTCCAGTCCTTTACTTTCATAGCTTTACAAAGATTGAACACCTGAGGTTTGTTTCATAGCCTATCAAAGATTGGGCACACAGAATTGTATGATGAATTTCATACCCCAATTTACAGATATGACCATTTCAATTACTATTCTTACCCTTGGTAAACATTAAAGGAAATCTGACAATTTATTCTTTTTATCACAGGCAGTGTTATCATCTGGTCAATGTGAACATCTCTGGATGTTTATCTAGTTGCACAGTATTTGGCCTCTGGCCACAACAGTTTTAGTGAAGGGCCACTGGAAAATGGCAAAACCGAACAATCAATACATGTTTGGTATTCTACATATAGGATCTGACACGAGTTGTCATTTCATATCTTATTTTATTAAAGCAGTTTAGGATTTGTTAGTAAGCAAGCCTTTGGCGAGCTTACTAACAAATTTTCAGGACAACTTTAATAAAATATGGTATGAAATGACAACAAGTGTCAGATCTTTTTTATCACATGCTTTTAAACAAAAAAAACCCTCATCAAAATAATGTCGTGCGATTGGTCAGTCAAAGAAAATGTAGCCAATGAAAATGCTCAAAATGTTGTCTTACACATATTTTAGATAAATATTAGGTACCGTAATCTTACGAATATAATACACACTTGTGTATAATATGCACCCCTGAGTTTGGCCCGAATTTTTCGGTAAAAATTGAACTTCCAACTATAATACGCATTTAAAATCCATAGCCTGTGTCTGAATCTACAATTAACAATAAAAACGCTGCAATTGATATTTTTGTGTCAATATATTTACGTCTTAAGGACATTGCAAAACGTAATATCGTTATCATTCACTTTCGTACCCAGTTGATATATTGTTACCAGTAATTATTGGGTATTTCACAATTTCATTGATTATTTTATAGTGGGCAATTTGTTGAGGTAAATGGGCCGTAATAAAGCAAAAAGAACAATAGGCATGATAAATTAATCTAATCTACGGTTATATACGGTGTAGTTTTATTTTAAAACATGCACAGTGGTCCCCCTTTGTATTTACACAGAAAATTCACCCTATTTTCCGAAAATGGTTTGTACATCTAAATTAAATTTACTACTTGATTGGTCACTATTTTTAAAATATTACCTTTACCCGATGTGCGCACATTGCAGTACATGATTTACACATGTTAAATGGGAATACCCTCGTCCCGATTAGACGTCAATTACAGCATATCTTTAAGTAGAAACAATCCCAAAATGCACTCGATACTTTCGAAAAATGGCGTACGTTTTTGTGTTTATGTAATTCTTAAACACATTTATCACCAATATTGGCCAGAATTTGCTTTGAAAAATAACAGTCGCGAATATACGGGATTATCAGGTAATGAATAGAGACGTGAAAAGTCGTATTTATCCAGTAATTGGTATGGTCGGGTTCACACGTATCTATAAGGGAAAGGGTTAAGCAATATTTGGACAGAAATTTTTCAGGTTAACTCTTTACATTCAAGTATAAAACGCACCCCCAACTTCTGATAAAAACTTTCCGGTAAAAAAGTGCGTATTATATTCGTAAGATTACGGTAATGGTTGTATTACCTGGAAAACAAGGTATAGCATGTGATAAATCACAATCTGCAGACCAGTAGAATCATGAAAGTAAATTGTTCTTGACCATTACAAGGGGAGTTGTTTTTTATTTGAAAGGCCTTTCCACATTGTTTCACATAATTGGTGTTTAGTAATCCAGGGACCCGTCTTATTAAACATCGTAGGGCATACTTACATTACGATACCATTTTCGAAGAAGCATAAATGCTAAGCACCAACATCTTTGATTATTTTATTTCAGTTATTCTATTCATTTCCTTGGTATCTTTCACATGTCCTTTATTTTAGGAACATACTGATCATAAATGTATATTTTTTTAAACTACAAAATTCAGTCATAACTTCTTTGATAAGACAGGGCCCAGTTCCAGATCCGATGCGTGACATTGTTAGACTGATCAGGTCATATGCCAGACGCAGTAATCCACTATCACCCACATCAAAACACAAAATTCATGATCTTACATCTTACAACAGAAAAAGGTTGCTGGTACTCCAACTAAAACGTTCCAATAAGTCCTAACATGATGAAACTTATAAAGTTTAGGGTGACTTGCATTCTGTATACATTTAATTATGAAGCAAACAGATTGGTAATCAAATACATGTGAGTTCTAAAACACATTACCAATGATCATATGTTTGAATATAGTGAGTTTTCATTGTAACTAAGTTCCCGCTGTGTGATAGCAATGCACTCCATGCTGAAGTCTGTAAACTTTTTTCAGGTCTACAAAAATTTCACCACATTGTCTAAACTAATTACACACAGGCAGATATACAACAATTACATTGAACATGTTTAAATTATTATGCACCCAGACACATGACAATGTAGGGTATGCACGGACCAATTCTACTAAGACACTTTTATCATGAGATTATTACGCAAAAAAATGAACAAAAAGAAAAAACGGCCCTATCACCGTCTTCTAAAAGTATCTACTTTGTTATGAGATACTTAGCATATTTTTTTGGTGACGTTTCCAATTTCTCGCTGTCTGCAAACAAAACAGTCATGATGATGAAACATGTTTTTTTAATAACCGGTCTACCAGTATTCAAATGTGTGTGTAATGCTTGAATTATCTTGAGCATCAATCACAAGATTATATCCAGTCTTTTTCATTCAATGCCATTTCATGCAATGACAGACTGTTAGGAGGCATGTCGACACACAGTCTTCACTTTGATTTACAACAAAAGAATGAAATTGTTGCAACTTTTTTTTTATCAATCTAAAATCATTGTACATGTTCTAAGTTTCTTCTGAATTTGTCAGGCAAAAAATGTTAGTCAAGGAAGAGTTAACTCCCTTTCATTGTAATATTAAGATACCTCCAAAGGGTTTTTATCATTTCTGTTTAAAATGTCTTTCATTAAGTCAAATGGCATTGTGACTTTGTGGTAAATGGCATAAATAAATATAAAACAACTGATAAAAATACCATAGACAATAAAAAGATTATTATGTAGCTGCTATACTTAACATTGGAACAAACACTGAATTATGCACTTAAATCAATCATATTACAAAATATGATTGCATCATACTCACAAAGTTCATTCTATTATAATTGAAATACTCTTCTTGAATCCTGAACTTCTAACAATTAAATATTTCAAAGGTAAAGTAGGGAAAGATCCAGAGTGAAGTAGCAGGGTGCTGTACCCTGCTCCTTTTGGGTTCCCCTCTGCTGCCTCTCTGCTGTACCCTGCTCCTTTTGGGTTCCCCTCTGCTGCCTCTCTGGGCTAGTTGCACCCTGCTCCTTTTGGGTTCCCCTCTGCTGCCTCTCTGGGCTAGTTGCACCCTGCTCCTTTTGGGTTCCCCTCTGCTGCCCCTCTGCTGTACCCTGCTCCTTTTGGGTTCCCCTCTGCTGCCTCTCTGCTGTACCCTGCTCCTTTTGGGTTCCTCTCTGCTGCCCCTCTGCTGTACCCTGCTCCTTTTGGATTCCCTCTGCTGCCTCTCTGCTGTACCCTGCTCCTTTTGGGTTACTCTGCTGCCCCTCTGCTGTACCCTGCTCCTTTTGGGTTCCCCTCTGCTGCCCCTCTGGGCTAGTTGCACCCTGCTCCTTTTGGGTTCCCTCTGCTGTACCCTGCTCCTTTTGGGTTCCCCTCTGCTGCCTCTCTGCTGCACCCTGCTCCTTTTGGGTTCCCCTCTGCTTCCTCTCCTCTGCTGCACCCTGCTCCTTTTGGGTTCTCCTCTGCTGCCTCTCTGCTGTACCCTGCTCCTTTTGGGTTCCCCTCTGCTGCCCCACTGGGCTAGTTGCACCCTGCTCCTTTTGGGTTCCCTCTGCTGCCCCTCTGCTGTACCCTGCTCCTTTTGGGTTCCCTCTGCTGCCTCTCTGCTGTACCCTGCTCCTTTTGGGTTACTCTGCTGCCCCTCTGCTGTACCCTGCTCCTTTTCGGTTCCCCTCTGCTGCCCCTCTGGGCTAGTTGCACCCTGCTCCTTTTGGGTTCCCTCTGCTGCCCCTCTGCTGTACCCTGCTCCTTTTGGGTTCCCATCTGCTGCCTCTCTGCTGCACCCTGCTCCTTTTGGGTTCCCCTCTGCTGCCCCTCTGGGCTAGTTGCACCCTGCTCCTTTTGGGTTCCCCTCTGCTGCCCCTCTGGGCTAGTCAACACAAAAAATGTTCAGTGAAATAGCAGTGTGCTGCACTCTGCTCCTTTTGGGTTCCCCTCTGCTGCCCCTCTGGGCTAGTCAACACAATGTTCAATATCCCCTAAAGTTAAAGATGCTTGTGCATATATTCAATGACAAATGAATATATGAGTTAAAGAACCTCAAATTAGAAGCTTTAAACTAATTCAAACCTTGGATTTATTGAATATTAGAAACTGTCAAAGAAATGGTCCAGCTTTTCCCCTCTGCTCCTTTTGTGCAGCACCCTGTACCTTTTTGTATCTTAGATCTTTTCCTAGCTAAAGTATATTAAAATATCAAAGCAAGGGATAGAACATTGCTTGAAGAAAATTTTCACAAGGACTGGTTATTGCAATTGATAACTGATCCCTGTAGGGGTGTTAAGATTTAAATATTCAATTTCAGAGTCCACTTCTGGAGTTCAAATCTCACACAGTTTAAAGACAGACAAACACTGGGTTAATGGTATTTCAAGTTCAACAAAATCTACTTAAAAACTCCCTGGATATTTGTATCACCATGGAAACCACTGCAAACTAACCCAGAGATCTGAAAATCTGGCAGATGGAATTCTTCTACTTCTCAGAGTAAGGTAGAACCTGGTACCCTGAATGGTTAACATTCCTTGTGTTTTCTCCAACTATTCCTCAGAAATGCTGCACACCTGTCCAAACATGCTCCTGTGGAAACCAAACATTGGTCTGACACTTTGGGAAACCATAGGTAACTCCACTCTCTTTTCCCTTTCAATGTTTTGAGTATTAATTGTCAAGGGACATTATTTGTGGGTGCTATGATGTTTTGAATAATGGCTTAGAAAACATGATTACCACACACATCAACTCCTTTGTGCTGATGAATGTACATGGGAACATACAAAGCTTTTGGGTATAAATTCTGGAAACACTTTTCTATGTCCAGTCAGTTTTGGATTTGTTGATATTATGTAAAACGGTTCTTAACAGCTGATTTTCTAAGTCAAAAGCTGATGAGTCTTTGATTTTTTACCGAGAATAATTATCAACTCTTAACAAATACTGTTGTAAATTGTGATTTAACAAAGTGATCTTCACGATACTATTACATTATTTTTGAATTAATGATGGATACATTACAATTTAAGAGGAATGTTTTAATTACAAAATGGATTACTGGTTATTGCTCAATGTAAGTTAGAGTGTGTGAGTTTTAACATGTCTGTTCTTTTCATTTTTAGTTCAGTGTGGTTTGCAGTGCATTTTTCCACTAAAGCATGTTTTGTTTACCTCCCCTGGTTGCCTCCCTTCAACAACTAAGGACAGGCTGTGTATAGCGTTCAAATGTTAGATACAACAAATTCAATGTGACAGACAGTCATCATTTTGATGAAGTACCATTAATTACATAGACAGATATTATCCAATGATTGGAATAATTAGTCCATAAAATATCAAGACATGAGATGGTGCATACAAATATATTACAGGAAATGTCATTCTTCTTCTTCACTCTAAATATAATATTGTGCTTTTAGGACATGTACATGTTTACATTAAATTGTGTTACATATGAGCTAATACAGGTAAAATAGTACCACAATAGAAGGCTTATAAGTAATATTTCGTGCTTTGCTGTTCGTACTCAATGCCAAGGATTTAAATTGCAAAAATGGTAAGACAAGATGTGTAATGATTAAGTTACAGTAAATCAATTAATGTAGAGCAGCCATACAGCAAGATATCTTTTGTCTACATCTTGGAAATATTCTGGCCTTATTACTAAGCCCATACATAACCCATTCACTAAACCCAACACTGCTCTAGTAATTAATAAGCCAAAGTCATCATTAGCCCCTCCAATAAGCCATATGGCCAACAGATAAGGGCTGGCCATTTATGATAATTGTCTGCTCATTGCCAAGGTTTGTTATCACTTATAACGAGTAACTGTACATCATGAATATGCTCATAATTAATACCACACATCTTCCATGCAGAGCTGATTAATAATGATTTATTACTTGATTAACATGCTGTGGATAGCCGGCCCATTTCGTGTTTGCTTTGCCAAAATTGGTCATATGCTTGGAATTTGTATTATGTTTATCGCTTTTAGTTATAACTAAGCTAGTAACTAAATTTTCCATGAAAACCTGTGCGAAGGAACTACAATTTATTAAAAAAAAATTTTTTTTTCAAAATTTCCTAATAATGTACACAAATGAAATTATTAATATATTTGTGGCAGGTCGTGGGAAAAAGGGGCTTAATGCATGTGCGTAAAACAACATCCGCACAGGCTAATCCGAGAGGACACTTTCCGCCTACAGTGTATTTATGTTTAGAAAAGACTTCCTTGAAACAGAAAATACCATAAAAGCGGAAAGTGTTATCTGAAACTGCACAGGCTGATCAGGGATGACACTTTACACAGAAGCATAAAGCCCGGGTTTCCCACAACACGCCTCATTTTATGAATTGTACCCAATGGTAAACCCTTTTATCCCCAAATGTTAACTTGATCCTGATCATTATTTCAATAATCTTATATTTTTTACTGACAAATATAATGAATCAAGTTCAAAAAGATAAATAATAATATTCTGATTAGTTAAAAAGTAAATATTGAAATAAAGTAAAAATTTCATAAAATATCAAACGTGACAGCACAAGACACATGATAATCTTACTAGAAATACACAGACATAATATCTCACGCAGGATTTTAGCCTATATTTTTTCCAACAATAAAAACACAATCATAAATAAGGAAATACCTATAACAGGTATATCAATGACATACTCCTAAAGTCTGTCATGATAACATCATGTAAATCAGCTATACGATCTAATGCACAAAATCACTAAATGTCAAACTAAACTTGCATAGATACATCACTCTGCAGGCCATGAAATCGCTACCAAAATATCTAAGAAATTTCCCAGGTATTCATTTTCAGGGAGAATGTGTACATTACATATATAGAAATAGTTACTATTAGCTGTATCCCCCCTGCATACAACTGGTGTCAGGTTTCGGTATGTAGTAAGCGGCAGAGGGTCATTTAGGGTACAATTGTCTTTGGAACATTGGAGAATTGGAGGATTACCAATCTATATAATGGGTAAATGAGATGTTATTAAGAGATTTACCAGAGATTTGGGGGTAGGGGAGGGCTGGAAAATAATAGCACATGGCAGCACAGACTGCTCCTACCTGATATATAATCGGAAGTGCTAGCACTGAATCATACAAGAGGGCTATGGACTGTCATGAATAGGTGTTACTGGTATGGGATAGATGCTAGGGTACATATGTGTAAGTGTTAGGATACATACATAAATGTTGATGTACATGTACCTTTAATATATATTGATTCCGTGGTATTTTATACACCTGGTAACATGTGAACAACTTGAACATTTCATGAATGCTCAATATCTAAGAAATCTAGTTTAGATTCAGGAATAATTGTACTACTTAGCTGGACCATTTAATGTTAAGTATAAGGGGTAATTGGTGTTATAAACATAGCTCAGTTGAGGAACAAAATGCTTCATGTTGCAAAAATCAAATATGGTGGACACCATACCTTTCGTTGCTATGGATACGCTACAATATGGAGGCAAGGGAAATAATGTTTAGTTTCACTTTGCTTATTACAAATGATGTGCACAGATTCTTTGGGAAATATATTTAATGCTGAGCTACTGTACACATAGGTTGCATTTATGGGACGTTCTGGACAGCAAGAGCATATGGATAGTCTTCCAGCTAGTATCAAGGGACCAACGAGAAAACAAGGTATTTTTGTTTATATTATTATGCATGCCATGATTAAATATTTCAAATTGAAACTCTCTTCAAAATGTATGAGTAAATGTGAAGAACATATGGTGCAATTAAAATACTGGAATGTCAAAGGGCATTGTCATTTGTATTCATTTGAAACAAGGTCTATGAAGAATTCAACCTTTCAACTTGGCTTGCAAGCCTAATAACAGCAATCAATGTCTAGGAAAACAAGACATTTCTACAGAAATTTTGACGAATGGAGATTTAGGTGGAGAAATGTAAATGCGGGGGGGGGGGGGGGAAAGAACATAAATGGATCATCAGTCATTGTAATTCAGTCAAAGAAAAAGAATGAATAAACCCTGTTGCAATCTTCCAGACATAGGGTGTTAAGTTGACCGCTGGTTGAATTTGGGTCAAATGTTCATAGAATTAATTTGGTCCCCTTCAACCAGCTGTGCTTGGCATTCCATACCAACATAGAACAGGAAAAATTTCAGTACAAAACTGCCATATATAGCTGGAGGAGGAGCTGGCATCTCAATTTCAATCATAGACTGGTTGCTGGAAATGTAAGGAGCTTTGAAGGAAAACGATGCTTGAATTCGGATGTCAAACTATGTATTATTGATGCTATTCAAGTCAGTGAAATTTGGAGAAAAGCGTTGTATTCTGTTGCTTAAAACTGAAATTTTATTGATATGCCATTTACATGTGACAGTCTGTAACTTTCTGAAAAGCATAATTACATGGTAATGCAGATCTGTATTAAAACTTCTTGTACAAACATTTGCTAACTGGTTGCCAAGTTATGCATTTGTACAGAAGATTTATGAATTATGAACATATTATGTATGTTCCAATAAAGGCAAGTGAACAATGAAAGGATTCTGAATGTGTACAAGAGTACACTGGAACAATTTCTGGTCAGCGGTAATATTGAAAGAACTGTAAGATCTGGAGTTGACACTAGTAACTGTGTCAATGTGATGAACTACTAACTGTGCCGATTAACTAGTAACTGTGTCACTGTGATGAACTAGTAACTAGTACATGTTACAATGAACTCAAGAAGATAAGATTATGGAACTTCGGAAAACCAAGAATGGAAGATGATGCGAAATTACACAAGGAACAGTGCTTCAGATAAAAGGTGAAACAACTGGAGAATGAAGTACATTGATGATGAAAGGCTGTTGGAAGTATTTTAATTGAAAAAAATCTTAAAAGTACATTTTAACTTAAAAATACTTGTGTCAAAACAAGTTTCATGTCACAAAAAGCAATGACTTTTGAAGCAGTTATGGTATAATGAAACAACACATACTTTATAGTTTTCCCAACTACATCCTAGTTTTCATTTTGAACTTTTTTTTATTGATCTATTCATCAAAAAGAAACTGATTCAAACATGTAGAAGGCTAGTCTACTCAAGATGGTATGGGAAAAGTATCAAAAACAAAATAATGTATTTCCACAGAAAACTTCAACACAAGCCGTGAGCCAGTCTATGGGAATGGAAACCCTTCACACTGCCAGCCTGATAGGGTAGGGTGGGGGGGGAAATTCTACACCTGATAGTCTCATCTTTTACAGTAGCACCCTGCATTGGCATTGGTGCATATTCTCCCTACCTGGTTTCACCAACATCCCAATGGGAAGGCTTTTTTAGTAATGGATGCTATAAATAGATTCTCTGTTAGGCTTATCATTGGCAGCATGTGTATTGTATAGGATGAAAACTGAGGAATGCCAAATCCATTAACACAGCACATGGTAGCATAGGATATACAAGCTTGTGTGCACATAAAGTAATGCGTAATTTCTGTGCTACATTTGTATGTGAAATACATATAAACTTAAAGAATATACACTACAATGCTGACTGAACAATGAAAGTTGAACTGTATCTAAGATTCTATTTATTTGTTACCAAAAGTTATAAATCCTTTTTTACCAATTCTAATTAATACATAAATAATGTATGAAAATACCCTTTTTTTAACAATCAATACTAATTTTATCAACAATATCGTGAGATCCACCAACAGGAGCTGTCCGAGGACAGCGTGCTCGACTATTCGAAGTATGTCAGTTGGTACATATTTTAGAAAGTGGAAGGGGCATACATTTGTTGAAATACAAAACTGAGTTATGGCAATTATTTCATCAAATTAATCAAAGTTTCAACCTTTTTTTGTAGTTAATAACTTATGTAGTTTTGAAATTATAAGAATTTTAAATACAATTTTTAACCACAAAATCTAAGTGAAAAATGGGCGTAAGTCTGTCAAAATGCAAAACAGAGTTATAGGGAGGTTGGCCCTGACACTGGAGTTGATGACAAAGGTATGTTCCTATTTTAAAGTGAATAACTTATGTAGTTCTGAAGTTACAAACGTTTTGATTATAAACTTTAACCAGAAAATCTAAGTGAACAGGGGGCATAACTCTTGACAAAATACAAAACAGAGTTATATGTAATGCTGCCCTTGGCACTGGATGACAAAGGTATATTCCAAGTTTCAAGTTAATAACTTATGTAGTTCTGCAGTTACAAATCTGTTGAATATAAACTTTAACCAGAAAAGCTAAGTGAAAAAGGGGCATAACTCTGTCAAAATACAAAACAGAGTTACATGGGATGTTGCCCTTGATATTGAAGTTGATGACAAAGGAATATACCAATTTTCAAGTGAATAACTCATGTAGTTCTGAAGTTACACAACTGTTAAATATAAACCTTAACCAGAAAATCTATGTGAAAAAGGGGCATAACTCTGTCAAAATACAAAACAGAGTTATAGAGAATGTTGCCCCTGACACTGGAGTTGATGACACAGGTATATTCCAAGTTTCAAGTGAATAACTTCTGTAGTTTTGTAGTTACAAAACTTGTGAATATAACATTAACCAAACTCAGATGCGGACGCCCGGGGTAGTAGGAAAGCTCACATATTCTTCAAATAGTCGAGCTAAAAAGGAAAATTACCAATTCTGTGACATTTATTGCATTTAAATATTAATTTAACTTATATACAAAATATTTAACAGAGTATTAAAATAATATTTGTTAATCAAATAATGTTAAAAATAAATGTTGGTACATTTATGTTTAATTTGTGCAATAAAAGTTCAATGCCTTGACTGAAATGAATTCTTATATTAAAGCATAAGTGTGTTATTTTTTTATTATAAAATTAAATGTGAAAATAATGATTTCAGTTTGATAGTAAAAACTACTCAATGACTTTTTTCTCAGTTTGAAATATAAATAAATTCTCTTCACTGTACATGGTTATAAGAGCACAAATAGTTTTTGAGAACACAATCTCTTTAGAATGTTCTATGTGGGCTTATTCTGAAGTTTGTCTGGATCTCATGTTTAACACCCTGCCATGCATCTGGCAGCAACATGTGGGGCATCAAAGAACAAACCACAGACTCATGACTTTCAACAATCACCCTCCAGATACAGTAGAAATCTGCCAAATATAATTATTGTTGTCATCATCGAATGCACAAAGCCTCCAGCCAGTAATTAAGCACAACTAGCATAGTCTGAGGGGATTTTTAACTCCAAGAATGCTTGTGGAATCATCCATGGTGTGAAGATGCAGTTAGACACCCCCTTACATGACATTATACAATGGTTTACAGATGTAGAAGTGTAAAATACAATAACTGTAGATTCTAGTAATAAATATTCTTATTAATATTATTATTTTCATTACCTTTTATCACCATCTATAAAATCATCATCATCATTATCATCACCATTAGGGCTGGGACTGCTAGCAATTTACTTCCCGGGTACTGCCAATTAATTTCCAGCGGGTACCTGAAATGGCTGTTACCTAAACTGATACCTGGGTACTTGAGTGCATCATCAAGTACCTGCATCATCATCAACATCAACATCAAATGATTATCATCATGATTAGTATCATCATCATCAGCAGCAGCATTAGCATCTTCATCATCATCATCATTATCATCATCATCATCGCCACTATCACCACAGACATACGGAAGGATGGACGTACAGATGGAAGGATGAACACGCGTTAACGCTATATACCCCCACTTAAACTTTTTACAAAATGGGGGTTTAATAATATATACAACATGAGCACACTAAGAGATATAGAAGACATGCATTTACGTGGACATCTTATTGAGACCTGGGTCTTGGTGCTACAGACAAGGGACTTGAGCAAGTACGTGTATCTCATAATCCTGACAATTATGTGAAAATCCTCAAATTACAAAGTGCACTGGTAACAAAATGGGATGGATAAATACAACCGCAGACATGTCTGTGCACACGTGCATGTACAATCAAAGTGGCAAATAGGTGGAGCTCATAGCTTGCAGTGTGAACCATGATGATGATAATAACTCACACCAATGAGCTTGTGATGTGAATACAGGATTTTGAAGAAGACACATAGAATAATACCATCATGATTGCAGCATTTATAAAACCAAACAAGACGCTGTGTTTGATAACCACAGATGGCACCAGTTGGTGTTGGACAGCCCATTTGAATTATTATAAGTCCAAATTAAGTCAAGGTCAAAGATAGGTTGAGTGATATGGGTGGATTAGGAATGGTCATAAGCAACAACTGTGCAAGCATCCAAATGTAGTAGTAAGTGGTGTTGGTGCTAGACGAAACGGTAAAATCTAGTTAACCACAAAATTGCCCATTCGAATTATTCAAAGTTCAAATTAGGTAAAAGTGAGGTTGAGTGATATGGGTGGATTAGGAATGGTCATAAGCAACAACTGTATAAGTTTCCAAGTGTACAGACAGAATCACAGATGGACAGAACAATCACTATATGCCTCTCGCATCAATAGATGCCAGGGGCATGAAAATAAAGGTGTATGATTATCAAGAATATTATATACAAATAAAGGGGAAAATAATCTTATGTGCATAATAAAAAAAACATGATTAACTATATCAGGGATCTCGGAAACGCAAAATCAAGCGTATTTGGACGCATATTTTTTCAAAAGGACGTATGTCAAACCCATGCCAAGAGTCCTTGGGACACATGCTTTTTTACTTACTGCGTTTACTCTGTTACTTAACACATGCATGAGTGCCTGCAGTGAACTCAGCAGTAGTCGCGATAAAATCAATATTGGCCCCAGTACACACTGCAGCTGTTAAAATCTAGTGCTTTAGCTGCGCCCACAGCAGTCTCTTAGCTCCAATCACACCATTCCAGGCAGTTACTGTTAATTTTTATTGGTAAATTACATTTGTCACTCACTGATGTGCTTTAATCAACAAGTCAATTAGAATGTGCGAAATCGCCGAAATGTGACAAAAGTCGTCCTCAATTCAGAACAATTAGAACATAGTTGAGAACTTAAAACAAACACAATATTGTTAAAATGAGTGAAAAACAGCTTCAGCTGATTGCATTAATTTATATTGCCAATTAAATTTCATGCATAACAACTAAATCTCAGTAAATTGAGTAATGCGGTAATAGGAGTTTTTGTTATGACAGAAATTTTATACGAAAATCTAAGGCTGAACTTTGACAGGAATATAAAAGCATCGATCAATAATCATATATTAAGAAAATTTCTAGTATATAACACCTATGACAAGACATAAATTAACAATACTGGCAGTAAATTAAGTACAAAATTTTGCAATGTCACATATTTTTGCGACCTCGCGAAAATTGTCGTTGCCGACTGTACAGATCACACACATTTGTAAAACACATGCAAACACATACTTTGGTGTTTAATATCACCAATAATTGCTCTTTTCTTACATTTTTGCGTTGTTAACCTGTTTCACAATTACTCTGACAGTAACTTATGCTTTGGTACCTGGCTGTTGTACTGTAATCACCGCATCACAACTTTTTACTAGGCCTACACATTATAAATCAGTAAACAAGTTTAGACCATCAATTGCTAATTGTCCAGAATTTACCTGTTTTAAAATTAATTATTGGTACAATAATATTGTTTTATAATACATGATTAAGTATAATATATTATCATTATAATTACATAACCCAATAATAATAATAACTGTCATATATTGTATAAATGTATTAATTGTAAAAATTCCATTCACTCTCGCACGTGACATACTTAACTTTGATTTCTTTTCTATTTGGGACTCCTACTTTTTAGGGGAAAGGAGTCCCAGGATTCCTATTTTAAAATCCTAGTGAGATCCCCATATATGACTGCATCTATATCATAACAACTAAATACAATGTATCAGTAAAATGGGACAACAAATGAGCTTTATGATATAATACAATCTACATACCAACATACAGATGATGTAAATTTGTAAGAAAAATCAAAAGAGCATATTGAGGATCATAAAAACCTGTGCCATGCTAGCACATCTGGAGATCGGGCCACATACCTGGGGTTTCCACGGAGGGCCGCATGGTGTAGGGCGTTGAAGCCGTTGTTGTTGGTGATGGTCATGTCAGCGTGGAACTCCAGCAGTAGGGAGATCATGTCGTCCCGCTTCTTGCTGATGGCATCGTGCAGCGGCGTGTCCCCTTCAGAGTCCTGGATTGGTAATGAAATATGATTAGAGGTGTGTCGTAGGAAAATCTGGCTTAATGCATGTGCTTAAACTGTCGTCCCGGATTAGCCTGTGCAGACACTTTCTGCCCGCAGTGGATTTATATTTAGAAGAGACTTTCTTAAAACAGACAATACCATACAAGAGCACCATTGTCACAAAGATACACCCATGTGATAGATATTTTCTGCCTGGCTTTATTTTCTGTCCAGCCATACAAATAGCTGCATGTAAACTTGATCTGGTGATGTATGGCTTATCAGCAATAGTCAGATTACTTAGTTGTAGCTAGAAATTGGCTAATAAAAAAACAAAGCAGGGGTAGAATTACAGATAATTAGGGCATTGGGACATTAGGAATTTGCTAGAGAATTGTTAGTTTAGAAGACAGCCAGATCTTGATTATTCCTCTTACCTTTGGTCTCATTGTTAAAACTAGAAAAACTGATTGTAAAATAATTATTAAACATTGTGAACTAAGAAATATTTGTGGACTATGTTAACCAGTTTTGATTTATTTTAGTGTGCATAACAAAGTGGACATATTGAAATTACTGGACAATTATGACATGTGAATACCAGGATCAGTGACTTTTTAATGAATGTGACTTTATTTTGTTGGATTACCATTACATCATGTATCTTTGTACTTCATTAAAATATTGTTTCAGTTTGTAAAAGAAAATATATTTCAAATTAATTGTGTGCATGTTGCTGGATTCTTTGTCTCTGTTGCTGTCACATAACACCCATCAAAGGAGTATTTTTAGGGGTAAAGATGCAACGACTAACAAGAGAAAATCCATCCATGCTGGACAAAGATGCATTCAGCGTATTGTTGCATATTTGTGGCGCGTCTTGAGAAAACCTGTCTTAATGCATGTGCGTAAAGTGTCGTCCCGGATTAGCCTGTGAAGTCAGCACAAGCTAATCCGGGACGGCACTTTCCGCTTTTATGGTATTTTCTGTTTCAATGAAGTCTCTTCTAAACATAAATCCACTGTAGGCGGAAAATGCCGTTCTGGATTAGCCTGTGCGGACTGCACAGGCTAATCCAGGATAACACTTTACGCACATGCATTAAGTCCGGTTTTCCCACGACGCGCCTCATTTATATTCTTGAATTTGAGACCTGTGCTGGTATTCTCAAAGCTACAATGGAAAATCTTCAGTTAACTTAAGTTGTTTGAAAGTAAAGATTTCAGATCAAATTTTATATGAAAAGTTATTACTTTTGTTCAGAAATTGGTAAAATGTGAAACATCTGAGAAATATTTTCTAGTTTAAACATGCACATGTAGAAAGACATATATATGCAACAACCAAAGACTTAAGGAATTTTATTAATTTAAGAAACTGTCTTAAGTTTTCCCAAGGAGCTTTATCAATATGCGCCAAGAATATTAAAATGAAGTGTTAATGTGACAATGACTTTCTTTAATTAAATCTTGTTCATTTAATGTAATTAAATCAAGAGGGCCATGATTCTATATCTCCTTGAGAAAGAGCAATGCTAAAGAATAAAGACCTTACTGTTATTACCATGTTAACTTGGGCAAGACTGGCTCATAACAGCAAAGCCTTGATCTACGAATGTTAAGTATCTATATGATGCAACAAGGTGCAATTTCTATCAAGGCATTTTACTTCTTACTTTATACAGTACATAATACAAAACCAATAGGCAGCAAAGTGTGATGCACGAATAACCTGGATGCAGCAAAGTGTGATGCACGAATAACCTGGATGCAGCAAAGTGTGATGCACGAATAACCTGGATGCAGCAAAGTGTGATGCATGAATAACCTGGATTTCCAAGACATGCTTTCAGTTTCAGAACCTCCAGTTTTTGCTACTGAAATGGATAGGGACTGGAAAATGGCCAAAAGACGGAGGAATAACGCCCACGTTTTTTGGCATTTCGGAAAATATCATCCTATCTAATCTATACACAGACATATTAATGTGAGACAAAATGCATTTTTCTGAAATGCAATGTCATTATCAATGCATTAAGTTTAATGTTTGTTTATTTGGGTTTTACGGCAACAATGCATTAAGACAATCAGATGAGTCGTGAATTTACATGTTGAGTGGCATTTGAACAAACATTTTCCAAGTAGAAGACAAACTATTTTATATGTGCAGTTGCATCTTCTGCCATAAATCTAAATGTAGACTATTCAATTTTGGGTATAGTTGTTAATACAATGTCCTATTTGTGTTATTATATGCAGTGAATATTTGTTAACGGAAAGGATATAGTTACCTTTTAAATTTGATGTCATACCAAACATAATACAACATCAAATTGTCACAGTCTAATCAGTGAAAAGGACACAATCAAACCAGCATTATGTCTTAACAGTAATTTGCCCAAGCCACTTGCTCAGTCGGGCAGATACCAACAAATTTCCACTTGCTTCAATCCATGTTAACTTGCCCCCAAAAAGTATTGTTTGCCATAATCCTTAAAGATTTTAAAAAGCAGCATGTTTCCCCCCAAACACACTGAGCCACCTATGACTATCTTATGCTGTTCCATCATCAGACATCTTAATAATCTATGGCATCTTGAAACAGTTTTCTTCAAGTTGTTGGCACATGTCTGCCTGATGACCCTAAATTTTAACTTGCCCAAACAGGCAGACCTGACAGAATTTGTCCGAAATTATTTGAGGCATGTTGTGGGAAAACCGGACTTAATGCATGTGCGTAAAGCGTCGTCCCGGATTAGCCTGTGCAGTCCGTAAAGGCTAATCCGATGGCAATTTCCGCCCACAGTGGATTTATGTTTAGAAGAAACTTCCTTGAAACAGAAAATACCATAAAAGCGGAAAGTGCTGTCCCGGATTAGCCTGTGCAGACTGCACAGGCTAATACGGGATGACACTTTACACACATGCATTAAGTCCGGTTTCCCAACAACTCGCCTCATTTTTACTTGTCATATGCTTCATGCAAGTGGCTTATTTTGAAGACTGCAGCATGTTGTATAGAGCGTCTTATACTCGTACATGTTTGTGCATTACTTTCACACTCAATCTTTGACAAACCTGCTGACTTGGATGACACCTGGGCCCATTTGCTCAAAACTTTAACGGCCGGTTAAGCTAACGGCGTGTTAACTTTAGATGTAACTAAAACTAATATTACAAGCAACTTGCTTATGAAGCATTTGACAATTATTTGAGCATATCAATTTATTTAGAATAAATGCAGATTTTAAAATTTTAACATTTTATTTACACCAAAAACTTCATCCAAAAGTTAACGGCTGTTAGCTTAATTGTCCGTTAAAGTTTCGAGCAACTGGGCCCAGATCTTGTATATTGCAGTGCCTTCCCCAGGATTTTTTTCAGGCACCCGGTCCTGACAGGGGTGGGTTAGGGAGGGGTATCCCCTTATTACATCAAATTTTTTTTTGCAGTACGTGTCAAATGACGTTATCTGGTGCGTTTTAGCTCTTAAATTTAGAGCTAACACGTTTTAAATCGTTTGTAAACGTTTAAACGAAATGAAATAAACGAAACATCATTGTTTAAACGGTAGACCTCTAGACTTTTAAAAGCAAAAGCGTCATTCTTGTTGCGAAACTGAAAGTAACAAATTTTGTCCGGATGTTTATGTCCAAAGTGCATCACATTCTCACAGTGACGTCATGGTCAAATCCACTATTCTTGTCGTTCTCAAATTTTTAGGTTACACTAGATCTACTTACAGAGCCTCGTTTTTCGATAAATTATGTTCATATGGGCGTGTGTTTTATGTTTTAATAGTTATAACTGTTGAACGAAGTATTCATTAGATAATTAGTGAACTGTAAAGATCTTTATTAAAATACATGTATATTAAACATGCTTTGACGAATAAACGGCTGGAAAATTTAATCAGGCATGTTGTGCCTACGCGCGTCAAATTTAAACGACCTGCATTTAGTAAATTACATGGTGTACACGCACGCTTTCAATGCGTGGAACGGTGGAAAGTGATGTCATGGTTGTCAGCAGTCATTTCGCGCTCTTTTGTAGAAAACACTGGTTTTACATGGCATACATGTACATAAATAATACAGCTTGTGTTTACGAAACTAAAACGAACAGTAACACTGGATAGGCTTTTCGGATTATGATTTCATATTAGCGAATTTCTGACTGATCTCTCGCAGTTTATTTTTTGAAGTTATTAAATCCATTAAATAAATTAGTGTGGACATTATAATTACAAAAAGGGTGAGCAATCTTTTTTCGGTCGATAATACGCATGGAGGCGTTACTTGCCTATTGTGTTGATTGGTCAATCATAACATCATTCCAAAGCGAAGATAAACAAAGCGTTACTGTTGGCTTACATTGATTTTACTGCGAGATGAAACTCCGCCTACAGGGCGGTGCTTCAAGGTAATTGATTGCGGCTAAGAAATAATTGTAAATTGTAACATTTTCGGCGAAGTGACACTCGCTTTGATCATTCAGCGAGTTTATTGTGTGGGTGTACATGTGTACATGTAGCTTTCACAGCAGGAATGATCGGTCTGTTGCAGTCAACACAGCTAATTAATTGATATAATAAACGCGCCCCAGGCGATGTTTATAAGCCCAACACGAATTTTAGGTGCACCGGATATGTTCAAGTTAAAATTTAAGCGCCCCGATATATCAGGAAGGCCCTGATATTGGTCAATTGTAATACCAATGTTGTTGAAACTAACGTTTAACATACAATGTCATGTTTGTGCCTTACTATCACACTCAATCTCTGACAAACCTGCAGACTTGGATGACACCTGATCTTGTATATTGGTCAATTGTAATACCAATGTTGTTGAAACTAACGTTTAACATACAATGTCATGTTTGTGCCTTACTATCACACTCAATCTCTGACAAACCTGCAGACTTGGATGACACCCGATCTCCAGCAGGGCCTTGACGACCCCGATGTGACCCTTGTTGACCCCTATGTGCAGCGGGGTCTGACGGCGCTTGTTGCGGGCGTTCAGGTCAGCCCCTCCCCGGTGCAGCATGTCAATCACCCCAGGCTCATCACCAAATGCAGCGTGGTGCACCGCCCTGTCTCCATCCTTGTCCTGGATAGCAAATAATAAACATTCATATAGGAATATTTGCATCCTTTGTTATCTTCCTTGTCCTAGATAAAAAATAATAAACATAAATATAGGAATATTTGCATCCTTTGTTATCTTCCTTGTCCTAGATAAGAAATAATAATCATTAATATAGGAATATTTGCATCCTTTGTTATCTTCCTTGTCCTAGATAAGAAATAATAATCATTAATATAGTAATATTTGCATCCCTTGTTATCTTCCTTGTCCTAGATAAGAAATAATATACATAAATATAGGAATATTTGCATCCTTTGTTATCTTCCTTGTCCTAGATAAGAAATAATAATCATTAATATAGGAATATTTGCATCCTTTGTTATCTTCCTTGTCCTAGATAAGAAATAATAAACATAAATATAGGAATATTTGCATCCCTTGTTATCTTCCTTGTCCTAGATAAGAAATAATAAACATAAATATAGGAATATTTGCACCACCCAGTCACAATCCTTGTCCTAGAGAAGAAATAAACAACATAAATATGTGCAAAGCACTTTTTTGATACTGTCCTTGTTCTAGATAACTAATAACCAACATAAATATAGGGTTGTTTTGCACTAACCTGTTACCCTTTTTGACAAATAATAAACATAAATATAGGAATATTTGTTATGTTTTGTCTTGCCAAATGTATGATCAATTTAAATGATTATTAGCAGACACGTAAGTGAACAAACAAGCCTAGTTCTGTTCAAGACTGATTTGAAATTTCAAACCAACAGCATCTCTTTAAATCTTCTTCGTTCATTACAAGTACAGGATCAAACAGGGTTTGTCCACTTTAAATGGATGAAAAATGAAATACATGTCAATAAGAAAAACATTAGAACTTGTTAATGTAAGAAAAACCCAATTTACCATTTTTGATTTTGCCATTCTACGTTACCTTTGCAGCAGTAGACAGAACAACAGGTGAAGTAATTTCTTACGAATGTCTAATGGAAGGTACACAACTCTCAGTAACATCAGACAAAGTAAGGGACACAATTCATACATAACTATAGAAAATGGCAAGAGTAAGTGATCATGAATTTCACTTCCAGGGAAGTAACAAATGCTACATTAGAGTCTTTACAATAAATATCTTGTAGAATATGTTACACAATTAACCACAGAAAATGCCAGAATTTTGACAAACTAAACAATAAATGTATGTGACACTGAAACAAGACTGAATATGGAGAAGTCAATAAAACAAGATCAATTTAATTTTTGTCCCTTTTATTACATGCGAGAAAACTACTACAACACAAAACATACAATAGGGCCGGTGCCTACAATACTTTTTCAGAATGGTTTTGAAATAATATTTCTGTTAAAGAAGAGAGAACCATTATACTGAAACAGTTACAAAATGCATTAATTCAGACAAGAAGTGTGATGCAATCAATTGTCCAGAAATGGAAGAAACACATTAGAACTGTATCTTTTCATAATGCAACCGATGTTGTGTTGAGTATATTCTCAAGCTATTTATGCTATGGATGTCTGGGAATAATGAAGTCAAACTTTCATCCAAACACCATGGAGGAACATACATTCAATGGACATTATTGTTACCTAATTAACCTTATCTAGGTCATACTCTGACTCGAAAAATGAGAAACAATAAACAAACAAAAGCGTCCATTCTTGCTACGTCTAGATTCAAGTCCAGGTCATAATGGTACTTCCATGTCTAGGTGATTCTTGGACCCAAAAGACAAGAAACGTGCACTATTTACATTCTTACATTCCTGTTACCTTAATATCCACATCGAGGTCAAATCTTGACAAACATGCACCAAATAAAATGGACACGGCCATTACTGTTACCTCAATTTCCATGTCTAGATCATACTTCATGAGCACTTTGATCACGTCCAAATGCCCGTTCTGGGAGGCGGCCTGCAGTGCTGTGTGACCCGCAAACACCCCATTTACCTGCGGACAGTCAAACAGTGGGACATGTTTACAACTGCACATAGGAGAGACACATTGAGCATTCACGGCACACACTGGGACAATATTTACAACTGCATATTGGAAAAAGTCACAGGATGTAGCGTAATAATATATAAAAAATTCCTAGATGTGAACGATTCTGTGTGATATATAACCGTGCAAGGGAGATAAATCCTGTTCCTATTATTATTTTTCCAGCTAATATTTTTAAAATCAAATTAATGGCTAAATGAAACTGTCAAACTTTACACAAATGATACTAATTTTGCTTTGCATTAATAGTTGAAATGAAAAGAATGATTAATCAAGGTCAAATTAGGATTGGATTTCACAAAAAGCAATACAAACAAGAGGGCCAAGATGGCCCTAGGTCGCTCACCTGACTAGCTTTCAAAAAGATTGTTTAAGATGTCAATATTGTCATATAAGGAAAACTGTCCCGCCCCCCCCCCCCCCCAGCCATTATTTTTAACGAATCAAAATGATTTCCAGGAATTTGGTAGACGGTCACCCAAGGAACACGCATGCGAAATTATTTAGAAATTTAGCCAGTGGTTTCAGACAAGATGATTTTTACAGTTTTGAATACAGCCATATAAGGAAAACTGCCCCGCCCCCTAGCGGCCATGTTTTTTTAAAAAATCAAAATGATTTCAAGGCGTTTGATAGAGGATCACCCAAGGAACATTTATTTGAAATTATTTTGAAATCCAGCCAGTGGTTTCAGACAAGAAGATTTTTAAAGTTTTCAATAAAGCCTTATAAGAAAAACTGCCCCGCCCCCTGGCGGCCATGTTTTTTAACAAATCAAAATAATTTCAAGGAGTTTGGTAGAGGATCACCCAAGGAACATTTCTGTGAAATTATTTTGAAATCCAGCTAGTGGTTTCAGACTACAAGATTTTAAAAGTTTTCAATATAGCCATATAAGGAAAACTGCCCCGCCCCCTGGCGGCCATGTTTTTTAACGTATCAAAATGATTTGAAGGAATTCGGTAGAGGGTCACCCAAGGAGAATTTCTGTGAATTATTTAGAAATTCAGCCAGTGGTTTTAGACTAGAAGATTTTTAAAGTATTCAATATAGCCCTATAAGGAAAACTGCCTCGCCCCCTGGCAGCCATGTTTTTTAACAAATCAAAATGATTTCAAGAGTTTGGTAGAGGGTCACCCAAGGAACATTTCTGTGAAATTATTTTGAAATCCAGCTAGTGGTTTCAGACTACAAGATTTTAAAAGTATTCAATATAGCCATATAAGGAAAACTGCCCTGCCCCCTGGCAGCCATGTTTTTTAACAAATCAAAATGATTTCAAGGAATTTAGTAGAGGGTCACCCAAGGACCAATTCTGTTAAATTATTTTGAAATCCAGCCAGTGGTCTCAGACTAGAAGATTTTTAAAGTTTTCAATATAGTTATATAAGGAAAACTGGCCCGCCCCCGTGGTGGCCATGTTTTTTTATGAATCAAAATAATTTCAAGGAATTTGGTAGAGGGTCACCCAAGGAACATTTATTTGAAATTATTTTAAAATCCAGCCAGTGGTTTCAGACAAGAAGATTTTTAAAGTTTTCAATATAGCCATATAAGAAAAACTGCCCCACCCCCTGGTGGCCATGTTTTTTAACAAATCAAAATTACTTGAAGGAATTTGGTAGAGGGTCACCCAAGGAGCATTTCTGTGAAAACTATTTTCAAATCCAGCCAGTGGTTTCTGACAAGGAGATTTTTTAAGTTTTCCAGTTTTTAAGCTTTTGGTTGCCATGACAACCCGAGTTTTCAATATATTTTAATAAACTGAAGGAATTTGGTAAAAGACCATCCCAGGAACATTCCTGCCAAGTTTGGTTAAAATCTGCCTAGTGGTTTCAGAGAAGAAGTTGTTTGAAGTAACGGACGCCGGACACAGACTAACCACAATAGCTCACCCTTGAGCACTTCGTGCTCAGGTGAGCTAAAAAGATATATCTGTATATTCAACTATAAGTCAACACATTGTTGTAACAGTTAATGGGTAAATATATCTTTAAACAATCATTAGCGTATTTATTTAAATTTGCAAATCTGCTCTCACATTAACAGTTGTGTCAGCCCTCTGCAGTATTTCGTCCACTTTGCTGGCATCCCCATTAGCAGCGGCCTTCACCAGTTCCTCATTCACGTCTCCCGACACATGAGTCTCGAACAGTTTCTTCAATAGCGCACTTAGGCGCTCTAGAAAACAAATAGTGCACCGTTACAACCCCCTTGTTTTCCTCATAAGTCACATTCAAAATATGCGTGTTGGATATGTTTTTCAATGCTTAAGGAGTAAACAACTGGGCATCATTGAAGTAATCTCAATATACTAGTGATGTCAACGACTATCCAGATATCAGAATATCCGGATACTATGTTAATATGCGGATACAAATTAGTATCCGAATATTTGTATTAAAAAAACTGATGTTTTTTTGTTGTTTTTTTTCTATTAGGCATTAAAACATTTTGTTTTATATATATAGTGATGTACATAACACAGGTATTGGCCACTTTAAACTCGACAGGGGATCGCCACCTCGTATTACGGACGTGTCAAAAACACACCACTCGATTGGTACACTATCATCATAAAACAACATTTGGTGCTTTCAAACTACACTAACTTTGACAGGACTGTTAAACAAACAGTATGTCACAATCTATTATTCCAATTAGGTTCTTCCCTCTTGATCTGAGATGATTCTTTACCAATAAGCAATACCAATTTATGACAATTATGAATGTCCCAACCTACTTTTGAAATCAAATGAATCCATTGTAAACCAATCTTTTATAATTAGTAAACATAAGACACTATCTTATCCAGTCACTTTGCTTCCAAATATTACTAGTATTTTACTTAGTTTTCTTACTTTATTCTTTTACAAACCATTGTATTGTGCAGACCGAAAACATAACGTGGAACACAAATCGCACGCAAACAAACAATACATGTACATGTAACTTACTCACAAATACAGATGTAGTTTAAGTAACGACTGTGTTTGCAAAATACAAATTTCGTAATTTCGGAAGATTAGATGCTTCTAGATGTGAACTGAATTTTGCAACTTTAACGAGCACCAGATTCAAACCGCGATTGGCAATCTATACGGTTATTCGGATATAGTATACGGATATTACATACGAATATCTGGATACCAATTCTGGTATCCGTTGACATCCCTACAATATACGCAATATTTTAATATGCTTATAACATTTACTTACATTCACTTTGAAATTTGTATGTTGAGTGTTATTTAGGATGAAATAATAAAAAGAATGACAACTGAGAGCAGAAATAAATGTAAGCTAAGAGTGACTGCACAAAGCTTTTTAATAGGACTGGCAAGGTATTATTGATATGAAGGACAAGTCTGTTTGCATGAAGTCTTTTAATAACTGTGAATTAAGCATGAAAAAAAAAGAAAAGAAAATTCAATCATTATCTCTGCCTGCCTGAAATTGTATTTTTAAACTGTTCAACATCTTCCGTGATTAAGAGACCAAATCAATAAAATTAACGCTTAATGCTTTCTAACCTCCAGAGGAGTTGCCACTGGCTGCCCCGTCTGAAGATGCCACCTTGGTGACAGCCGAGGGGTTGTAGGTCCAAGACGTACCACACACCTCTACCTTCAGATCATTATCATGGTACACTTGCTGGATTCGGCCGATTTTTCCAAGAGTCTGCACAAAACAAAACACATTTTTCACAGACTGCACAAACACAAACTGGCAAGATAACAGACCAAGAATCTGAAAACGTGTTTCTTTACATTTCTGCACAAACAGAACACATCAAACTAGTTAAATTAAATGAAAATGAGGTATAGTTTCACAATTTCTGGGGGAAATAATTCAAAATGACAGGTACATTTGCAACATATAAACATTTGGCTACAATTGGTTTCTAATTTTGATTTCTTAGCGCCAACCAAATAACTAATGCTAGCAGCTCATACATCATCCTGTTAGAAGTTTGCGATTTCTTGATGCAAACTACAGATAATCATTATTTATCCCCTGCAACTCACCGGCACCATTGCCTCGGCCCACTCGCCATGGCCACGCTGTAGGACCTTAATCCTCTCCATGTCACTGCAGATCTGCACAAGGTCACCCACCGCGAACTGCAGGGACCCGGCGGCCGAACTTGACCCGCCCGCAACGTTTTGAGCCGTGTCACTCGAGGCAGAGTTACCGCTACTTGGCGTGCTGACCTTGGTCAGGACAGCCGGGTTGAATGTCCACCTGTGAGAGAGTGCAATGTCAGAGTTTATTATAAATTTACATTAGGTAAAAAAAATTTAATGAGGCGTGTCGTGGGAAAACCGGGCTTAATGCATATCTGAAAGTGTCGTCCCAGATTAGCCTCTGCAGTCCACCCAGGCTTATCCAGGACTGCACTTTCTGCCTACAGGTTTTGTTTTTTTATGTTTTTTTCGCCGTATTCAACAGCATTTCAGTAATATAACGGCGGTCAGTTAACCTAATCACACTTTTCCTGGGTAAGCTGGTTTACCAGTTCTGAGTGCACACACTTATGCCAGTAACTGACAACTGCCCTACTTGAATCAGAGGTTGGGGGAGAATGGCCGTAGAAATAATTTCATGACCAATCCCCACACAAGTTATGTGGCCGGGATGGGAATCGAACCCGCGATCCTCGGATTTGTAGTCCAGCGCTCTACCAACTGAGTTAGCCGGCCCGGCTTTCTGCCTACAGTGGATTTATGTTTTGAAGAGACTACCTTGAAACAGAAAATGCCATACAAGCGGACAGTGCCGTCCTTGATTAGCCTGTGTGGACTGCACAGGCTAATCCTGGACGACACTTTACGCACATGCATTAAGCCCGGGTTTCCCATGACACACCACTAATTAAATGTGTGTTTGAGCAACTGTCTCATAAAAGTTAGGTAGGGTCGGGATTTAGTTTTTTTTTTTTAAAGACACATTTCTGTAAAAAAAAACATAGAAAATTATCTAAAGTCTGTCGAATACAGATTTCTCAGAAAACAATTGTCGCTAAAAACTTTGGGGTCAGTATTTTTTTCGCTAGGTAGGGTCGGGTTGTTTGGCCTTAGTGACATGTTACAAACAGAATTTGTCGAAAAATGGACAAGTTAGGCAATATCAGGTCTCTACAAGGTAAATATTTCAGATATAAAATATTGATTTTCATAACGTAAAATTTATTTGAAAATTTCCTTTAAATATGACTTAAATTAAGATTTTCCTTAGGAGCTTTGTGGAGCTGGCCCCATGACTACGAGAGTTCTCAGTCTCAAACTCAGTCTTAACTTAAAATATTGACCAATGAGAAGGTTGTTAAATTTAAGCTGTGACTGCAATTGGTTTAATGTTTAAAATTATGACTTATGTTTAAAATTATGACTTAAAATAAAAAAACAAGAGGGCCATGATGGCCCAAAGCGCTCACCGGAGAACTGGTACAGACGAAGACCATACTGTTGTGACACGTTTGAAAATTCAGGTATCTGAACAATATGCAGAGGAGAATAGGATCAATTTTGATTTAAAACATCGGTTAGTGCAATGGGCTAACTAAAGTATGAGTTGGGTAGTGGATGTGCGTTTATTTTGCTAATGATTCTCAAATAATTTTTCTCAATATTCTTACCTGACCCTTTTTCATTAAGTCATTGACAATTCTGGAGAATGCAGAAACAATCGATTTTGATGTCTTTTTGTAAACAGTTTTGGAGAACTAGTTACAGTGCGATAATTGCCATGGCTGTGCTATAAGGTGAAGTTTTGCTTTTTTTTGGATAATTTTCTGTCCAATGATGATAAATGATGTTAATGCAGGCTCTGAAGACATCAATGTTGCATGTACAAATAACTGCATGCAAGTCTTGCAACTGTTGGAAATCAAATTTTATCAATCAATTTTTATGGTCATGTGAAAACTGTGTAAGTTTGGTCAACATTGAATCAAAAATAGTGTGTGCAAGCCAATCATTGATAACTTGTTGATGTTTTTTTCCAAACACAAGGGGCAATAACTCTGGTGTTTCTGGCCTGATCATGCTTTTATTCAACTTTACCTGTAATCTTACGTTCATAGACAAATAGTACATGATTGGTGAAGATAGGATGAAAAATGAAGTCTCTATCCTGAATAATGTCCATTTTTGCATATTTTTTTCACAAACAAAGGGCAATAACTCTGGCATTTCTGGTTCGATCTTGCTTATGTTTGACTTCACCTATAATCGTATGGTCATAGACATTCTGTGCAAGAATGGTGAAGATTGGATGAAAAATGAAGTCTCTATCCTGAATAATGTCCATTTTTGAATATTTTTTTCACAAACGAAGGGCAATAACTCTGGTGTTTCTGGTCCGATCTTGCTTATATTTGACTTCAATTGTAATCCCATGGTAAAAGACAAACTGTGCAAGATTGGTGAAGATTGGATGAAAAATGAAGTCTCTATCCAGAATAATGTCCATTTTTGTATATTTTTTTATTAAACAAAGGGCAAGAACTCTGGTGTTTGAAACACGATCAGGCCCACTTTTGGCGTCTGCTGAGATCTGATGGTCATACACAAACTGTGAAAGTTTGTATAAGATTGGATGGAAAATAAAGCCTATATGTTGGGAAAAGGGCATTTTTGCACTGTTTTGCACGAAAAAGGGGCAATAAATCTGGTGTTACTGGTGTGATCTGACCCAATAACAATCCCATCGAGATTTTATGGTCATACACAAACTGTGCAAGTTAGGTCAAGATTGAATAAAAAATGTAGTCTTTATCGCGATAACGGTCCAAACTGTTGACAGCATATGGGCGATGGACGACGCCGGAGAGGTCCCCTATACCAAAAGCTCACAGAGCACTTCATGCTCAGGTGAGCTAAAAATTAAGATTTTGTTTAGTCTTTGGAGTGAAGTGAACAACCACGAACAATTGTCGTACCTGTTTCCACTGGAGTAGGAGACCACGATGTCATGGTCCTCGTCAATGCCTATCACCGTCCCCGTCTGGCCCAGGCACTAGAATTATGAATAAGTCTTATTAGGTAATGCTTGAGACACTAAAGTAATATCAGATAATGCTTGAGACAATAGTCTTATGAAATAATGTTTGGGACACTATAGTCTTATCAGATAATGCCCGAGACACTCTAGTCTTTTCAAATAATGCTTGAGACACGATAGTCTTATCCAATAATGCTTGGGACACTTATGTCTAATTAGGTAATGCTTGTTACTATGAAGTCTTATTAGATTATGCCTGAGACACTAAAGTCTTATTAGGTAATGCCTGAGACACTACAGTCTTATTAGGTAATGCTTGAGACAGTGGTCTTAATAGGTAATGCTTGAGACAGTGGTCTTATTAGGTAATGGCATAGTCACTAAAGTCTAATAAGGTAATGCCTGAGACAGTGAAGTCTTATTAGGTAATGCTTGTGACATTGAAACACAAACCTCAAACATGCCATCTGCCCAGCCTCCGTGACCATGCTGTAGGGACTGTACTATCTCGAAGTCTAGATCCACGTTCACCTGGTCCCCTATGGTTAGTCCTCCACACCCAGCCCTTGTACCCGGACCCTGCTCACCTGAATGGGGAAAAACTTGTTAAAGGGACTTGTTCACAGATCGGTAAATCAACAATTTCCCAAATTTCTGTCACAGATTAAAAAAAAACACCATATATAAGGGAGAGAAATAACACTCTTGAGAAATATACTAAAAATTATGTGTCCTTTATGAACAAACATAGATTGCAAATGGCAAAATTATTAAGAGTTTGTAATGCTTTTCGTTGCTGTTTTTCATAAGGCGTAAACAAAATAATGTTTGTTTAAGGTTACATGCCCAAAAACATTTGGTAGGTAGGTCGGGATTTTTAGTTTTATTAATTTTTTTATTTGGTAAATGGTCAACATGAAGATTCTAAAACTGACTAAATATTCAAAACATATCAGTAATATCCTTAAACATTGTTTGTAAGTGGATACTATCAAACAAAACACTTATTTATCCAAAAACACCTTTAATTATTGAAAAAGGTAAATAAAACAAAAATCAATCTGACAAACCCAATAAAATGTTCTAGGGTCAGGGCATTTTTTTAGGGTAGGTCGGTTAATCGGAAACAAACATAATTTTTTTTACGCCTAACACGTGTATTACGTACATATGCAAGATCTTAGTATACATGTATGAGCCCCTTTAGCCTTGTGGTTAGCCTGTACGACATTTGATCTGGAAGTCAAGGGTTCTAGTCCTTTTTTTTTCTCTTTTTAAAGTTTTCTTTGACAGTGCATATATTGATTTAAAATATGAATGTGAACAAGTCCCTTTTACACTACTGTCCCTTGATACTTCAACACAATCTCTGTATTCTTTATTCATGATGTTTCTCAATTCATCTTTAAAGACATGCAAAAGCTAGTATTACCCGGAAACAATTATGACTAAAATGTTTGAAATTTATAGAAACATTTTCACATTTTTCAGGAAAACATTTGTAAAATGATAGGTATTGTGAAATCAAAAATGTTCTTTACTTATTTCTTAGCGCCAATTTAAACAAAAAGTTGTGTTTTCTTTTTATTAAATTCATTCTATAATAATGATAATATACTGAGAGCATATCAATGCAATTTTCTGTGTATAAAATCTTGCAGCAAATTTATGTGAATACAATTTGGAAGCAAATTGATGCAAATTTCTGTTACAGAAATTTCGCAGCAATTAATTCAAATTTCTGTATATAAAATTTTGCATCAAACTGATGCAAATTTCTGTGTATAACATTTTCCAGCAAATTCGCATACGCGTGCAGCAAATTGGTGCAAATTTCCATGTACAAAAGTCTTCAGGATGGTCTGAACTAAATATGTGGCGCATCGTGAGAAAACCGGTCTTAATGCATGTGCGTAAAGTGTCTTCCTGGATTAGTCTGTGAAGTCCGCACAGGCTAATCTAGGACGGCACTTTCCGCTTTTATGGTATTTTCTGTTTCAGCGAAGTCTCTTCTAAACATACATCCTCTGTCGGACTGCACAGGCTAATCCGGGACGACACTTTAAGCACATGCATTAAGCCTGGGATTCCCACGACGCGCCTCATATTTTAATTTGAATGCACAATTTACCTAGACAAGGGAGATGATCCCTGTAGACTGTCCCTCCCTTAGCATCCGTCACCACCTTCAGATCAGACTGTGAAATAAACAGGACTTGTTTTAGTTTGAAATACAGACAGCATATGTACATTTAACTTAAATATATACAGCTAAGGCATTCAATGCATACAATGAAATTACATGAACAGAAAAGAACAGAATATTCACTCCCACAACAAAATGCTTTTTGTGTAGCTAAATATACAATACATACAAAATGCATGCATGTGAACAAAAATATTCACATTAATTTGAATAATTGCAGCACATTTATTTGAGCAGAAACACTGCAGATATTTGATAAAACAAACATAACATACATCTCAATTAAAAGGGGCATACCTCAAATACGATAAGAGAAATTATGCCGAAATCAAAACTTAACCTTCCTTTTATGCCTACTAACACTTCCTTAAAGCTTCATAATGATTGCACAAAATCTTCTCAAGTTATTGTCTGCACAAACTACAAGTAATCCTTCTATGTCGCCGTTTCAGGCTACACAAAAATGATGATAAAGTTGAGAGTGCTCTCGACAAAATACTGCATTTGATGGGTGACAAGGAACGTTTTTCTACATACAAATATCTTTTTTAGAAACTGAATCACTGCCAACTCACCATGCCTTCAAAGCCAACCCTGTAGAGATTCTTGGCCACGTTATCCCACAGCACGTACGCCGCACTCCTCGGACTGGCCGCACTCCAGTCCTGCGGATATACCCAAAACAGTGTCACACTTAGAAACACAGCATTTCAAGGGCCGTTTCATGATTACAGTTTAGTTAAGGTAAAAACATGTACGTGATCAAGAATATCCAATCAAAATTATGGTGAAATAATAATTATTCAATAAAAATCAAAAGATAACTGCTGTTGAACACAATACAAATGAAAGTATTTTAAAACACTGATTTGAACATTTTTTTATTATTTTTTATATTGATTTTAATGTGTGCTTGTCACAGAATAGTTACAGGTAATGCACTGCAACAGCAACCGGAAAACCACAATATATTGACTGAAACTTTTACAGAAGGACATTTTGACTTGTACGTTGTATATATTTAATCCTTACACTGCAGAATGAAGAAAACCTTCAAGACAATTTGTGTTTGAAGTTGTTAGCTGGGCAGAACTAGAACCAAGACAAAACTCAAGAATGAACAGTGCTAATAATAACGTATTTGGTTACATGCAATTATATGTTCCTTTATAATGTAGAAAAGTTTTTTTATGATCAAATTAAAAATAGTTAAATAAGTTGAATAAAATAACTAAATTTAGTTTAAATTACTACATACCACAAGAAATCTGACAGGCAACAAGGATAAGGGCTGTTCCAGGAAAAAAGGTGATGAGGAGGTGGAACGCCTATGTATTAAAATCTGGTAGGTGGGGGGTGATAAGAGGGGATCAAACGGATCATCAGACTTGAAAAAAAAAAAAATAAAGTTGTGTTGGTGGTACCCATTTTTGGACTGGATCCCCCCCCATCACTTTTTCATGGAACAGCCCTAAGTAATATTCAAATATTCATACAGCCATACCTGTATTTCAGTAACCTTGCCCCGCCTGCCATTCCCCCCATCCTGGTCCTCCCACTGCCAGTCCACCCCCCGTATCACCCTTGCCCCCGGGAATATGCCCCGCACTGTGATCTTCTTGCTCTTCCTACGGGTCTCCATACATGCCCTGGAGTTGTGACAAATATATGTACATAAGTAACAAACAATGAATATGAAGATGTAATTTAGTGGCGACAATTTGTTGGTATTTAATTACATGCTGTTGGTGACAAGATCTGTATTAAAAATTGTTTCCGTAGAAATGTTTTAATTCAACATGTGTAAGTCAACGGACTAACTAACAGAATAAGATACAGTAAAACACTTGAACCAGAACATATCATCAAAGAAAAATTCTTTAAATATGTGGAGCTAGATCAGTCCACGTCTAATGGATGTTTAACTTTTAGTAAGATGCAAATTCTATGACCTTAAATAATTACAATGATCCCAGTACATTGTACAATACAATTTTCAGAATCTCCAACTTTCAAGTCCAATTTAATCATCCAATGAGAAAGTTGTGATACCTTTCACTCTTTGGTGTGTTTATCCTGTAGAACCGATGTCGCAGGTTGTGCTTGTCATTGTGGTAGCACACTGAGCACAGGTCGTAATTAGCACACTCGGCACATTTCCACCGGATTCCGAAAATGGGTTGTTGTCTACAAGTGTCACACATTGTTCCATCATGTTTGATACCTGTAAAGTAAAGAGCAACTTCTGGATAGCGAAAATTTAACTGACAAAATACATGTATGATTTCATTGTACTATTATTTGTTCGACTTTTACTGATATTGTACTCGAATATAATTGACTACTATTGGTCTGATAAATGGTATGATAAATGTGCTTAGCTGAAATCAAACTGAGCAAGTGCTGCCATAAAACTAACACTAGCCTGTAAATACAAAAAAATGATTCAAAGGCTGTTTTGGTTCACAGTTAATAACCGATTTTCAAATCAGCTGCATTGCTGACCATTTCTCAAAGGCCGCATCGCTTGATGTTCTTCTACAAAAGTGTGAATGTTCTGTCAACAGACGCATGGTCATGGATGCCTCATTATATGACTACACGTGAGTATACTGGTTGCTTGCAGAATATAATTTATGTGAAAGTTTAAACAGCTAAAACACAGAGTGTAAACAGTTATGCTATCTTTGAACTGTTCAACATGATCAAATGGTTTTGTATGATGATTTTGAATACATAAAGCTCTTTCATTAGTAAACACTTGTAGTTGGATTTTTTAAACAAATGCAGACGTACATTAGATGCGATCGGGGTACACAATTTGTCAAGTAGCAGGACATTATAATTTATATTCTTAGTAAACTGTTCATTCACTTCATTTCACAAAATAAATGTTTGTATTGACTTTTTTTAACAAGTAGTCATGTATTAAAAACGCTTGTGATAAAAACACGCAGATAATAAAACACACAACTAACAAACAAGAGGGCCCTGAGGGCCCTAGAAACGCTCATCTGGGACCTTATAACCCAATTCGAATTTGCATCCCAGAGGATTGGCTTATTTTCATCCCAGGGGCATACATGTAAGTTGGACAACATTGAAAAATTTTCTGGGCCTTGCAGTTTCAGGTAAAGATTTTTAAAGTCATTTTGCTATTTAAGTCTATATAAACCATGTGACCTCTCGGCGGGTGGCCAGATTTGACCCCAGGGGCATAATTTGAACAATCTTTGGAGAGGACCACTATGCAATGTTACGTACCAAATATATGAAAGCTGTGGGCCTTGCCGTTTCAGAGGAGAAGATTTTTAAAGTCATTTTGCTATTTAAGTCTATATAAACCATGAGACCCCCGGGGCGGGGCCAGTTTTTGACCCCAGGGGCATAATTTGAACACTCTTTGTAAAGGACCACTATACAATGTTACATACCAAATATGAAACCTCTAGGCCTTGTAGTTTCAGAGGAGAAGAATTTTTTAGTCATTTTGCTATTTAAGTCTATATTAACCATGTGACATATCGGGTGTGGTCTGTTTTGACACATGGGGCATAATTTGAACAATCTTTGTAGAGTACCACTATAGGATGTTAAAAAATGTTAAGATTTTAAGACATTTTGCTATATAAGTTTATATAAACCATGTGACCCCCTGGGCGTGGCCAGTTTTGACCCAAGGGGCGTAATTTGAACAATCTTTGTAGAGGACCACTATATGATGTTACATACCAAATATGAAACCTCTGGGCCTTGCGATTTCAGGAGAAGATTTTAAAAGTCATTTTGCTATATATTCTATATAAACTATGAGACCCCCGCGACGGGGCCAGTTTTGACCCCAGGGGCATAATTTGAAAAATCTTTGACTGTAGAGGACCGCTATAGGATGTTACATACCAAATATGAAACCTCTGGGCCTTGTGGTTTCAGAGGAGAAGAGTTTTAAAGTCATTTTGCTATGTATTCTATATAAACCATGTGACCCCCAGGGTGTGGCCCGTTTCGACTCCAGGGGCATAATTTGAACAAACTTTGTAAAGGACCACTAAAGGATGTTACATACCAAATATGAAACCTCTGGGCCATGTGGTTTCAGAGGAGATTTTTAAAGTCATTTCGCTATATATTCTATATAAACCCTATGTCCCCTGGGGCATGGCCCGTTTTCACTCCAAGGTCATAATTTGAACAATCTATGCAGAGGACCTCTAGAGGATGTCACATATCAAATATGAAAGGTCTGAGCCTTGCGGTTTCATGTTTTTACTTTTTAAATATATTTTTAGCTCTGGTGACCTACATATTCAGTGGACCGGAAAGATCTGAACAACTTTGAAAGAGGTCCACCCAAGGATCATTCCTTTGAAGTTTGGTGAAAATCTGCCAAGCGGTTTAGGAGATGTTGTTCGAATGAAAAGTTGACGACACACTCACGACGGGCAACAGACGATCAGAAAAGCTCACCATGAGCACTTTGTGCTCAGAAGAGCTAAAAAGGGTTACAAATTACTTGCACCTTACAAATTAAAATTAGAATGGGGGCGTGATAAACATTAATTTGACAACGCTCATTTGCATATTAGAAATTATATACATTCTTATCGGCTGACTGGTTGGCTGCAGTAAAGCTGACAGGGATCTCACTAGGTTTTTAAAGTAGGAGTCCTGGGACTCCTTCCCCCTAAAAAGAAGGAGTCCCGAATAGAAAAGAAATAAAAGTAAAGTATGTGACGCGCGCAAGTGAATGGAATTTTTACAATTTATACAATATATGACAGTTATAAAGAAAATAATAATCATGATAATAATAATAATTATTATTATTCTTTATATTATTATTCTTTATATTATTTTTATTGGGTTATGTAATTATAATGATAATATATAATACTTAATCATGTTTTATAAAACAATATTTTTGTACCAATAATTAATTTTAAAACAGGTAAATTCTGGACAATTTGCAATTGATGGTCTAAACTTGTTGACTGAATTGTAATTTGTAGGCCTAGCAAAAAGTTATGATGCGGTGATTACAGTAAAGCATAAGTAACTGTCAAGAAGAGAAATTGTGAAACAGGTTAACAACACAAAAATGTAAAAAGGAGCAATTATTGGTGATATTAAACACCAAAGTATGTGTTTGCATGTGTTTTACAAATGTTTGTGACCTGTAAAATCTGCCACGAAAATTTTCGCGAGGTCCTGAAAATATGTGACGTTGCAAAATTGTGTACTTAAATTACTGCTAGTATTGTTAATTTATGTCTTGTCATAGGTGTTATCTATACTAGAAAGTTCTTTTATGTATGATTATTGATCGATGCTTTTATACTCCTGTAAAAAATTCAGCCCAAGATTTTCGTATAAAATTTCTGTCAAAACAAAAACTTCAATCGCCGCCTTACTGAGATTTAGTTATTTATGAAATAAATTTGGCAATATAAATTAATGAAATCAGCTGAAGCTGTTTTTCATTCATTTTAACAATGTTGTTTGTTTCAAGTTGTCAAATATGTTCAAAACTGTTCTTTATTGAGGACACCTTTTGTCACATTTCGGCAATTTCGCAAATTCTAATTGACTTTTGCATTAAAGCACAGCAATGAGTGACAATGTAATTTACCAATGAAAATTAACAGTAACTGTCTGGAATGATGTGGGGGAGCTAAGGGACTGCTGTGGGCGGAGCTAAATGACTAGACTTTGACAGCTGCAGTGTGTACTGGGGCCGATATTGATTTTATCGCGACTTCTGCCGAGTTTACTGCAGGCACTCATGTATATGTGTTAAGTAACAGGGTATACGCAGTAAGCCAAAAAGCATGCGTCCCAAGGACTCTTGGCATGGGTTTGAAATGCATCCTTTTGAAAAAATATGCGTCCAAATACACTTGATTTTGCGTTTCCAAGATCCCTGGCTGACTCCTCATGCGTCTAGATTTATCGATAATTGACACACTGGTGCAGAAAGAGAGTGCGTTTTTTGCTGAGTAGGGGTTCTTTGTCTTTGAAAAACATGCATCCACGTGTGGAAATTGTTGTGCTCTAGAATCTGACACTGAATTTTATGGTTTCGTAGAAGTATGCGTCCACATACGCCAAATTACGTGCTACCGAGAAGTCTGATAGGGTCAGCACAAGTAAAGCATGTTTGGATCCAGCACAAATGGACTGATCAAAGTTCAAGATACATGTATGTGAGGTGTGGTGATAAAAAATAATTAAGTCTTACACAACCATTCAAGGAAGATACCTGTAGGATAGCTGTACTTGTAAACCCTATGCAAACACTGAGCTACTTTTTATATGGGCAATGTTTGCTGACGGGCTGTACCGGGGAACAACCATCTCTGTGGTGAAAGTTTTCCTTCTTTGTCTATATTGTTCCGACAGGATTTTGATCGCTACTTTCACGTCCCGAAATTAGACAGTCATTGTCAACGGATTGCAATAAAAGTTACATACCTGGACAGATAAACCATTCCTAATTAATGTTTCATATATATTTGTATGAAAACACTTTCATTTTGCATGCCTGAGCCATTTAAACCTACACACTATTGCATTTTAAAGTAATCTCCCTGTCTTCCACTGTGTAATCTTTGATTGATATTCTGCTACACTGTAGAAGTGTTACGTCATTCTATTGGTCAGTATCAGGATAGCCTCACTCTGATTTGTTTGAGTGGTTAACGAGGTTGCAATTCTGAGAATTTCTACACACATGTGATACATTTATAGACAAGTTTAAATCGGAATTAAATGCATATATAAGGTAAATTTCGGTTTATGTTAATAAATTTTGGTGTTGTTCAAGTAAAAAACATTGATAGATAAACTCTATTTTCGTAAATAATGAAAATTTAGGAAATAAAAACTTGTAGGTTTCCACCACACAAATTGTCTTTTGGCGATGAGACGTTCCAGCGAATTAAGCTCTTTATAAAAAGTAACAATAAGTTCGCAGCATGTCTCTAAATTAGACAAACCTGTAGGAGCACTATCAAGTATTCTCAGATCATACGCCCCAGCACAGCGGTAGTTGGCAGCCGTGCCATTATCCCATACAACAACTACTTCCTCGGGGCTCTCGAAATTCCTCACTGTTCCAATGTGCCCCTCACCACCATCTTGTTTACCCCATTTCCAGTCAGTGCCACGGATAACCCTGGCCCCTACCCCCTCCATCATGTTAACTCGAACCACGCGGCTGGGCCCTGCCGTTGCAGGATCCATCACGTTTAAATCCATTACCGTTGTCGTTGTGTCAATTTAACAGAGAAATCAGTGAGAAAAACACGTTAAAAAACTGTCATTTTTCTGTCAACTTTCCTGTATGATCGAAGTCTCGTAAAAGCTCGCATAAAGTGAGACTTCGAAAAACGATACCGTATCGCAAAGGTTACACCAAACCTGCTGAAAGAATACATTGATTAGATACCACTAGAATATTTGTCAACGAAACGCACTACACATTTTCTTTTTAAACCTTATTCAAATTTCACACAAAATGTGCAAACAGTTTCAAAATACAATTAACAATGATGCGAGTTGTTGTCCTGTTTACATTGGTAAAACGCGAGTTCGTAAACACTTGAACATTACAATTGGTAGAAACCTGGGAAAAGACAAACGATTAATCTTTGCCTTAAAGCGGGATATTTTGATAAAATGAAGCTAAATCATTCTATGAAAACAAACTGACGAGTACGAAAACGAGATCTCGCAATTACGTCGAAACAAAACGCTGCGTGACGTTTGTGACGTTTAATACGTCATCGTCAATGGTAACGCAAAACGCGAGACATAGAGAATTCAGTTTTACTTGATAAAAATATGTGTTTAGACAAATAAAAATATCGTAATGTCGGAAAATATACAAAAAACGAGTACAGACTGCAATTCCAACATTGGAATAATTAATTCACATGGCAAAGATTCCGGTCTTGAGGTTGATCCGAGCGACTTTTTCCACGACCCTGCTATAGTTATGGTCGTTAAGGAAAATGGAACCGTATATGATAAAGATCAACGGGATAAAGTTCTCAAAATGAACGACAACGGCTGCGGGGATGGACTTGAACCGTGTGTCAAGAGTTTGTTCGAGAATCCAGCCGTGATAAGCCAGTTGGACAGTTGTTTGATTATAGAGTTGATGAAAAAGTGTCATCGGTCGATTAACATGAAAACACGTGAAAGTTCCGCTAGTGGTAAGTAACAGTTCTTGCAAAAAATATTTTAAGCATATTAACTGATTTTGGATATACATTGTTTGTGAACTGCTATGATGAGCGTATATATTTATCGAGAATTATCCTCAATAATTCGATTGTAGGTCCTATGTTTTAGTTAAAATTGCTATACATATATTTTGCCAACGGTAGTTAACTATAAACGATCGACACTACTGGCTTATTTTAATCATTCAGTAAATTTATTTATGACATGTATACTGGTAATTTGGATTTCATTATTGACGTCTACAGGCATCTGTCGCGTATCGTATAGGCAAAATGTTTTCACCAACCATCCACAAAATATATGCATAAACATGCTTATTTTTACTCAGTCTAGCATCACATTATATTACAATAAAAAGCTTACAGTTAATGAACTTTATGTACTAATTGTAGGTTCTTTCACCCCTGAGTCTGCCGCAGATGCGAATGTCACCAATGAGTTTACAGTAGTTCGCGATGTTGTCTACGAAATGTTCTACATTGTTTGCCACGAACTGGAAACTGAGCTGGACATAGGAGATTTACTTCCTGGTAAATATCGGTTACACAAAATGCTTAGCAAGCATACTTAAGTTACCATTAATGTTAACCAGTTCAGATATTGCTAAGACGTAAAATGTATTGGCTTTGTAATAGTTACGTTATATATAATACAAGGAATCGCGAGGGCAGAAAGTTTAAATTGTTTTCAACTAGAAGCCGCTAGTTTCAATACCGCAGTTAGACCGTAAAAAAATTCATTTTATGCATTTAATATAAATAGCACATTATACTTATTTCTCATTTATAGAAACATTACCACATGGCGTTGAAGATAACATTCCCGATGGAAGCATCGTCTTTGATGGATCTTCTGCAAGTCAAAAATGCGCCGAGAGCTGCGGTACAGAGCCGATGGAGGATAACAATGGTGAAATCGTGTCAAAAGGGGCAGACAACGTAGCCAATACACGTAAGTTTTATTTTTACCGTGCACTTCGTTGTACATCATTAGGTATACGTACTTGATCTAGTATCATTTTAAGGCAATTCATGATTGTATGATTAACGTGGCCGTAATTCAGAACGAATAACATTTTTTATTGATTTTTTTCCATTCCAGATACGAATCAAACAGAAGAGATTGCTAATGGAAAAGTTTCTGACCTAGTTGCTGATATTGTGCTGGATGTCGTGCACGGAATTTGCAGAACGCAAATAAGTGATACTTTTCCCACGCCCATCTCGTCAATGGATGTTGTCGTGACCAAGAAAACACACACCACAGGTATTTTGAGAAATTCGTGAGTCTTATTACTAACAAACGATTGAACGAACAAACAAACAAACTAATAAAGAAGTATATATAATACTTCTGAATTGTTGCAAATAGTTAATAATTTATTATTATCTTTTATTATTAAGTTTGTGGTCTTTCAGAAGAAGGGACGGGAGCAATCGCCACATCTGATGACGTGATACTGAGAGCAGCTCAAGACATTGTCTATGATGCTGTTAGTCGAGCCGTACAGATTGTGCAAGATTCCACCATGGAATGTAGCCTGAAAATCAAGTTTACCGGCGAGGATACCAATGAAAACCTAAGAGCAGGAATGCATGCAAGAAGAGAAATTAAAGCTCGAAGTAATACAGCTGCAAATGATGATCGGTTTAACACATCCAGAAAACTAGGTGGCACAATGGCAACAGCTGCACAACTCGTATCCACTGAAGCAGAAATGGAAAGGAATGCTGATACAACCAAAGAGAAGCCAGAGGATTCAACAAATGGCACCGCGAATGCGAAAGGAAAAGAAGTTTTACTAGAAAAGATTGAAGCAAACAATGCCACATGTGCTGATGATGACATAAAAATCAGAAAGGATTTTGTTTTGTTGTCACCAACCTCTTGCATACACGACACAATAGTCAAAGGAAAGAAAATAGGTGATGATGAAGAAAATGATGGACCCGATTCCAGGCGTGATACAAATATAGCTGTCGAGCACGACAAAAGCTATGCTCACTCGTTTGTTGAGAGAGTAAATGACCAAAGAAAGATTGCTGTGAAAGTTCAAAACACTTGCATTATAATCTACTTTAGCCATGGAGCCTCGGTGAAGAATGATGACAAAGCGTGTCCAAGTTTGCAGCCCGTCACTCAGTTTATGGAGAAGAACTATGGGCTAACATCTCATGATGTTAAAAATACGGCTAACGTTCCGAAGGAAGGCGGACGTAGAGATGAAAACTTTCTGGGAGATTATAGTTGGATCAAATATACTGTCACATGCAGTCGAGAAAGAAGAGATAAGCCCGTGGGACAGATAGGAAATAAAACATCAAAAGTGAATGTGGCTGGTGACTGTATGACCACAGTCAGAGAAACTGACGATCGTACTAACGATGAAAACAAGATAATGATGCGAAACGAGTCACGAGGAAAGAAAACTGGTGAAGAATGCAAAGAAAGCAAGAAACAAAATGCGCAAGGCAGAAGGCCTCTAAAGTGGCTTACTGGCCTATTTCGAAGAGCGTGACATAATTGCCACATTTCACATGTTATACACACTAGTCTTATTGTTGATTTGCTGATTATTATTAAATAAATTTATGTTAATGAAAAGGCTTTGATAGTGTTTTTAATACATGTGGAAACGAAGTGTAATATAAAAATCTAATTTGTTAAATTATGAGATCTCTCATATGTAACTAGGCTTTTTATGCCCCCGAATGAGGGCATATTAAAATCGAACTATCCGTCCGTGCGTCCGTCCGTTAGTTCGTCGGCCAAGGTTAAAGTGTTTTTTATAGTCCAATATCTGCAATACTATTAATGGTATTTACTTGAAACCTAAAATACTTCTTTACTATCAACGTCTTCACTAGGGAAAGCAACCCCTTAATAACTCTGTTTTGTATTTTGACAGATTTATGCCCCTAATTTAACTTAGACATTTTAGTTAAAGAGTTTCATAAAGTCCAGTATCTTGAATACTATTAAAGGTATTTACTTGACACCTGAATAATTCTTAACTATTTATGTCTCAACCAGGGAAAGCAGCCCTTATAGCTCCGTTTTTCATTTTGACAGATTTATGCCCTTTTTTAACTGAGACATTTTTGATAAAGTTGTTCATAAAACCCAATATCTTAAATTCTATCGAAGGTTTTTACCTGAAACTAAAAATACTTCTTTACTATCAACAACTCTACCAAGGAAATCAACCATAAGTCTGTTTTGTATTATGACAGATGTATGCCCCTTTTTTAACATAGAAATTTTGATTCAAGTTTTTCCAGAGCAGGATTTTGACTGAAGTAATAACGTTTACATTTTTCATTCACTTTTATTGACAAATTTTTATTTGGTGTCAAGGTAACATTTACTGAAAGCGTGTTCAGGGGCATATAGTGATAGCGACAGCACGTGTTTCTTCCAATTTTTGAATTTAATTCAATTGAAATAATAAATTTTTGACGCGAAACAATTAGCGTAACTAGAACAACAGAGTGAACAATGTTTTAACTAACAATGTCACCTTCATGAGAGGAAAAATTGACTTGACATGCAAAAATAAGAGTAAAATATGTGCCCTTAACAACTAACAACTATGTTGATCTTCGACCTTGAAGAGTGATCTTAATCATTTTGCTACAGACCTGGTCCTTGTGTGTGTGTTTCATAATGATCATCTTTCCAGATAAATTATTTCATAATCATTCATGTTGGACAAACGTTTGCTTCCTACAAAAACTTCATTTTAATATTTGACCTTCAAGTGTGAACTTGGATTCACAGACCGTGTTCTTGCCTGGGACACATTCTCTCTTAATAATGAGCACATTGTTTCAAATTATAGCAGAATCCCTCTTTGTACGTACATTACTTGGTCCGCACACAAATAGTTTTTTATTTGTGACCCTTGACCTCTAAATGATACACTGACCTTTAAGCTACAGGCCTGTGTCTTGCGCGTAGCCATCTCAAGATCGCCATCATTTCTACCAAGTCTTTTAAAATACTTTCATGTTCGAAAATATTGTGCTCAAAACAAATATTTTGCCTTTGACCTAAAACGGTGAACTTGACCTTTGACAGAAAAGCATTTTTCACTTGGTCAATGGGAATAATAATCCCGAACTATAGAGCTTCATCAGACAAACGATATGTTTTGACAGAAGAAAGAGTTATAGTCCAGGTACTCTGCACTCTCTCTCTGAAAGGCCTCTATCATGATATGAAGTATCATTTGAAACCCTTCAATACGTTTCGAAGTTATGCACTGCACGGTAACACCAAAAATATGACAGAGTTATGGCCCTTGTACTCTGCACTCTTTCTCAATGTCCTCTATCAATATATGTGGTTTTATTTAAAATCCCTTCAACACTAATAAAGTAATACTCCACACAATAAAATTAAAGAAATGGCAATAACTCCCTAAATATTGAAAACAGTGTTACGGTCCTTGTACTCTGCACGTTCTCTCATAATATTAAGTTTCATTTAAATCCCTTCAATTCTAACAGAGTTGTGCTCTGCACATGAAAATTAAACAAAGGGCAATAACTCCGTAAATATTCAATAAAGAGTTATGGTCATTGTATTCTACACTTCCTTTCATTGTCCTATATCATTATATAAAGTATCATTTGAATCCCTTCAATTCTTTTTGAGTTATACTATGCACAAGAAGCTCGACGGACCGACAAGACAGACAGACGGGACAGATGGACGGACAATGTAATTACTATATGCCCCCCCCCCCAAGTTCCCTTCGGGGGCATAAAAATAACAGAACAAAGCAGCTTTCTGCTTACACTAAAACACCTAACAATTAGTTGACATCCGCTTAAACAATCACATGTCAATTACCCACACTGTCCGTCTCCTATCGTCTCAATCTCGCGATAACGTGGTTCCTAGTGTAAAAGTAACGTAACAATTAGCGGGATTAAACGAAGACGCATTATACTAGTATCCCGGTAAAAAATTCAATTATAGGTGTTACCATTAGTTTCTTGTGTAATTTTTAATAATAAAGTGGGTCCTATCACTGACAGTTTGACACTAAGTGCATGCCAATTAACAAGTGACAAACTGCTAATATATATGCGTACATGACGACTGAGCAATCTTTTAGCAAACTTTTCAGTAATTCTGCGAGTTTAATCTGTTTATACAAGAAGGAAACGTATGTTTTATTTATTTAACAAGAAACATGGAAATTCCACAAAAACCAAATTTTTGGATCGAAATGCATTAAAGTCAGCCCCAAAATTACATTGACCCTCCCAATCCCATATGCAATTCAAGCGAGTTCTAGATATAAGGTATCTACAAATGAAGTTTCATTAAAATATATCAATGTCTTCTAAAGCTATTGAGCGGCAACTGTTCGTCTATGTTTAGTAAGGCTGACCTTTACCTCACCCACCCCATTTGCAATCCCAAGCAAGGTCTAGATATAATTTATATACATATGAAGTTTCATTAAAATGTCAATGTGTTCTTAAGCTATTGAGCGGAAACCGTTTTTTTTTTTAAATTAGTAATGATGACTCCACCACCCCATATGCAATAGCTAGCGAGGTCTAGATATAATAAATACAGTGTCTACATTTTAAGTCTCATTTAAATATCTTAATGCGTTCTGTATGTATTGAGCAGAAACAGTTTGTGTATTTGTAGTAATGGTGACCTTGACCCACCCACCCCATATGCAATCCCAAGTGAGGTCTCAATATCAGGTATTTACATATGAAGTTTCATTAAATGTCTCAATGTAATCTCAATTTATTCAGCATAAACCATTTTTCTATTTAAGTAACGGTGACTCTGACCCCACCCACCATATATGCAATCACAAACAAGGTCTCAATATAAGGCATCTCTGTATGAAGTTTCATTAAATTACCTCAATGCGTTCTCAAGTTATTGAGCGGAAACAATTTTTGTATTTTTAGTAACCTTGACCTTGACGCCACCTAACCCTATATGCAATCCCAAGCCAGGTCTTGATATACGGTATCTATGTATAAAATTATTAAAATATCTCTAGGCATTCTCAAGTTCTTTAGCAGAAACCATTTTAGCTCACCTGAGCACAAAGTGCTCATGGTGAGCTTTTGTGATCGCCCGTTGTCCGTCGTGCGTGCGTGTGTGCTTGATGTGTGCGTGCGCCGTCAACTTTTCATTTAAACAACATATCCTCCTTAACCGCTTGGCATATTTTCACCAAACTTCACAAGAATATTTCTTGGGTGGACCTATTTCAAAGTTGTTCAAATCTTTCCGGTCCGCTGAATATTTAGGTCACCAGAGCTAAAAAAAATAGATTTAAAAAGTGAAAACTTTAAAAATCTATGAAACCGCAAGGCTCAGAGCTTTCATATTTGATATGTGACATCCTCTAGTGTTCCTCTACAAAGATTGTTCAAATTATGCTCCTGGGGCCAAAACTGGCCACGCCCCGGGGGTCACATGGTTTATAAAGAATATATAGCAAAATGACTTTTAAAATCTTCTCCTCTGAACTCGCAAGGCCCAGAGGTTTCATATTTGGTATGAAACATCCTTTAGTGGTCCTTTACAAAGTTTGTTAAAAATTATGCCACTGGGGTCAAAACGGGACACGCCCCGGGGGTGACATGGTTTATATAGAATATATAGCAAAATGACTTTAAAAATCGTATATTTGGTATATAACATCCTTTAGCAAAATGAATTAAAAAATCTTCTCTTCTGAAACCGCAAGGCCCAAAGGTTTCGCATTTGGTATGTAACATCCTATAGTGGTCCTCTACAAAAGATTGTTAAAATTATGGCCCATGGGCCAAAACTGACCACACTCCAGGGGTCACATGGTTTATATAGACTTAAATAGCAAGATGACTTTAAAAATCTTCTCCTCTGAAACCGCAAGGCCTAGAGGTTTCATATTTGGTATGTAACATCCGTGTAGTGGTCCACTACAAATGTTGATAAAATTATGCCCCTGTGGTCAAATCTGGTCACGCCCCGGGGCTCACATGGTTTATATAGACTTAAATAGCAAGATGACTTTAAAAATCTTCTCCTCTGAAACCGCAAGGCCTAGAGGTTTCATATTTGGTATGTAACATCCGTGTAGTGGTCCACTACAAATGTTGATAAAATTATGCCCCCGTGGTCAAATCTGGTCACGCCCCGGGGCTCACATGGTTTATATAGACTTAAATAGCAAAATGACTTTAAAATTCTCTTCTGAAACGGCAAAGCCCACAGCTTTCCTATATTTGGTACGTAACATTGCATTGTGGTCCTCTCCAAAGATTGTTCAAAGTATGCCCCTGGGGTCAAATCTGGTGGCACCCCATGGGGTCACATGCTTTATATAGATTTAAATAGCAAAGTTACATTATAAAAATCTTTACCTGAAACTGCAAGGCCCAGAGGTTGTTCAAGATTGTTCATATTATGCCGCCGGGATAAAAATAAGCCACGCCTCGGGGATGCATATTCCAATTGGTTTAAAAGGTCTCAGGTGAGCGTCCTAGGGCCCTCAGGACCCTCTTGTTCTATTTTTAGTACGATAACAGTGACCTTGACCCGACCAAACCCATGTGCAAACCAAAGTAAGGTCTTAATATAAGGTATCTATGTATGAAGTTTTGTTAAAATATCTCTTTCTACATTCATCATCCGATTATTGAAGCTTTTGGATGGAGTGTAAACAAGTAAAAATAGTGGCGGTCTGTACATAAATGTAGTAGATTAACACGAAAGTTTAAATTGGAATTTAACGCATGTCCTAGGTATTTTTAGGCTCATGTTAATCAGTTTAGGTGTTGTTTTAGAAAAATACGTTTATAGATAACTCTGTTGTCTCAAATAATGGAAATTTATGAAAATGTAAACTGTAAGGTTTCCACCACATAAATCACAGCGTGTAAACACTTGCTCCACCTCTGTTTGGGGGTGAATGAAAATTGTGCCAATGCACCTTCAGAGGTGGAGTCAAAAACGTAAACAAAGTAATGCAATAATTTAAAGCTATTTTTAAAAAATCAGGCAATGTAGATCCACGTAGAAATAACTATTTTACATATATATGTAGACCAATTTGCAGTCAACAAAACATTCTCAACCTGAGGACTTTTATGAATGGTTCACACCAAGACGATTCTAACACAATGTTGACATTTGCCAATGTATTTAATTATTTTTGTCGCATAAAATACCGGTATCGAGGCAAACAATATACGTATTATTGTTGTTTATATTACTCTCAAAGTATTGACATTGTATTTGGACAAGCCAATGCACAATGCACAACCCTGTTATATACATGCTTCAAGTCATCTCACTTCAAGAGAAGTGCAGTTTGGAGTTTTTGTGCGGAGGATAAGTCCTCAACGTTCTCATATAGTGACTCAAAATGTATAACGCTAAAAGATCGTATAGCGGAGAATGCAATGTATTTGTTATAGCAATGATCAAATTGCATTGAACCATGTGTTCACTTTATGTCTTAGATTTTGCCCACAACATAATATCATACGATTGCGATTGGAAGATTATTCACGTGTATCATATAAAGTATGAAAGGCATATATCAATCAAAATTATATTGTTTGATAACTGTACATTGACTATTATATTATAGTTTTTAATGTTTGGTCAATATATGGGTAATTCCACAAATTATGGCCATTTTATTTAAAATTTCTGAAGAAAACCAAAGTGTTTATTTTAAACAAAATTTATTTTACACAACAAATTTAGCCTATTTAACTGGTAACAACACTTGTCAGCAGCGCTAAATAGGCGATCAATATATGACCAAAATGATGTGACCTTGACACCATATCTGCCCAAATTGTCATTACCGCAACGGTGGAAAACTGACAGATGTCAGCAGTATTTGCACGAAAGTGTCATTTTTAACTGTGCATCATGTTAACAGATAGTAATGTTCTATTGCATATAAAAATATACAATATAAAAACAAAACTAATTTTTTAGTTGATGTCTTTTTAATTTCGTTTAAACATATTTGACATATTTTATGTATAAAGGCTAAAAAGAGCTATTATAATTTCTAACTGCTTTTTAAATACTTTTGCATTTCTAAAGTAGTTGATTTCGATTATCATAATTTCACGAAAGTATTGTGTTTACTCTTTATATCTTACAAATATTTTGTAGATAAATCATGTTGTTGCGGTAATGAAAACTCATTTCGGTAATGACATCGGCTATGAAATACAGTCAAATATAATGGATATATTTACTTGTAATTAATGTTTAACTCATTTTGTTGAAAGAAAACATTCATTTAATTAATTTTGCCTTAAATCAAGCATGTTTTATTTATCTAAATTTTAACAGCGTTGCGGAGATGACAGTTTCTGGAATGACACTTTAGCAAAAAATTCACTTGAAAATGCAAGAAATATTGTTTTACGTACATTCATTAAAAACCTTTCATATGAGATAGAACCATGAATGGCTTCAATGAGCAGTAACTATGTAGCCAGTTTTATTTCTCAGCACATACGGTAATGTTCCTATCAATATTTTCCCACAGTGGGGGAGCAGCGGGGAGACCTAGGGGATTTTGACAAATGTTATTTGGGGGGGGGGGTCTAATTCCCCACCCTAGAGCCAAGCATATTTGTCTAAATCCCCTCAGTGGGAGATACTACATGTCTATCAAATGGCCCTGGGGCATATATTACTGAGATCTTAAATCTGACCAAAGTCTATTTCTTTGGAACCCAGTATTATTTGGCGTGTCAATTTCCCGCCTGTCGGAGATCGCTTGCCCGCCGCTCCCCCCCCCCACCCCCCTGGGAGAAAACATTGATAAGTGCATAATGACAATTAGAAAGTATACGCAGTACAAATGACAACTTTCCATTGACTTGGGATGATAACCTAAGTATCTGCTCTGCGATTATCCGGTTTAAAATATTCCCGCATAAATTCCTGATCAAGTCGCAGAACATTTGCTTCTGTATACGTCATCATTTTTAGAATTTTCAATGTTTTTATGGGTTGTTGCGGTAATGACAAAATAACTGGTGACAAACCAAAAACTGTCACCATACACTATTTAACTTATCAGAAATATGATAAAAAATGAAACATCATATAATTTACACCTGTATACATATTTAATAGTCAATCTTTTGTTTTTATTAGTTATTTTCTTATACAAGTCGGTTATCATTTGGACATATCTTATGGGTGACAATGCATTTTTAGGAAAGTGCAATTTAAAGATCCGCGTTTTATTTCATTGATAAAAGTTTTATATCACAACTCATTTTGTTTTATTTCTTTCATCATATACAATAAATACAACACGGATTGTGGTTAGTTTGTGAGCGAGAACGTCTTTAAAATATCATTTTAACATGAGTGACACGCCTTTGGCCATTTTTTTTGGTAGAATTACCCATATAAATACAGGCCATACAATTTATCTTTGCAAGATTTGCTGTCCATCAACAAATACAAGTGCACAGAAACATGCATCGAATAGTTGCCCTTTGACGGGGGAAAGTATATTATGTGCCATGGTTCTTGTTTATTATTAAAGCTGAGAGTTTTGTCAGTGTTGATTTTACTTCATTTTGTTTAAAAGATCAATTAGACTTTTATAACACTTGTTTGCAAGTGTTGTTTATGAGCTTACTTTTCAAACAATGTGTTTTTATGTTATGGATCTTCCATTTAATGTCTATTATGATTACCTCATTTTGAGAATGTTTCTATATTGTGATGGGCATGTTGGCTATTGATTGTTACTAAAACAAGAGATGTTTGTAAAACATGTACGCCCCCCAACTTGGAGCCAATATGTGCGATTGTTAAGAGATTTTTTAAATATTGTATGTGCACATTAACACATAGGGAGAAAGTTAAAGTTGATCCGTTAGAAAGTAAATATAAAGCTGAAAGAAAGATAGGGTATAATTATGGATTTATTTTTACAGTCTATTATATAAGGATACCTGTTTTCTGTTTGATTTAAACATCAAATAGGCCAAAATATCTCTAGATATCCTGCGGAAACAAAATGGTATACGGAGAAAACAGTTGACACGTTACACGCCCCTGTGAACTTGACCTTGGACCTGTGGACCTCAAAATTGATAGGCATCTTCATTTCCTCCCGAGTAACCAGCATACCAACTTGGATTATCTTAGGTCAAAGCGTATTCTATATATCATGCGGAAACAAAATGGTCTACAGAGGAAACAGTTTTCATGTTACAAGCCTCTGTCACCTTGACCTTTGACCTTTTGAGTTCAAAATTGATAGGCGTCTTCCTTTCCTCCCATGTAACCAGCTTACCAACAAAAATGATCGTAGGTCAAAGCATTTTCTCGATATCGTGCGAAAACAAATTTCATGTTTCAAGCCCCTGTGACCTTGACCTTGACCTTTGATCTGTTGACCTCAAAATCAATAGGCGTTTTCCTTTCCTCCCAAGTTACCTGATATCAACTTAAATGATCATAGGTCAAAGCGTTCTTTGGATATCGTGCGGAAACGAAATGGTCTACGGACAGACAGACCGACCGACCATCCGACCGACCGACTGACAGGTACAAAGCAATATACCCCCACTTCTTCGAAGCGGGGCATAATAAATAAAATAAATATTATTCGTATTTTGTTTTGCTTTTTATTAAACACAAAATTGTACACAATTCAGTTATTGTTTATTAAAACGGAATACAGTCTCAAAATAAGCTACATAAAGGTATCAAATTTCTATACAGCATCATGCTGCAGACAGTTTTAATAGATCAATAAAGCCACATAAAATTATCGAAGTCGAATATAAATGTACCATGTTAAAGAACGTTATCATAGATCAATACACTTTATTACAACATAATATGCTACAAACTGTTATCAAAGTTGAAAAACAGATTGAAGTTATATATTGAAAATTCACTGCAATGTCGCTTTAGAGATGGGTTTTCTACAGTTTAAATAGTACCACAGCAATATTCATACATATACATGTATTAAACCATGCCATTAAAGACATTTTATAAGCCAAATGCATATGTATGGGTTCATGCGTCATTTTGACAACACTGTTTATAAATTAGGAAATCAAGATGTTTTCAAGACAACTGTCCGGCTTCAGTAATATTGTATGCTTACTGCAATCAGATATGTTGTTTCATGGTGAGCTTTTGTGATCACCCGTTGTCCGTCGTGCGTGTGTGCGTGCGTGCGTCGTCAACTTTTCATTCGAACAACATCTCCTCCTAAACCGTTTGGTAGATTTTCACCAAACTTCACAGGAATGATCCTTGGGTGGACCTCTTTCAAAGTTGTTCAAATCTTTCCGATCCGCTTCATATGTAGGTCACCAGAGCTAAATATAGATTTAAAAAGTGACATTTTTAAAACTCTTTTCCAATGAAACCGCAAGGCTTTATGCTTTCATATTTGATATGTGACATCCTCTAGTAATCCTCTACATGGTTTATATATTTGTCTCTTTTCATAAATTTTATAGTGTGTGAATTTTATGATTATGTTATGTCATTGGGAAACAAAATAGAGGAAAAAATACTATATCAAAAGGCTGTTTATTGTTGTGCTTCTGTTAGCTCTGAAGTAGTGTTGATTTTAATTAAGTACACATAAAAAGTTGTTTTTAAATCTAACGTCAAAGGGGGTACCCCCCCTTCCACCCCCACCCCCCACCGCGCTTATTTGCCCCGGTGCCTAAGCAAAATCGTGGGGAAAGGCTTAAATAGTAAAATGACTTTAAAAATCTTCTCCTCTGAAACTGCAAGGCCCAGAGGTTTCATATTTGGTATGTAACATTGTATAGTGGTCCTCTACAAAGATTGATCAATTAATGCCCCTGGGTCAAAACTGGCCACACCCAGGGGCTCACATGGTCAATATTAACGTAAATACCAAAATGACTTTAAAAAACTTTGCAACGATTGTTCAAATGATGCCCTAGGGGTCAAAAGTGTCAAAAATGGCCCTGCCCTGGGGGTCACATTGTTTATATAGACTTAAATAGCCAAATGACTAATCTCCTGAAACCGCAGTGTTTTCGTATTTGATATGTAACATTGTATAGTGGTCCTCTACAAAGATTGTTCAAATTATGCCTCTGGGGTAAAAAGTGGCCATGACCCAGGGCGTCACATGATTTATATAGGCTTATATGGCAAGTGGGCCTTAAAAATATTCCGTGTTGAAACCGTACGGCCCAGCGGCTATATATTTTGCGTGAAACATTGTGTAGTGGTCCTCTACAAAGATTGTTCAAATGCTGTCCCTGGGGTAAAAATTGGCCACCCCCTGGGGGTCACATGGTTTATATACATATAACTAGCAAAATGACATGAAACATCTCCTCTGAAACCGCAAGGCCCAGTGGAATCATATTGGGTATTTAACATTGAAAAGTGGTCCACTACAAATATTGTTCAAATGATGCCCCTGGGGTACAAGGTGGCCATGCCCTGTGGGTCACATGGTTAATACAGACTAGAAAAACATCTGAAACTGCAAGGTCCAGATCTTTATACTCAGGTAAGGCGTTTAGTGCAATTTTTCCCTCTTGTTATTAGTTATTATGATGCCTTAAACTCAGGTGAGCGACCTAGGGCCATCATGGCCCTCTTGTTTTCAAATCCTTGCTCTAGCAGCTATGTCAACAAATGATTCCTTTTAACAAACACATGATTTAGACTTAATGAAATAATATCATAAGGTTTACCTTATACGTGCAGTTGGTTGCATTTCATATGTTAATCACAGTGTGCTAGTGTTGACAAATTAGGTCAATTAAGAAATACTTGTACAGATCGATTAGTTCTTATATATATACATAATAGAAACTAATAGAACGCGCATGTTTAACTTCTATAGAGAAATTTAAATTTTAGGTACGGTTCAAATAAAGCTATTTGTATGAGAGTTTACAATATTGTTGTGCACACGATCTAACAAATAAGATTTAAGGAGGTTAAATGAATTTACAGAAAGCCGTATATTCAATTGTGCATTGGCTCAATCTCCTGTTCTGAGCTCCACCTCAATGGCATTGGCTCAACCTCTTTGCTAAAATAGACATTAACATATACCCATCCTAAGTCAACGTCAGTAAGTTGCTATAAATACATACATCAACAAGAGATGTTTGCAAAACATGTATGCCCTCCGACTTGCAGCCAAGTTGTGAATATTTGCAATTGTTAAGAATTTTTTAATATTGTATGTGCACATTAACACATGGGGAGGAAATTAAATTTGATATTTTAGAAAGTAACTATAAAGCTGAAAGAAAGATACGGTGACCTTGACCCCACCCACCCCATATGCAATCCCAAGCGAGGTCTCGATATATGTATGAAGTTTCATTAAATTATCTCTAAGCGTTCTCAAGTTATGGAGCGAAAACCTTTTTTTTTTTTATATATTTTTAGTAATGGTGACCTTGACCCCACCCACCCCATATGCAATCCCGAGCAAGGTCTCGATATAAGGTATCTATGTATGAAGTGTCATTAAAATACCTCGATGTGTTCTCAAGTTATTGAGCGGAAATCGTTTTTTCTATTTTTAGCAACGACGACCTTGAGCTTTGACCTGTTGACCTCAAAATCTATAGGCGTCTTCCTTTCCTCTCAAGTAACCACACTTTAATGATCGTAGGTCATAGCGTTCTCTAGATACCGCGCGGAAACGAAATGGTCTAAGGACAGACCGACCATCCGATCGACCTACCTACCGACCGACCGACGGACAGGTGCAAAGCAAAATATCCCCAATTCTTCGAAGGGGGGCATAATAATAAGAATGCTGTTTGCCAAACTACCTGCATTTTGTGCTAAAAAATCATTAAAACATTGGCAAATGTAAAAATTGCGTTTAAATCCACCCGATGTTACTACTTATAAAAGTTCTCGCGTTGCGAGTTCTTTGTCTACATATATGTGTTATCAAATCATTTCTACGTGAAACTGCATTGCCCGATTTTTAAAATAGAGCTTTTAATTATTGTATTATAGAACTAACCATGTGTCCGTAGGACACGGATGCCCCCACATTCCGCTGGTTGTCACAAAACTCTGCTGATGTTGGAAAAAATGTACCAAAATACCTAGGTGCACAAGTTCACATGCTGACGAATATGTTTATAAAGTTCATCAGTCTAGCAGTTATAGTTTTTGAGTTACATAAGACACAACTCCAAAAATGTCATTTTTTTGGTAAAAAAAAGGGTCATAACTCCACTGATGGGGGGAAAAACTGCACCAAAATACCCAGGTGCTCAATTTCACATACTGATTAATATGTTTATAAAGTTCCATCACTCTAGCAATAATACGTTTTGAATTTCACACGACACAAGTCCAAAATTGTCATTTTTTGCTAAAAACAGGGCCATAACTCCGCTGATGTTCAAAACCAAAATACCCAGGTGCACAAGTTCACATGTTGATTAATATGTATATAAAGTTTCATCACTGTAACATTAATACATTTTGAGTTATGTGCGACACAAGTCCAAAAATGTCATTCTTTGCTAAAAAAAGGCCATAACTCCACTGATGTCTGAAAAACCTGCACCAAAATACCCACTTGCACAAGTTCACATGCTGATTAATATGTTTATAAAGAAGATTCATTGTTTGTTATTATTGCTGTACATATTTGATATGCATACATGTACCTATGATATAGTTGTTTTTTACCTGAGCCATGCTTGTTCTGTGATTTGATGGGTATATGATTGTCGAGTGTTATTAAATATTTTTATTATTTACTTTGTGTTTTTTATTCCTTGAAGTGCATTTAAATTTATATAACATCTAACCCAGACTATGCTATCTGCTATGTATCGTGATGACAATGCCAATTAAGTCGTTAAAATAACTATTATAAAGTGAAAGTAGAGTTCCGTTATTGTACCTAGTTCATTTTGCATTGTGTAAAACAATCAGATTTCACTTGAATATTCGAAGATTCGTTTCAAAGGTCAATCGATTATTTGAATACCTATTTTGGTATTTGTTGACATCCCTAATTTTAAGTAACTGTAACATTGACCCCACCCACTCCATATGCAAGCCCAAGTGAGGTTTCGCTATAAGGTATCTATATATGAAGTTTAATTACAATAGCTCATCCATTCTCTAGTTAGAGAGCGGAAACGAACAGTTGACGCCGCCACTTTGCCCGACCACCAGCCCGCCCACAACATACCCCAAATCTAATAACCCGTTAAAAATAGTTGAAGTATAACAATCAACATCATGTCACTCAGCTAACGTGGTTTAAGCTAGGTTTCGCATAGATCCGTTTGCCGTCGTTACCTGGCCTGCCAGAATCTGCTGACGCTGCTAGTTTATTGGAAGCTATTCTCAAGCAGGTAAAATGAATATCAGATGCTATTCTCAAGCAGCTGGTCTATTGAAAGTATTTTAGTTGATACATATTTTGTAAAGTGGAAGTTGAATAAATTTGTTGAAAAACAACACTTAGTTGATAAAAGGGCAATTATTTCATCAAATTATTCCAAGTTAAGTGAAAACCTTATGTAGTTTATTGGGGATTGTTGAACCAATGAAGTTTGGAAGTAAGGAGACATTTTCATTAAAAAAAAATTTAACCTGAAAATATATGTGAACAAGAGTGCCATTGTCATAAAGATACGCCCGTCAAAGGAGCATTTTTAGGTACAAAGATTCAATCACTAAAGATACAAAATCCATCCATGTGCTGGACAAAGATATGCTCGGGACAAAATGGTAAGGACTGTTTCCTTATATTTGACCTTTGACCTTAAATTGTGACCTTGGACCTAAGGTCGTGGTTCCTGAGCGCGCCACTCTGTCTAACCATGTTTATCACTTCTACCAAGTTATTTGAAAATCCATCCATGCTGGACAAAGATATGCTTCGGTAAAGTGGTAAGGATTGATTTTTATATATTCGACGATTGAACTTGTATTGTGACCTAAGCCTTGGACCTAATGACCCGGTTCTTGCGCGAGACACTCCGTCTCACCATGCTTATCACTTCTGCCAAGCTAATTCAAAATCCATCCATGCTGGACAAAGATATGGTTAGGAAAAAGGGGTTAGGATTGATTTCTTATATTTTACATTTGACCTGCAATTGTGACCTTGACCTTGGACCTAGGGACCAGGTTCTTGAGTGTGACTCTCCGTCTCGCCATGTTTATCACTTCTGCCAAGGTATTTGAAAACCCAACCATGCTGGACAAAGATAAGCCCAGGAAGTGGTAAGGATTGAATTCTTATATTTGACCTTAAATTGTGATCTATCCTTGGACCTAGGGTCCGGGGTCTGGCACGCAACACTCCGTCTCACCAAGTTTAGAACTTCTTCCAAGTTTTTTGAAAACCCATCCATGCTGGACAAAGATACGCTTCGTAGGAAGTGTAAGGATTGATTTCTTATATTTTACATTTGACCTGGAAATGTGATCGTGACCTTGGACCTAGGGACCTGGTTCTTGCACGAGACACTCCGTCTCACCATGCTTATCACTTCTACCAAGGTATTTGAAAACCCATCCATGCTGGACAAAGATATGCTCTGACAAAGTAGAAAGGATTGATATTAATATATTTGACCATTGAACTTGAGTTGTGACCTGGGCCTTGGACTTTGGGACCCGGTTCTTGTGCGCGACACTCTGTCTCACCATGCTTATCACTTCTGCCAAGATATTAAAAAACCCATCTATGCTGGACAAAGATATGCTCCGGACAAAATGGTAAGGATTGTTTTCATATATTTGACATTTGACCCGGAATTGTGACCTTGACCTTGGACCTAGGGATCTGGTTCTTGTGCCGAACACTCCGTCTCACCATGCTTAACACTTCTGCCATGGTATTTAAAAACCCATCCATGCCGGACAAAGATATGCTCAGGACAAAAAGGTAAGGACTGATTTCATAATTATAATTGACATTTGACCTGGAATTGTGACCCTGACCTTCGACCTAGGGACCTGGTTCTTGCGCGTGACACTCAGTCTCACCAAGCTTAGAACTTATGTCAAGTTATTTGAAAACCCATCCATGCTGGACAAAGATATGCTTCGGACAAAGTGGTAAGGACAGATTTCTGATTTGACATTTGACTTGACCTTCGATCTAGAGACCTGGTTCTTGCGCGCGACACTCCGTGTCACAATGCTTATAACTTCTGCTAATGTATTTGAAAACCCATCCATGCTGGACAAAGATATGCTTAGGAATAAGTGGTAAGGATTGAATTTTTATATTTGACGTTTCACCTTTTATTCTGACCTTGACCTACGACCTAGGGACTTGGTTCTTGCGCGAGACACTCAGCCTCACCAAGCTTATCACTTCTGCCAAGTTATCTGAAAATCAATCCATGCTGACAAAGTTATGCTCCTGACAAAGATCAGGTGTTTCCATAATACGACCAATTTTTTAAAAAGGATTATAAAAAGGACATAACTCTTGCAAAATACAAACCTGAGTTATGATGAATGTTGCACTTAAAACTGGAGTCGATGACAATGGTAAGTTGCAAGTGATTAACTTGTGTAGGTTTTAAGCTATATGCCTTCTAAATACAAACTTTAACCAGAAAATCTATGCAACAAAAAACATGGAAATTTCACAAAAACCAAAGTTTTTGAACGAAATACATTAAAGTCAGATAAAAATAATTCTTTTTAGTAATGGTGACCTTGACCTAGACCCCACCAACCCCATATGCAATCACAAGTGAGTTCTAGACATAAGGTATCTACACATGAAGTTTCATTAAAATATCTAAATGTCTTCTCAAGCTATTGAGCAGAGACTGTTGTTCTATTTTTAGTACCTTGACCTTGACTGCACCAACCCTATAGGCAATCCCAAGCGAGGTCTCCATTTAAGGTATAAATGAATGAAGTTTCATTAAAATATCTCAATTTGTTCTCCCGTTATTGAACGAAAACTGTTTTTCTATTGATAGTAATGGTGACCTTGACCCCACCAACCCCATATGCAATCCCAAGCGAGGTCTTGATATAAGGTGCCTATGTATGACGTTTCATTTAAATATCAAATTTTAATCTCAAGTGACTGAGGGGAAACTGTTTTTCTATTTTCCGTAACAGTGACCTAGACCCCACCCACCCCATACGCAATCCCAAGTGAGGTCTCAATATAAGGCATCTATGTATTAAGTTTCATTAAAATATCTCAATGCTTTCTTAAGTTATCGAGCGGAAATCATTTTTCTATTTTTAGTAACAGTGACCTTGACCTTAATCCCCCAACCCCATATGCAATCCCAAGCGAGGTCTCTGTATAAGGTATCTATGTATACTGCAGATCCGTTATATCGCGATTCGCGGGGTCCATGGATTACGATCGCGATATTGCCGGATCGCGATATAACTTGTCTGGTCATTCATGTACATACACTAGCCTATTTTCACAGTCTCAAAACATACACATAATTAACTCACCTTTTGCATTGTTGTTAACATTCACATTATACATTATAACCATATGTAAAATATTCCATTCGTAAATCAAATATTTTATCCCTTGTAATTAATTTCAAATTGCCTATAATAATGTCCAAATCCGAAACGCCTATCCAAATTTTACAGTCCACATGACTTAAACACGAATCCTATTTACAATTAAACTGCACATGTATTTCATGGAAATCCTTTGTTCTGCTAGAAAAGTGCACGAAAATTATGCTGACATGTACAATGTCACGTCATCCTCATGGAAAGCGTGGGTGTATTGATTGCCGTATAAAAACTTCGTAGCCCAGAGAACACTGAAATCTTTAATAGTGTATAAAAGTTTCGTAGCGCATAACAAATTTGGCTATCAATATCGCGAACGATGTGCAGTTATTACTTCCTCTTAAACAAAAAAGAAACAGAAACAAGAAATGTATTTTTAAAAAGACAATCGGCGTTGACACTAAAATAATGAGATATCATTTTTACCTAAGCATAATACAAGAGGACCAAGATGATCGGTTACGTGGCTTCTCGGACCCCAGATTTATCGGTCCCCACCTAGACAAGGCGACTTCTCGGACCCCAGATTTTTTAGCATCATAAGAAAACTTCTCATATCCCAAAATTAATGTGTGATTAATTCAATAATTATTAATATTTGTACCGTGAATAAACAGATCATACCGCCCCATGTTTTCACCAGTGATACATGAATAACCTAAATAATTTACGCTAACATCATTATTATATAAATTTGTCAGCCAAATTTAACAAATTAACAATGCACGAAAATAATTGCAGGAATGAATATAATTATACGGTATCAGACGCGTATAGTTAAACTTAAGTAATATACCCTACCTTAATCTTGGAAGTTATCTGTGCATAATACATACACATTTCGAAGTCAGTTAATCATTTATACTGTGTATCCTTATGAAAAGCAATCTTCAGGGAACATTCAGCGCATTTGAAATAATGATGACTTCCATTTTTGATAACACAAACATAACATTTCATTAGACTATGGCGTTTAAAATTATATTCGGTAGGAATATGATGTATCAAGGGTTTCTGTGTATAATTGGTATTGCAAATAATGTATTAATGCTACGAAAATGAAGTAAAAGTAACATAAATAACATTTCGACGTATTCCGTTAGTTATTTCACCACTTTTTATTTATTGAAAGATATCTTTTTATAGGTCGATTAACATCTACTGGAGAAGTTGATAGAAATGTGCAATTCTATTTAATTCTTAATAGACCGCAACCGCCATTCAATTTCAAATTAACATGCACAGTAAGTTTATAAACATAAATTCCCCATTTCTTGAAATATTCACTCGTGTGATTCTCTAGACTACGGTGGCATGGAGGGACATGATTAATATTATTTCCGTTTACGTGCGCACGTGGAGGTCTACGTGCGCAAGTGAAGGTCTTTACGTGCGCACGAGAATGTCTTTACGTGCGCACGTGATCGTCTTTACGTGCGCACGGGAAGATCTTTACGTGCGCACCTTCACGTGCGCACGTGAAGACGATCACGTGCGCACGCAGGATTTGACAAGTGAACTTAACATTAATGGCTGCCATTGTCATGGAAAATGGAGGCCGGAGATAACGGATGTTTAATAAGCGAGTTGTTTCAAATGGGATTAAAATACAAGGAAATCTAGCATATTTTAAATACGGAATACGATATAGCCATCAGTCTCAGACATTTAAAAAGAATATTGAACTATTTAGACCTTGGTAGAAGACTTTATTCTGATATTGGTGACGTTATGGCATGTATTAGTAGTGAACTTAATCAATCGGGACAGTTACATGGATACCGAATGATGAGAACTCGGTGTAAAGAGCAGTGCGCATCAATTTACGTCATTTGGATCCAGAGGGTGTTTCTCTTCGAACGGCAAGGTGCCTTCGTAGAAGAGCATATTACGCCAGCGGTCCAAACTTCATTTGGTATTTAGATGGGTACGACAAGCTAAAGCCATTCGGCCTTTGTATTAGTTGGTGCCTTTGTGGTTTCTCTCGAAGAATGATTTGGCTTAATGTATATAACACAAACAACAACCCGAGAGTTATCGGTGGTTATTTTCTCGAAGCTGTAACACAATTTTGTGGTTGCTCTCGCTTTGTTAGAGGTGACTATTGAACAGAGAACGGACATGTCCGTAATTTCCAAAACTTTTTCATGCGTCACTTACCTGAGGGTCACACTGCATATATAGATGGAGCAAGCACAGCTAATCAAAGAATTGAAAGCTGGTGGGGATATCTAAGACGGCATCATATGAATTACTGGATCGAATTGTTCCACGATTTACAACATCGAGGGAATTTCAGTGGCAGCCTCTTAGATAGAAATTTGGTCCTGTGTTGTTTCTTTGCGCTGATCCAGGTGAATATGCTATATGTGTGTTTAATTTTAAACTATTGATGCAAATGTATACATCATGTCTTCATATTACTCCTATATATTTAGTTAGGCAGTTATGAAAACAAGGACCGTAAACTGTAGTGGACAAGAACGTAAATAGAACAGAATTCTTCCCCAGATTGTTACCAATAAGACACCGTTATTTTTGTTCCGCGTGTTGTAGAAATGTAATTGTAACATGTAAACATTTGTTATATTTATGTACTATATGTGATGATGTCATATGTCTTAAAAAGAATTAACATTGGACCATCACATGTATAAACTTGACAGTATGTTATTCTTTAACACTTAAAACATACTAATATTATTCAATATATGTGTACTGTAATGTTGCAGGACGAGCTAGACATGGCCGTTCGTATGTGGAACAGTCACCACATACGACCTTCGACAAATGCCATGGTTCCGTTCGGTAGACCCGACGTCATGTACAATTACCCATCTTGTGGAACACAGAGGATCAGATTGTGCCAGTGTCCGACGATGATGTAGCAGCATGCAACACGGAAGCCGAATTCCGCTCAGTTATTGCTTGTGATCGTGATGTGTATGATGTCTGCGTGAGGATCATGCAGGAACAGAACTTGACCCCAGCTTATACGGCACCTCAAGCTACATCTCTGTATTTACTTCTTCCAAGAGAGAAATACTGACGATGATTTAAATGTTTGAAAGTGCCTCGTATCTGATAATGACATAATATGTACAGAACATTATATGAAAACCTTTAAAGCGACAGCAGTGAAGGACGTTGTCATGGGTGGCACACGCAATGTAAGCTGAAGACGTCAAACTGTTACACTTTGATGTTGAGCGGGTCGGGTTATTGTTTTCGCACTAAAAGAGTGTCAATGAATGAGTAGCGATGTAGGCGCAAAAATCCAGATCAAACTGGATTTATTTATGAACGTCGTGTAATAGTAAAATATTGAAGTACATGGGAAAAAATCGGGATCCACTGCCGATTCGCCATATATTGGATATCGCGAAATAACAGACCGCGATACAACGAATCTGCAGTGTATTAAGTTTCATCAAAATATTTCAATGCGTTCTTAAGTTAATGAGCAGAAACCGTTTTTCTATTTTTAGTAACAGTGACCTTGACCCCACCCATCCCATGTGCAATCCCAAGCGAAGTCTTGCTATAAGGTATCTATGTATGAAGTTGTATTACAATAGCTCAATCCGTTCTAGAGTTAGAGAGTGGAAAAGAAAAGTTGACTCCGCCATTAGGCCAGCCTGCCCGAAAAACGACATAAGCGGAGCTAACTGAAATTTTTCTTCGAAAAAATTGATTAAGGAAGGGGTGTAAATCTGTCAAAATACAAAACAGAGTTATAAAATGCTACCCCTGACACTGGACTTGATGACAAAGGTATATTCAAAGTTTTAAGTGAATAACTTGTGTAGTTTTGAAGTTACAAAACTTTTGATAATAAACGGCCATTCTCCCCCTACCTATTATTCAAGTAGGGAAGTTGTCAGTTACTGGCATATGTATGTGCACTTAGTACTGGTAAACCGCTTAGATCGGCTAAGCTTGCCCAGGAAAAGTGTGAGTAGGTTAACTGACCGCAGTGATATGACTGAAACACTGTTAAAAACTGCGAAAAAATCCAAATAAACCAACAAAAAAATTAACCAGAAAATCGATGTGAAAAAGGGGCATAACTCTGTCAAAATATAAAACAGTTATGGGGAATGTTGCCCCTGACACTGGAGTTAATGACAAAGATATATTCCAAGTTTTAAGTGAATAACTTGTGTAGTTTTGAAGTTACAAAAGTTTTGGATACAAACTTTTAACCAAATACAGACACGGACGTTGAGGCCGAGGATTGAGCAATCTTTACAAACTTTTCAGTAATTCTGTTAGTTTAATCTGTTCATACAAGAAAGAAACATTATGTTCATACAAGAAGGAAACATTATATGATTAACTCATTCAACAAGAATGGTGGAAAATCCACAAAAACCAAATGTTTCGAATGAAATCCGTTAAAGATATTGAACTCCAGATGGGCATAACATTGTGCGTTTCTTTGTAGGTATGCCTTAACTGTAAAAATGTGTAAAACCATCACTATTTGTATAGAACACGATCAAATACTGTCATAAACTGTATATTTCATTGGAAAATTCAGGTTTAATAAGCTCGCACTTTCCTTGAACCCAGTATTCACGATTTAAAAATTCTGTGGTTTTCCCAAATACGAGCACCTGATTCAAGAATGCGCATGCGCGTCTTGAGGAAAGTATACTGTCACTTGATTATCCTACATATAAACGGCTCTATTGTTAAATTACGCGATGGGTGATATCATCTGCATGATAAAAAGGACGAAAGCTAAGTTTTTTCGGGTAAATAAAAATGTGTGTAATTTTTTAATGAGATCTTTACGATTACATAAGAAAATCATTTATATTTGACAATTTTCTTTTATTTTTACAACTGGATCATCCGGAGTTCAGTCCCTTTAAAGTCAGCACAAAAATGTACTATTTAGTAATAGTGACCTTGACCTTGACCCCCACTAACCCCATATGCAATCTCAAGCGAGGTCTAGATATAAGGTATCTACATATGAAGTTTCATTAAAATAATCATAGAAACAACATGGCACGGACCCAAAGACCATGGCTTGTTTCCCGCACTTCGACGATGTTGGGGGATCTGCCATGAACATTGAAGTGCAGAAGTACATCTGCAGTGTACGTATCCGAGGAGGGACAGTGCGAGCGGCGGCAAAATGCATCGTGAAGAAGAAAACTAGAGACAAGCTGCAGAAATATGGGGAGCATATCAGGATAGAGATGTCGATCTATCTGTCGTGCATGGGCTATGCAAGACGCGAAAGAGTACTAAGGCGAAAGACGCGAAAGAGTACTAAAGCAACAAAGACACTCTCCACATACTTTGACGAGATTTGCACCCAGTTCACAAACAAGGTAAAGTAGGAGATAATGGACAATGGCGTACCCAACAGCTTGTCATCAACTGGGACCAGATTGGCGTTGAAGAACAGGTTACAATTGCTGGACTTAATGACAAACGCCCGATGACCATACTCCTTGCAGTGAGCAAGAGAAGATCCATGCTTCCGATGATTTACCCTGGGAATTGGGACAGTTGTCTGCCTCAGGGTGTGACATACCCTGACAGCTTGGATGTGACCTGCACAGACAGTCACTGAAGCACCCATGACAACATGATATTAGCTACGTTCAGAAGGTGATTGTACCATACGTGACTGCCGTAGGAGATGGACTCCCACTATCTCTGTGTAGTCAGCAGGCAGTTGTTATTTTTTACTATTTCAAAGCGCACCATGGTCCAAAACTAAACAAACTTCTCTGAAACAACAACATTACGCCTTTTTTGGTCCCCGCCACCTGTAAAGACCGATTGCAGCCACTAGACATCGGTGAACTACGATTACAAGCAGACACCAAGAAGTGTTTCCACAAGTGGTACTGCAATCCAGAGATGTCCCTGATTGATGAGAATGGCAGGGACGTACAGAGTGTGGCGAATGTGAACTTGGCCACATTGGTTCTGAAGCCAGTGGATCATCAGCATGCATGCAGTTATGGAACATATTTGCGACCTGATTTAGGTGGGCCTTTAATTGTCATGCAATATACGCTACATAGTGCATAATGCAGCCCACTATTAGAATGCGCAAAATGATTCAAATTTGCTGTATTCACATTTTTTGGTTTTGTTATATGCGTTATCAGATTTCAATCCATTCTGTATATTATTGTAAGATATTATAAATTAGTTTGAAACCAGATGTGTCTTTCCCGTGTTCGAATATCAATCATATCATAACTCAATATACTTCTGTATATAAATAAGTATTAGACAAGAGGGCCATGATGGCCCTAGGTCGCTCACCTGAGTTTAAGGCATCATAATGGCTAATAACAAGAGGGCAAAATGGCACTAAACCCCTTACCAGAGTATAAAAATCTGGGCCTTGCAGGTTCAGAAGTTTTTTTAGTCTATATAAACCATGTGACCCACAGGGCGTGGCCACTTTCTACCCCAGGGGCATAATTTGCAAAATAGTTGTAGTGGACCATTATTCAATGTTACATACCAAACATGTAACCACTGGGTCTTGCGGTTTCAGAGGATTTTATTTTGCTATTTAAATGTATATAAACCATGTGACCCCCAGGGGCATCATTGGAACAATCTGTGTAGAAGACCACTCCACAATGTTTCACGCAAAATATAAAACCTCTGGGCCTTACAGTTTAAACAAGGAAGATTTTTAAGGCCCACTTGCCATATAAGTCTATATAAACCATGTCATGGCCACTTTTACACAAGGGGCATACTTTGAACAATCTTTGTAGAGGACTACTATACAATGTTACATATCAAATACAACAACACTCCGGTTTCAGGGGAGATTTTAAAGTCATTTTGCTATTTAAGTCTATATAAATAATGTGACCCCAGGGCAGGGCCAGTTTTGACCCCTGGGACATCATTTGAACAATCTTTGTAGAGGACAACTATACAATGTTACATACCATGTAGAAAACCCCTGGGCCTTGCAGTTTCAAAGGAGAAGATTTTAAAGTCATTTTGCTATTTAAGTCTGAATAAACCATGTGACCCCCGGGGTGTGGCCATAGCAGTTTCAGAGGAGAAGATTTTTGAAGTCATTTTGCTTAAGGTCGCGGTGGCGTAGTGGATATGGTGTCCACCTAGCGATCGGGAGGTCCCGGGTTCGAACGACACTGGAAGCGTTCTCAAGATCTCCTCCAAAGACACCAAGCACTGGTTCTACCCAGGAAACGGACTCGAGAGTGTCTCTATAAGCCTTAGGCTTTCGATGCAATCGAGCTAAAATAAATAGGTTTAAACTATTTAACTTTTAAGTCTATATAAACCATGTGACCCCTGGGGTGTGCCCATTTTTGACCCCAGGGGCATCATTTGAACAATCTTAATCTTTGTAGAGGACCACCATACAATGTTACATACCAAATATGAAACCTCTTGGCATTACGGTTTCATAGGAGAAGATTTTTAAAGTCATTTTGCTAATTAAGTCTATATAAACCATGTGACCCCTGGGGTGTGCCCATTTTTGACCCCAGGGGCATCATTTGAACAATCTTAATCTTTGTAGAGGACCACCATACAATGTTACATACCAAATATGAAACCTCTTGGCCTTACGGTTTCAGAGGAGAAGATTTTTAAAGTCATTTTGCTAATTAAGTCTATATAAACCATGTGACCCCCGGGGTAGCCCAGTTTGACCCCAGTGGCATCATTTGAAGAATCTTTGTACAGGACCACTATACAACGTTACAAACCAAATATGAAACCTCTGGGCCTTGCAGTTTCAGAGGAGAAGATTTTGAAGTCATTTTGCTATTTAAGTCTATATAAACCATGTGACCCCCGGGTTGTGCACAGTTTTGACCCCAGGGGCATCATTTTAACAATCTTTGTAGAGGACCACTACCGTAATTACTCAGTCATAAGTCGAGATTTTAAGCCTCTTAAATCGTGGTTATAAAGTACATTCGACCAGGGTTGGCATAAAACCCGGGTTCCATAGTATTGACCGGCCCGGGCGGGTAATACTGGGAAAAACCGGGTTTTACTGGGCAATAGTGGGCAATACTGGGGAAAAAAGACATTGCACAATTATGTTTACATTACATACTAATACTGAGTCTATAAACATTATAAACACATATCTATTAACAATTATATACTGTAAGTTACATTGTTTATTTCTATTTCATGTGGAAACATATTGATAATTTCTTTTTCACAAAATTTAAGTTAGAGTTTTTGGTCAGTCTGGACAATACATTATTGCTTGCATCTGTGGTTGAACTCTTATTTATTTTATTTTTCTCAGTATATACCAGTGTATAATGTAACAGAATTATGTTTATGAAAGAAAAAGAAGAACTGAATGTATAAGAGATATTTGACAATTATAACATATTTTTATGTTATCAAATATTTTAGTCAATATCATGTTGCAACAAGACCGTACAACAAGCCCAATGAAGTACATAAAATTAATGACATAATATTGTGATATCATTTATGACCCATCCACAATATGTACACCCTCTTAAACAAACACAAACATTGATTGAATTGACAGGTGCAAGTGCTAAAAAACAATTAAACTGGACCCCTTGAATAAACATTAGACCTATCTCAATGAGGGGTCAGGCAAAGGCCCATGTCAAGTAGGGGCCTTCTCCAAACCATGAAAACATGCATTGATTGGCACCTTAAGTGTCTGATTTCTGCTGTTGATTGTGCATCAGTATAAAAATAATTATTCTTTATTGCTTCATCATTATTAATCATGCTTTGAAAGTGAACAAAAATAAAGTAAGGAATGAAAATAGAAGATTAAAGTGATTTGTTCAGTAATCCCAGGTATTGCCCAATATCAGATTATAATAATATTGACCAGGCTGGGGTTATTGTCCAGACAGAGAAGGCCTCCCTAAGTTTTATTGTTTACACAAAAAGAATAGTTCAATGCAAGAAAAAAAAAGAAGGATGAATAACTTAAATAAGTGTAGACATATTTCAATATCAAGCAGAATCATTTCACAAACATTATAGAAAATATATGATAAGCGTTGCCATAAAAATGAATGAATGAACCAGTGGATATGCGCAGGCACTTACAAAAATACTGTAACTATGCATATTCTGGATCTGCAAAACTAAACAAGTCATTTTCTTAATGACATAAGTTAACTGCAAATTAACTGAAGAAAAAATACCGTAGTATTACCCACTTTCAGAGAATTGACCTGAGCGGGAAAAACCGGTAAAACCCGCCGGGAAAACCCGGGGGTGGGTAATTCGTGCCAACCCTGCATTCGACTCATGAGGCAGTTCACAAAAAAATCGTAGCATATTATATTGAAATATTTGTCATTTCTTAACTGCATATTTGCTAATCCACACACTATAATCCATTCATATTTATCACAGTTTGCCCTTTCTATTAATTACCGACAATTCAGACAAAATGCATAACTGTTTCATTATTAAATAAGATGAAAACAGTGAATGAAACTATCTACTCGATTTTAATTGACTTAATTTTCCCACTTTAGGCCCCAGCTAGACCAACAGCCACCAATAAAAAATCAATAAACCTGCAGTTAAAACCCATGATTTTTGTGTATAGCATATTGCTAATTAAACTGGTTGGAACCGGTTTTTGTGTACATCAAGTTCTGTTAAAGGGGATTTGACGGTGATTTCAGCTTCAAGGCATTTACTGCAGTCTGTACCATATACCTACTTATTAGGGCAATACCTACTTATTAGGGCATACTCTGGCCAATTTTCAGATGGTGTTTTATGATAATTCTAACTCGACTTATGGAATGGTTATTATTAGAAAATACGTTTCTGGAATGAATTTTAACTTCTTCACTTATGAGACATTTACACTTATGACTGGGTTTTTACGGTATACAATGTTACATACCAAATATAAAACTCTAGGCCTTGAGATTTCAGAGATTTTTAAAGTCATTTTGCTATTTAAGTCAAAATAAACAATGTGAGACCCGGGGTGTGGCCAGTTTTTACCTCAGGGGCATTATTTGAACAAAGTTTGTTGACGACCACTATACAATGCTACATACCAAATATAAAACCTCTGTGTCAAGCGGTTTTAGAGAAGAAGATTTTAAAAGTTTGATTGGTATTTTAAGTCAATATAAACCATGTGACCCCTGGGGTGTGGCCAGTTTTGACCCCAGGGTCATTATTTGAACAATCTTTGTAGAGGACTACTATACAATGTTTCATACCAAATATAAAACCTCTGGGCCTTGCAGTTTCAAAGGAGAAGATTTTAAAGTCATTCTGCTATTAAAGTCTGAATAAACCATGTGACCCCCGGGGTGTGGCCAATTTTGACCCCAGGGGGATCATTTGAACAATCTTTGTAAGGACCACTTTTCAATGTTACCAACCAAATATGAAACCTCTAGGCCTTGAAGTTTCAGAGGAGAAGATTTTTGAAGTCATTTTGCTATTTAAGTCTATATAAATCATGTGACCCCCGGGGTGTGGCCAATTTTGACCCCAGGGGCATCATTTGAACATATTTGTAGAGAACCACTATACAATGTTGAATACCAAATATGAAACCTCTGGGCCTTGCGGTTTTAGAGAAGAAGATTTTTAAAGTTATTTTCCTATTTAAGTTTATATAAACCATGTCACCCCCGGGGTGTGGCCATTTTTGACCCCAGTGGCATCATTTGAACAATCTCTGTAGAGGACCACTATACAATGTTACATACCAAATATGAAACCTCTAGGTCTTGCGAATCAGAGGAGAAGATTTTTAAAGTTATTTTGCTATACAAGTCTATATAAACCATGTGACCCCCGGAGCGTGGCCAGTTTTGACCCCAGGGGCATTATTTGAACAATCTTTGTAGAGGACCACTAGAGGATGTCACACATGTAAAATATGAAAGCTCTGAGCCTTGCGGTTTAATTGGAGAAGATTTTTAAAGTTATTTTGCTATACAAGTCTAGATAAACCATGTGACCCCCGGGGCGTGGCCAGTTTTGACCCCAGGGGCATTATTTGAACAATCTTTGAAGATAATCACTATACAATGTTGAATACCAAATATGAAACCTCTGGGTCAAGCGGTTTTAGAGAAGAAGATTTTTGAAGTCATTTTCTATATAAGTCTATATAAACAATGTGACCCCCGGGGCATGGCCAGTTTTGACCCCAGGGGCATTATTTGAACAATCTTTGTAGAGGACCACAATACAATGTTACATACCAAATATGAAACCTCTGGGCCTTGCTGTTTCAGAGGAGAAGATTTTTAAAGTTATTTTGCTATACAAGTTTATATAAACCATGTGACTCCCGGGGCGTGGCCAGTTTTGACGCCAGGGGCATTATTTGAACAATCTTTGTAGAGGACCACTAGAGGATGTCACAAATCAAATATAAAAGCTCTGAGCCTTGCGGTTTCATAGGAGAAGATTTTTAAAGTTTTTACTTTTAAAATCTATTTTTAGCTCTGGTGACCTACATATGAGGTGGACCGGAAAGATTTGAACAAGTTTGAAAGAGGTCCACCCAAGGATCATTCTTGTGAAGTTTGGTGAAAATCTGCCAAGCGGTTTAGGAGGAGATGTTGTTTAAATGAAAAGTTGACGACGCACGCACACACGCACGCACGCACTCACACGACGGACAACGGGCGATCACAAAAGCTCACCATGAGCACTTTGTGCTCAGGTGAGCTAAAAAAAAGAGGTCACAAATCCACATACAAGTACTACTATATATAATAATTGAATTAGAGGTCACGAAGCAACATCAATATAATTTTCTACGTTTAGTATTAACACTGAATAATTATCAGAGGAAGTAACACTTTCATCCGACATGTGTCAAACGTAGTTGCGCCCCTTTAGTCTGACGTCACCGTATTGCATGTACTAGTAATTTCGGATAAACGATTTCAGACATAAACATTCGTCATACATTTGAAATCGTGGTTGAGCTGACAAACAAAATCCATGAAAAGAAGTGTCCAACGAATAATATTGGTTTCACAGTAGTTTTAAAGTTACAAGACTTTTGAATATAAACTTTAATCAGAAAATCTGTGAAAAGGGCTATAACTCTGTCAAAATACAAAACTGAGTTATCGGGAATGTTGTACCTGATGTCCAGGAGTTGACGACAAAGGTATATTGCAAGTTTCAAGTGAATAATGTATGTAGTTTTGAAGTTACAAGACTTTTGAATATAACTTTAACCAAGATCAGACGCAGTCAAGCTAAAACTCATTGAAGAGAAACGTCCTGGTTCAGCGCACACCTACTTTTGGTAATGAAACTGCCCATGAAGTTTTATTGACTTCTGACCATTAGTTGCTGAGAAACTTTCCAGACAAGAATTGTGCACTATAAACCAATTTCAGAAATAATGAAAGTCCCATAACTGTATGAAAAATCATTGAAGCGGAACATCCTGGTTCAGTGCACACTTCCTCTTGGTCATGAAACCTTCCATGAAATTTCATTGAAATCTGGCCAGTTGTTGCTGAGAAACAGTCCGGACAAGAATTATTCACACTATACCGGTATTCATTTCAGAAATCTTCAAAGTCCCATAATTCTTGAGAGAACTCTTTCAGGTGGAATGTCCTGGTTCAGTGCACACCTCCTCTAAGACTTGGTAAGGAAGCTTCCCATGAAGTTTAATTGAATTCTGTTACGTAGTTGTTGAGAAATAGTCTGGACAAGAATTGCGCACTTTATACCAATTTCAGATATCTTCAAAGTCCCATTAATCTTTGACAAGAGGGCCACAATGGCCCTAGGTCACCTGAGTTTAAAACATCATAATGGCTTATAACAAGAGGGCAAAATGGCACTAAACCCCTTACCTTAGTATAAAGATCTGGGCCTTGCAGTTTCAGGAGAATTGTACAGTCTATATAAACCATATGACCCATAGGGCAACTATCTACCCAATTTGAACAGTATTTGTAGCGAACAATGTTTAAAGCCAAATACGATACCTCTGGGCCTTGCGGTTTCAGAGGAGAAGATTATTAAAGCCCTCTTTATTATTAAAGCTCGACTATTCGAAGTATTTCAGTTGGTACATATTTCGGATAGTAGAAGGGACATACATTTGTTAAAATACATAGCTTTTAAGTGAAGCCTTGAATAGTTTATAAATGTTTGGAACAAAAACTTTAACAATAAAGTCTATGTAAAAAGTGGGCTAACTCTGTCAAAATACAAAATAGAGTTATGGGGAATGTTCACTCTGATACTGGAGTTGATGACAAAGGTTAGTTCCAAGTTTCAAATGAATAACTTATGTAGTTTTGAAGTTACCAAACTTTTGAATATAAACTTAAACCAGAAAATCTATGTGAAAAAGGGGCATAACTCTGTCAAAATACCAAACAGAGTTATAGGGAATGTTGCCCTTGATACTGGAGTTGAAAAAGTTTAGTTCCAAGTTTCAAGTTAATAACTTATGTAGTTTTGAAGTTACCAAACGTTTGAATATCAACTTAAAACAGAAAATCTAAGTAAAAAAGGGGGCATAACTCTGTCAAAATACAAAACAGAGTTATAAGGAATGTTGCCCTTGATACTGGAGTTGATGACAAAGTTTAGTTCCAAGTTTCAAGTGAAGAACTTAAGTAGATTTGAAGTTATAAAACTTTTGAATATAAACTTTAACCAGAAAATCTAAGTGAATAAGGGGCATAACTCTGTCAAATTACAAAACAGATTGTGGGGAATGTTGCCCCTGACACTGGAGTTGATGACAAAGGTATATTCTAAGTTTCAAGTGAATAACTAATGTAGTTTTAAAATTACAAAACTTTTGAATATAAACTTTAACCAGAAAATCTAAGTCAAAAAGGGGCATAAGTCTGTCAAATTACAAAACAGAGTTGTGGGGAATGTTGCCCCTGACACTGGAGTTGATGACAAAGGTATATTCCAAGTTTCAAGTGAATAACTTATGTAGTTTTGAAGTATCAAGACTTTTGAATAAAAACTTTAACCAATTCAGACGTGGACGCGGATGCGGACGCCGACGCCAGGGGTAGTAGGATAGCTCGCCTATTCTTTGAATAGTCGAGCTAAAAACAGCATGTTACTTCCCCTAGCTGTTAACAGTAACCCAGGATTTTTCTCAGGTGCCCCGGTCCCTACGTTGAAAAATATTTGTGCGAAATGTGTCATATGACCATTATCTGGTGCGTTTTAGCTAACATGTTTTCAATTTTTTGTAAACGTTTAAACAAAATGAAATAAACGAAACATCACCGTTTAAACGGTATACCTCTAGCCCTTTAAAAGCAAAAGCGTCATTGTAAGAATCATGATTAAAATACATGTATATTATACGTGCTTTGTTCATGCAAAAACGGCGGGAGAATTTCCCCATTCACGTTGTGCCTATGCACGTCAAATGTTAAAGACCTGTATTTAGAAAGCACATTGTCGGTACACGCACGCTTTCCATGCGTGGAACGTGACGTCGTGGTTGTCAGCAGACATTTTCGCGATCTTTTACAGAAAACACGTGTTTTACATGGCATACATGTACCTAAACAAGACCGCTTGTGTTTACGGAACTACAACACTGAGCAGTAACAGTCGATAGGCTTTTCCGATTACGATTTAATATTAGCGTATTTGAGACTGATTTTTCACAGTTTATTTTTTAAAGTTATAAAATACGAAAGCTCATTTACTCTTTAGGTCGATAATACGCTTGATGCGCATATGAGGTTACTTGTGTGTGGATACATGCCAACTGCCCCAATTGGTCAGTCATAAAGTCATTCCAAAGCGAAGACAAACTGAGCGTTACTATTGGCTCATATCGATTTTACTGCATGTTGAAACTCCGCCTACAGGGCGGTGCTTCACGGTGATTGATTGCGGCTTAGGAATAACTGTAAATTGTTAAAATATTGGGCGAAGTGAAACTCGCTTTGATCATTCACCGACTTTATAGAGTGGGTGTACATGTTTCTCGAATGAGAAAACGGCCATTGTGACGTAAGAGAGCTTTCACAGCAGGAATTTTTGGTCTGCTGCAGTAAACACAGCTAATTAATTGATAAAATATACATGCGCTGGGCAATGTTTATAAGCGCAACACTAATTTTAGTCTCCTTGAATATGTTCAAGTTAAAATTTAAGCGCCCGGGCACTGGGGCGATAAACCGGCCTGGGGAAGGCCCTGCAACCTCATTAAAATCAAATACTAACATTGTTAGGATCTGAAGACATCGTACAACAGGTCACGTCCAAATGACCTTCCGAACATTAAAATATCAGCCCTGCTGCGCCCAATGAAATAGCCTTTTGCACAGCAATGCTTGGCCACGCTTTTTGAAAAGTGATTCAATTCCAGCTGATCCTCGGGAATAAATCATTTACAGTTAATTTTCACGTGGATAACAATGGATATAGTGGTACCTTAGGTGAGTAAACATCCCAAGTTCACGTTAATTTCGTGCATAGTATTTGTGGTTTATATAAGAAGTTATACCACAACATTTTGAAGGCAACAGTTTGATTGGCCCCTGAAAAGGTCATCTGAACATGACCCCTAATGCGAAGTCATCAGATCAAGTCAGCGGATAATATAGTAGAGTCAGACTGGAGATGATTTTAATGAGATTGAAGGCTCTGCAGCTGTGCGTGGAGGTTTACGCTTGGGTAAAACAAAAGTAAAATACAGGAACATCTTCGATTTTTTCAGGGTCTTTTTTGGATTTTTTTCTTAAAATTGGGATTTTTTTAAAATTCACTTTGGGAAAATGGTCAGAAAATCGGATTCGAAATGGTACTGTTTTCCGGTACCAACTTTATATAGAGGAAAAATGCTGATACAAGCAAAATACCTAATTGTCTATAGCATTACAATACTGTTTATGGTTTATACCAGCATACTTCTGTTCATAGTTATAAACAAATGTCTAATTTCAGTAATTTGATTTTTTTATTACGAGATTGTTCAACAGGGTTCATACAGATAATTATTGTCTAACAAATTCCAAGTATATTATAAGCACATTTTAAAGAAGCTATGTATGATCTCATCAAATTTTTATAGAAACATATGAAAGTAACATTAAACCAATAAAACGTTGATGAATAACAAACTAGAATAAAAGTTCAGAAGAACTGATATTCGAAAATCCTCGAAATTCAAGCTTTACACCGTTAAAATACTTTTCGTCTTCCAGTCGAAACTCGTTCATGTACATAAGACATGTACAATATTGGGAAATCCCCAATATGTGTTGCTTGTTGACTTAAGTTCTGTGCGGATGTGTTCATACGACAAGTCGACACGTTTTTGGATTCTGCCACAAATACGATAAAACATGTCGGTATCGGCGTATGGCAATGAATAAATTTGTTGTTATGAAGAAGTTCATTCAAACAAAACATATGAAATATGGAACCTATAATCTTTGTATTTTTATTTTAACGTTCGATCATATTCGTCCTCTCATTTGTGTTGTTCAAAAAATATGAAGAAATAAAATGTTGATATTGAAATCGTATATATCCCCTTTAAGGAAAAAATATATAATTTCTAGAACTTTTTTAAATTTTCTATATTAACATTTGTGAAAGACTTATTACTAACATATAAACTGTTAACATTTTTCTCTTGTTTTGTTTTGCGGAACACTTATTTTGAAAAAGTACTCATTCAAAAGAACATTTTAACCACCCATATTACACATGCAATTACTTAGTGGGACACCATCATAAAAATATGTATTTGCAGTCATATTAAACACTATTTTGAATTCACAAACAGTCTTTTATTAATTCTTTTCATATCTCAACATATTTTAAGCACTTCTGATCCCAAAATAAGCATTCTCAAGCATTTTTAAACTCCCCTATTGAAATAAGCATATTTAAGCACTCTCTGTCACTTCTAAGCACTTTACAGCAGCTTGAAATTCAAGCACTTTCAAGGATTGTATGAACCCTTTTCAACAACAAGACAGCCATAAGGCCCTAGGTCGCTCACCTGAGGGGCTAAGGAATACAACTGTTCTGAGCAAGTTACTTGAAGATTTGGCTTAATATGTGGCCCCTAGATTGTTCACAAGCTTGTTTTTCTCAATTTGGCCTGGTGACCTAGTATTTTACCACATGTGATCTGGGTTTGAACTTGTTCGAGATATCATTGCGACAAATGTTCTGAGAAAGTTTCATAATGATTGGGATACAAACGTGGCCTCTAGAATGTTCACAAGCTTTTTAAAATTTTCAATATATCCATATACGGAAAACTGAACCCCCTCCCCTCTCCTAGCGGCCATGTTTTTCAGAAGCTTTTTCTGTAGCCCAATTAGAAAAACTGCCCCCACCCCCCCACCCCTGACAGCCATGTTATTGACAGACCCGAACCATTAGCTCGGCTAACATATCTGCAGAACAAAGGTTCTGAGCAAGTTTCATATATATATATATATAAATGTGACTTTTAGAGTGTTCACAAGCTTTTTCTATAGCCATATAAGGAAAACTGCCCCCACCCCCATGGCGGCCATGTTTTTCAACGGACCGGAACCATTTTCAAACTTAGCAGAAATATCATAAGAACAAAGGTTCTGAGCAAGTTTCATGTTGATTGGGCAATAAATGTGACTTCTAGTGTTCACAAGCTTTTCCACCAGCCATATAAGGAAAACTGCCCCTCCCCGCCCCCCCCCCCACCCCCCCGCCATGTTTTTCAACGGACCGGAACCATTTTCGAACTAAGCCGAGATATCATAAGAACAAAGGTTCTGAGCCAGTTTCATGTTGATTGGGGCAAAAAATGTGACTTCTAGAGTGTTCACAAGCTTTCCTATAGCCATATAAGGAAAACTGCCCCACTCCCTGCAGTTTTTCAACGGACCTGCGTCATTTTCAAACTCGACAGAGATATCATAAGAACAAAGGTTCTGAACAAGCATCAGGTTGATTTGGCAAAAAAATGTGACTTCTAGAGTGTTCACAAGCTTTTTCTATATCCATATAAGGAGAACTGCCCGGCCCCCCTGGCGACCATGTTTTTTATAGAGCAGAACCATTTAAAACTCGGCCAAGATATCATAAGAACAAAGGTTCTGAGCAAGTTTTATGTTGATTGGGCAAAAAATTTGACTTCTAAAGTGTTCACAAGCTTGTTCTATAGCCATATATGGAAAACTGCCCCACTCCCTGGCAGCCATGTTTTTCAATAGACCGGAACCATTTTCGAACTCGGCCGAGATATCATTAGAACAAATGTTCTGAGCAAGTTTCATGTAGCGGCCATGTTTTTCAACGAACCGGAACTATTTTCTTACTCGGCTAAGATATCATATGAATAAACGTTCTGAACAAGTTTCATGTTGATTGGGCAAAAAATGTTACTTCTAGAGTATTCAAAAGCTTTTTCTTCAATTTGACCTAGTGACCTAGTTTTTGAACCCACGTGACCCATTTTCAAACTCGGACGAGATATCATTGTCAAAATGTTCTGACCAAGTTTCATGAAGATTGGCCAATAAATGTGGCCTCTAGTGTTCACAAGGTAAATGTTCACTACGCACGATGCATGACGGACAAAAGGCGATCACAAAAGGTCACCATGAGCACATTGTGCTCAGGTGAGCTAACTAGAATTGTCACATGAGTGACGGATATACCCCCACAATATGGCCTTGTCACAAAACTATGGCATCCATTCAAAAGAAATGGACAGAGAGAGAATGCTTTAATTTGTGAATGGTAAACATTGTATTTGGAAACATTTAATTTCAATAGGAGCCATAACTCTGTCAACATTTAGTGGCTTGTAACCAAAGTTGAACTTGATCTGTGTTTTATGATGTTACACCTATGTACCAAAAATAATTTAAATATGTGAAGCCTTTCATGAGTTATTGTCCATGTTTTTCAGAAATTTAAGTCAAAAAGGGGGGCCATAACTGTGTCAAAATTTAGTGGTTTGTAACCAAAGTCAAACTTGACCAGTATTTTATGATGCTACACATGTGTACCAATAATTATATAAATATGTCAAGCCATTGTTGAGTTATTGTCCGGAAATCACGTATTTAGGGAATTTAAAGTCGAAAAGGGGCCATAACTCTGTCAAAATTTAGTGGTTTGTAACCAACATCAAACTTGACCTGTTTTCTATGATGTTACACATGTGTACCAAAAATTATTTGAATATGTCGAGCCTTTCTTGAGTTATCATTCGGAAACCATGTTTTTAGGGAATTTTAAGTCGCAAAGGGGCCATAACTCATAATTTAGTGGTTTGTAACCTTAATCGAACTTGACCTCTATACTATGATGTTACACATGTGTACCAAAAATTATTTGAATATGGCAAGCCTTTCTTGAGTTATCATCCAGAAACCAAAAACCAACAGACCGACGGACCGACAAGCTCACTCCTATATACCCCCCTAAACTTTGTTTGTGGGGGTATAAAAATGTGTGAATTCGCAGTTGTGCTTTCTCCCTCCACTGTAACCAGTTACATGTATTCTTCAGGAACACTGTTCTTGCATTGGAGATCATCTGCTCATTCACAGATCCACCAGCATGCTTATGGCACTGAAATAAACACAACCATAAGAGAGGTTTTATATACAACACTGACTAAAGAACAGAATCTCAACTACATTGTATGAGCTATGCAATATTGCCAGTGGGCTGGAAATTTGATACAAGTCCACAAAAAAATACACCCACAAAATAATCAAATAGCGAACAGATTAATCTAAATATAAAGATTACAAAGAAATAAGTGATAAGGCATGTTATTATTTAAATCTCGTGAATGTCGTTTCATTGAGGCTGCATTTGGTTATTTTTACAAAAATAGATTCAGTATCGTTAGGGCTAGTGAAACACAATATCTTTTTCACAAATAAGTTATAACGTTAGTTGGAAACTAATATTACAAACAAGCTGCTGCCTTGCCCGTTGAAGTTATCCACTTTAGCTCACCCATAGCTTGACTGGTGTTTCTTTTCTCCCGTTGTAAATGAACACCTCATAATTTAGCTCTGAGACATCCAACCCATCTCAGGGATGATTACTCTTATAATCCTGGAAATCTGCAATATATTTTACTTGATTGTTCTTGTTTTTTATTTATTATATATATTTTAACGCAAGATATTCTTATTAATTTATACATATTATTACAGTAAACTCCACTTGTAACGATATCGCTAATATTGATATATCGCATATAACGATGCCGAGTCCAAGGTCCAGACCGGATCCCCTTATATTTTAATTGATAGAACATCGGTTGTAACGATATCGCATGTAACGAAGTTTCAGATGTAACAATATTCTTTTCACCGCCCAGTCGCAAATATTCCCCTTTTTTACGATATTTAGAGTCTGGGCGAGGTGTGAAAAACATTGATCCAGGTAAACAGTGATACGGCACCGCCTGATTAAATAATTACTGTTGTGGTAATCAATTAAAATTGGCTGTCCCTATAGTTCTTTCGTTAAAACTGATTGGCGATAAAATTTGATATGTAACGTAACGGGTACTCACCATGATTATTCCAACGTTGTATATGTGTACAATGGCTGTGATAATTACGAAGGATTTTTGATAATTATCCTGAATGTTTATTAAATTGTCATAAATTGATAGCATTTCTTGATGTTTTCCCTTATGCATAGTCCTACATTACATTTATGTATGTAAAATGAATGGTGTTGCGTCTCTATTCTAAACCTATATGTTTATGCTCTTGGCCTATCTACGGATATAACAGTGTTCGGATATAACGATATAAATATGTTGGTCCGCTCAATATCGTTACAAGCGGAGTTTACCTTATCTGCATGCATGTGACAAAAATGCGAGTTGCCCAAAACATTTAAGAACTTTAAAGGAAACTACGGTTTCGATTTCATGGGCAATTTTTAACAGTTAAATAATTGATTACAAAATGTCCATGGTACGAAAATCAGCTGACGGACACACATTCATTCAATATCAGAGAATAAAATAAAATAAACCTCACGTGTTAACTCCCATGTGTAACAACATTGTTTTAAATTATTAGCATAAACAAAAACTGCCATTCAATCAATAAAAGTCAACATACCTCTATTATTCAATATTGTAGCATACTGGACTTCAAGATGCCATCCACGTGTTTTTAATTTTCAAATTTGACTTGTCAATAATGACGTCATTTAAACGGAGCTTCGAATTGCAAAAGCATTGCTATTTTCCATAACCATTTTATTTATTTTGAACAATTATTAATGTATACATCGACATCTTTTCTGACATCTATGAAAAATGAAACATTTTCACATATTAAAATTTTTCGACATAGTCATAACTAGATCTTTTGCCCAAAGTAGATTTTGTTGACAGCGATCACCCAAACACGACGTTAATCCGACGTCGGTACAACATCTTAATCTAAGGTCGTACTTTCGACAAGATTTCAACATCCTATCAACATCGCGACTTAAAATCCAATGTCTAACTGACGTTGGTACGACGTCAGGTGTTCTCCTGGGGGAGATTGTGAACCTTTTACATAGGCCTTCTGGATAAAATGTAAACGGTTTTCGATCAATTAACACACTGACCTAGTAAAAAAACAAGAAATTATCGTAAAAGTAAATGGTAGGCCATTTTTGCATCTGAATCTGGCATTATAATCACATAACCTGACCGTTCGAAAACTTCTGTGTTTAAGGACTCCTCAAACGAACAGTAATGTGATCACAATGCTATGATATCAGCGCTACAAGCACTCCATGCCATATAGTGCGTACATGCAAAAAATGAGAAATTTTCAATAATCAACCACATAGGCGAATTTGGAGGTGGCGGCCAAAGCTGTGTACAAATTATACATGGGGCAACAACACGGGCGGACAACCTATATCTATCCGCTCTTATTGAGGGGCAAAATGTATTATCCATATGGACATGCACTTGGGCCTCATAAATGCAGTTAAATATTGTAAATACTTTGATCCATCTGACCTTTGAAAAAATGCCAGTGTCCTCTGTTATTATGTAGAACGCTTCCCATTTTCAATGTGTTAAAGTACTTCAGACGATTCCGTCTTCTTCCATGGTTCCTGTCCCAGTCTGTTTCCATGACAATCAATGGCAGACATCTTGGATGGCCCATCAAAATTTCCCTATTGTGAACAAAATTAAAGAATTCTTATTCTATTTATAAAGAATGACGTCTTTTTGTAAGCAGAATGCATTAATTTACAAGCAGAAATCATGCATGTCTATGCAAAACCAGCAGTTTGTAAACATAATTCAGTAATTTCTAAGCAGAATCTTTCGCTTATAGAGTAATTTGCAGGAGCATTAAAGGACATTCTTTTAATTAACTTTACGTGTTCATTTTAATGCAAAAAGTCTGCATGTTTGGATTTAATCTTTATAATTTGTTAAAAATTAATATGGCAACAGTTAAATTATAGTAAATGTTTGCTATTCTGAATTGTTATTAACTACTTTGCAATTGCATGCTAACATACCAGTTACCCATTATGATAGACTAATAAAAGAGACGTTTAACGCAAATGTAGTGCTACTTTTTGATAGGGCTAAATTCGCTGCAACGTCTCATTGTCAAATGGCATTTTATGTTGTGGAAAATCAAAAGTTTACATTTTTATAAGTTTGCTTAATATTTTATATTCATGTTACAGTTGGCTTCAGTTTTGCATCATGATATCAAAATAACTTAAAATTTATTGAAATATGCTCTAGAAATACCATAAATTTTCGTAAACTGAAATGTCTAAACCTCTATTGTTTACATGGAGTCGTCAGCTTTCCTCGATACATTGTTCAAAGTAGTTTGAAAATTGACCAATCAGAATCGAGATTTCAGTTGATCGATAGCATAGCAAATACAAGGAGAGATTTGTAAAAACAAAGGTACATACATTTAAATCGTAAAAGCATAACAGTGGAAATGGAATTTAAATTAAATATATTGGACATAATTGTGCAATAATTTCTACTCACAGGCATGTACATTTTATTTAAATTTTCTCAGGATTAATACTCTTTTACGATGAAAATCCTGCTACTATTCCAAAGACATATAGGGAAAGATTTCCACCACAGGAATGGTCTTTCGGCAGTTAGGCCCCACCAATATTGCCCATATAAAAAGTAGCTCAAAACTTGGCACAGGGCCTAACTTGTTATGCTACCCATTACGAATGCAAGCAATCAAGTCATGATGTACTGCTACTACTGCTTGGCCTCAATAATAATAAAACAAGAGGGCCATGATGGCCCAAAGCGCTCACCTGAGAACTGGTACAGATGAAAACCATACTGTTGTGATAGGTTTGAAAATTAAGGTATCTGAACAGTAAGCAAAAGGGGATAGGATCAATTTGATTTAAAACAGCGGTTAGTGCGATGGGCTAACTAAAGTATGAGTTGGGTAGTGGATGTGCGGTGTTTTTGCTAATGGTTCTCAAATAATTTTTCTCTATATTCTTACCTGACCCTTTTTCATTAAGTTGGTGAAAATTCGGAAAATGCAGAAACAGTAGATTTTGATAACTTTTTGGCACACAGTTTTGGAGAACTAGTTGCAATGCGATAATTGCAATGGCTGTGCTATAAGGTTTTGCTTTTTCTTTGATAATTTCTGCCCAATGATGATAAATGATGTTAATGCAGGCTCTGAAGCCATCAATGTTGCATGTACAAATAACTGCATACAAGGTTTGCAACTGTTGGAAATCAAATTTTATCAATCAATTTGTATGGTCATACGCAAACTGTGTTAAGTTTGGTCAACATTGAATAAAAAATCGTGTGTGCAAGCCAATCATTAATAACTTGTTGACTTTTTTCCAAACACAAGGGGCAATAACTCCGGTGTTTCTGGCCCGATCATGCTTATATTCGACTTCGCCTGTCGTCTTACGTTCATATACAAACTGTGAACGGTTGGTGAAGTTTGGATGAAAATTGAAGTCTCTATCCTGAATATGTCCATTTTTGTATATTATCTTTTTTACAAACCAAAGGGCAATAAATCTGGTGTTTCTGGCCAGATTTGGCTTATATTCAACTTCACCTTTAATCTTAAGGTCATAGACAAACTATGCAAGATTGGTGAAGATAGGATGAACAAGAGCTGTCAGAGGACAGCGCGCTCGACTATTCGAAGTATTTCAGTTGGTACATATTTTGGATAGTGAAAGGGGCATAAATTTGTTAAAATACAATATTTTTAAGTGAAGCCTTGTAAAGTTTATACATTTTTGGAACAAAAACTTTAACCACTGTGTAAAAAGTGGGCTAACTCCGTCAAAATACAAAACAGAGTTATGGGTAATGTTGCCTCTGATACTCGAGTTGATGACAAAGGTTAGTTCCAAGTTTCAAGTGAATAACTTATGTAGTTTTGAAGTTACAAAACTTTTGAATATCAACTTTAAACAGAAAATCTAAGTGAAAAGGGGGCATAACTCTGTCAGAATACAAAACATAGTTATGGGTAATGTTGCCCCTGGTACTAGAGTTGATGATAAAGGTTAGTTCCAAGTTTCAAGTGAATAACTTATGTAGTTTTGAAGTTACAAAACTTTGGAATATAAACTTTAAACAGAAAATCTAAGTGAAAAAGGGACATAACTCTGTCAAAATACAAAACAGAGTTATAAGGAATGTTGCCCTTGATACTGGAGTTGATGACAAGTTTAGTTCCAAGTTTCAAGTGAAGAACTTAAGTAGATTTGAAGTTATAAAACTTTTGAATATAAACTTTAACCAGAAAATCTAAGTGAAAAAGGGGCATAACTGTGTCAAATTACAAAACAGATTGTGGGGAATGTTGCCCCTGACACTGGAGTTGATGACAAAGGTATATTCCAAGTTTCAAGTGAATAACTAATGTAGTTTTAAAATTACAAAACTTTTGAATATAAACTTTAACCAGAAAATCTAAGTCAAAAAGGGGCATAAGTCTGTCAAATTACAAAACAGAGTTGTGGGGAATGTTGCCCCTGACACTGGAGTTGATGACAAAGGTATATTCCAAGTTTCAAGTGAATAACTTATGTAGTTTTGAAGTATCAAGACTTTTGAATAAAAACTTTAACTAATTCAGACGTGGACGCGGATGCGGACGCCGACGCCAGGGGTAGTAGGATAGCTCGCCTATTCTTCGAATAGTCGAGCTAAAAACAGCAAGTTACTTCCCCTAGCTGTTAACAGTAACCCAGGATTTTTCTCAGGTGCCCCGGTCCCTACGTTGAAAAATATTTGTGCGAAATGTGTCATATGACATTATCTGGTGCGTTTTAGCTAACATGTTTTCAATTTTTTGTAAACGTTTAAACAAAATGAAATAAACGAAACATCACCGTTTAAACGGTATACCTCTAGCCCTTTAAAAGCAAAAGCGTCATTGTAAGAATCATGATTAAAATACATGTATATTATACGTGCTTTGTTCATGCAAAAACGGCGGGAGAATTTCCCCGTGCACGTTGTGCCTATGCACGTCAAATGTTAAAGACCTGTATTTAGAAAGCACATTGTCGGTACACGCACGCTTTCCATGCGTGGAACGTGACGTCGTGGTTGTCAGCAGACATTTTCGCGATCTTTTACAGAAAACACGTGTTTTACATGGCATACATGTACCTAAACAAGACCGCTTGTGTTTACGGAACTACAACACTGAGCAGTAACAGTCGATAGGCTTTTCCGATTACGATTTAATATTAGCGTATTTGAGACTGATTTTTCACAGTTTATTTTTTAAAGTTATAAAATACGAAAGCTCATTTACTCTTTAGGTCGATAATACGCTTGATGCGCATATGAGGTTACTTGTGTGTGGATACATGCCAACTGCCCCAATTGGTCAGTCATAAAGTCATTCCAAAGCGAAGACAAACTGAGCGTTACTATTGGCTCATATCGATTTTACTGCATGTTGAAACTCCGCCTACAGGGCGGTGCTTCACGGTGATTGATTGCGGCTTAGGAATAACTGTAAATTGTTAAAATATTGGGCGAAGTGAAACTCGCTTTGATCATTCACCGACTTTATAGAGTGGGTGTACATGTTTCTCGAATGAGAAAACGGCCATTGTGACGTAAGAGAGCTTTCACAGCAGGAATTTTTGGTCTGCTGCAGTAAACACAGCTAATTAATTGATAAAATATACATGCGCTGGGCAATGTTTATAAGCGCAACACTAATTTTAGTCTCCTTGAATATGTTCAAGTTAAAATTTAAGCGCCCGGGCACTGGGGCGATAAACCGGCCTGGGGAAGGCCCTGCAACCTCATTAAAATCAAATACTAACATTGTTAGGATCTGAAGACATCGTACAACAGGTCACGTCCAAATGACCTTCCGAACATTAAAATATCAGCCCTGCTGCGCCCAATGAAATAGCCTTTTGCACAGCAATGCTTGGCCACACTTTTTGAAAAGTGATTCAATTCCAGCTGATCCTCGGGAATAAATCATTTACAGTTAATTTTCACGTGGATAACAATGGATATAGTGGTACCTTAGGTGAGTAAACATCCCAAGTTCACGTTAATTTCGTGCATAGTATTTGTGGTTTATATAAGAAGTTATACCACAACATTTTGAAGGCAACAGTTTGATTGGCCCCTGAAAAGGTCATCTGAACTTGACCCCTAATGCGAAGTCATCAGATCAAGTCAGCGGATAATATAGTAGAGTCAGACTGGAGATGATTTTAATGAGATTGAAGGCTCTGCAGCTGTGCGTGGAGGTTTACGCTTGGGTAAAACAAAAGTAAAATACAGGAACATCTTCGATTTTTTCAGGGTCTTTTTTGGATTTTTTTCTTAAAATTGGGATTTTTTTAAAATTCACTTTGGGAAAATGGTCAGAAAATCGGATTCGAAATGGTACTGTTTTCCGGTACCAACTTTATATAGAGGAAAAATGCTGATACAAGCAAAATACCTAATTGTCTATAGCATTACAATACTGTTTATGGTTTATACCAGCATACTTCTGTTCATAGTTATAAACAAATGTCTAATTTCAGTAATTTGATTTTTTTATTACGAGATTGTTCAACAGGGTTCATACAGATAATTATTGTCTAACAAATTCCAAGTATATTATAAGCACATTTTAAAGAAGCTATGTATGATCTCATCAAATTTTTATAGAAACATATGAAAGTAACATTAAACCAATAAAACGTTGATGAATAACAAACTAGAATAAAAGTTCAGAAGAACTGATATTCGAAAATCCTCGAAATTCAAGCTTTACACCGTTAAAATACTTTTCGTCTTCCAGTCGAAACTCGTTCATGTACATAAGACATGTACAATATTGGGAAATCCCCAATATGTGTTGCTTGTTGACTTAAGTTCTGTGCGGATGTGTTCATACGACAAGTCGACACGTTTTTGGTTTCTGCCACAAATACGATAAAACATGTCGGTATCGGCGTATGGCAATGAATAAATTTGTTGTTATGAAGAAGTTCATTCAAACAAAACATATGAAATATGGAACCTATAATCTTTGTATTTTTATTTTAACTTTCGATCATATTCGTCCTCTCATTCGTGTTGTTCAAAAAAATATGAAGAAATAAAATGTTGATATTGAAATCGTATATATCCCCTTTAAGGAAAAAATATATAATTTCTAGAACTTTTTTAAATTTTCTATATTAACATTTGTGAAAGACTTATTACTAATATATAAACTGTTAACATTTTTCTCTTGTTTTGTTTTGCGGGACACTTATTTTGAAAAAGTACTCATTCAAAAGAACATTTTAACCACCCATATTACACATGCAATTACTTAGTGGGACACCATCATAAAAATATGTATTTGCAGTCATATTAAACACTATTTTGAATTCACAAACAGTCTTTTATTAATTCTTTTCATATCTCAACATATTTTAAGCACTTCTGATCCCAAAATAAGCATTCTCAAGCATTTTAAACTCCCCTATTGAAATAAGCATATTTAAGCACTCTCTGTCACTTCTAAGCACTTTACAGCAGCTTGAAATTCAAGCACTTTCAAGGATTGTATGAACCCTTTTCAACAACAAGACAGCCATAAGGCCCTAGGTCGCTCACCTGCGGGGCTAAGGAATACAACTGTTCTGAGCAAGTTACTTGAAGATTTGGCTAAATATGTGGCCCCTAGATTGTTCACAAGCTTGTTTTTTTCAATTTGGCCTGGTGACCTAGTATTTTACCACATGTGATCTGGGTTCGAACTTGTTCGAGATATCATTGCGACAAATGTTCTGAGAAAGTTTCATAATGATTGGGATACAAACGTGGCCTCTAGAATGTTCACAAGCTTTTTAAAATTTTCAATATATCCATATACGGAAAACTGAACCCCCTCCCCTCTCCTAGCGGCCATGTTTTTCAGAAGCTTTTTCTGTAGCCCAATTAGAAAAACTGCCCCCACCCCCCCACCCCTGACAGCCATGTTATTGACAGACCCGAACCATTAGCTCGGCTAACATATCTGCAGAACAAAGGTTCTGAGCAAGTTTCATATATATATATATATAAATGTGACTTTTAGAGTGTTCACAAGCTTTTTCTATAGCCATATAAGGAAACCTGCCCCCACCCCCATGGCGGCCATGTTTTTCAACGGACCGGAACCATTTTCAAACTTAGCAGAAATATCATAAGAACAAAGGTTCTGAGCAAGTTTCATGTTGATTGGGCAATAAATGTGACTTCTAGTGTTCACAAGCTTTTCCACCAGCCATATAAGGAAAACTGCCCCTCCCCGCCCCCCCCCCCCCCCACCGCCATGTTTTTCAACGGACCGGAACCATTTTCGAACTAAGCCGAGATATCATAAGAACAAAGGTTCTGAGCCAGTTTCATGTTGATTGGGGCAAAAAATGTGACTTCTAGAGTGTTCACAAGCTTTCCTATAGCCATATAAGGAAAACTGCCCCACTCCCTGCGGCTATGTTTTTCAACGGACCTGCGTCATTTTCAAACTCGACAGAGATATCATAAGAACAAAGGTTCTGAACAAGCATCAGGTTGATTTGGCAAAAAAATGTGACTTCTAGAGTGTTCACAAGCTTTTTCTATATCCATATAAGGAGAACTGCCCCGCCCCCCTGGCGACCATGTTTTTTATAGAGCAGAACCATTTAAAACTCGGCCAAGATATCATAAGAACAAAGGTTCTGAGCAAGTTTTATGTTGAGTGGGCAAAAAATGTGACTTCTAAAGTGTTAACAAGCTTGTTCTATAGCCATATATGGAAAACTGCCCCACTCCCTGGCAGCCATGTTTTTCAATAGACCGGAACCATTTTCGAACTCGGCCGAGATATCATTAGAACAAATGTTCTGATCAAGTTTCATGTAGCGGCCATGTTTTTCAACGAACCGGAACTATTTTCTTACTCGGCTAAGATATCATATGAATAAACGTTCTGAACAAGTTTCATGTTGATTGGGCAAAAAATGTTACTTCTAGAGTATTCAAAAGCTTTTTCTTCAATTTGACCTAGTGACCTAGGTTTTGAACCCACGTGACCCATTTTCAAACTCGGACGAGATATCATTGTCAAAATGTTCTGACCAAGTTTCATGAAGATTGGCCAATAAATGTGGCCTCTAGTGTTCACAAGGTAAATGTTCACTACGCACGGTGCATGACGGACAAAAGGCGATCACAAAAGGTCACCATGAGCACATTGTGCTCAGGTGAGCTAACTAGAATTGTCACATGAGTGACGGATATACCCCCACAATATGGCCTTGTCACAAAACTATGGCATCCATTCAAAAGAAATGGACAGAGAGAGAATGCTTTAATTTGTGAATGGTAAACATTGTATTTGGAAACATTTAATTTCAATAGGAGCCATAACTCTGTCAACATTTAGTGGCTTGTAACCAAAGTTGAACTTGATCTGTGTTTTATGATGTTACACCTATGTACCAAAAATAATTTAAATATGTGAAGCCTTTCATGAGTTATTGTCCATGTTTTTCAGAAATGTAAGTCAAAAAGGGGGGCCATAACTGTGTCAAAATTTAGTGGTTTGTAACCAAAGTCAAACTTGACCAGTATTTTATGATGCTACACATGTGTACCAATAATTATATAAATATGTCAAGCCATTGTTGAGTTATTGTCCGGAAATCACGTATTTAGGGAATTTAAAGTCGAAAAGGGGCCATAACTCTGTCAAAATTTAGTGGTTTGTAACCAACATCAAACTTGACCTGTTTTCTATGATGTTACACATGTGTACCAAAAATTATTTGAATATGTCGAGCCTTTCTTGAGTTATCATTCGGAAACCATGTTTTTAGGGAATTTTAAGTCGCAAAGGGGCCATAACTCATAATTTAGTGGTTTGTAACCTTAATCGAACTTGACCTCTATACTATGATGTTACACATGTGTACCAAAAATTATTTGAATATGGCAAGCCTTTCTTGAGTTATCATCCAGAAACCAAAAACCAACAGACCGACGGACCGACAAGCTCACTCCTATATACCCCCCTAAACTTTGTTTGTGGGGGTATAAAAATGTGTGAATTCGCAGTTGTGCTTTCTCCCTCCACTGTAACCAGTTACATGTATTCTTCAGGAACACTGTTCTTGCATTGGAGATCATCTGCTCATTCACAGATCCACCAGCATGCTTATGGCACTGAAATAAACACAACCATAAGAGAGGTTTTATATACAACACTGACTAAAGAACAGAATCTCAACTACATTGTATGAGCTATGCAATATTGCCAGTGGGCTGGAAATTTGATACAAGTCCACACAAAAATACACCCACAAAATAATCAAATAGCGAACAGATTAATCTAAATATAAAGATTACAAAGAAATAAGTGATAAGGCATGTTATTATTTAAATCTCGTGAATGTCGTTTCATTGAGGCTGCATTTGGTTATTTTTACAAAAATAGATTCAGTATCGTTAGGGCTAGTGAAACACAATATCTTTTTCACAAATAAGTTATAACGTTAGTTGGAAACTAATATTACAAACAAGCTGCTGCCTTGCCCGTTGAAGTTATCCACTTTAGCTCACCCATAGCTTGACTGGTGTTTTTTTTCTCCCGTTGTAAATGAACACCTCATAATTTAGCTCTGAGACATCCAACCCATCTCAGGGATGATTACTCTTATAATCCTGGAAATCTGCAATATATTTTACTTGATTGTTCTTGTTTTTTATTTATTATATATATTTTAACGCAAGATATTCTTATTAATTTATACATATTATTACAGTAAACTCCACTTGTTACGATATCGCTAATATTGATATATCGCATATAACGATGCCGAGTCCAAGGTCCAGACCGGATCCCTTTATATTTTATTTGATAGAACATCGGTTGTAACGATATCGCATGTAACGAAGTTTCAGATGTAACAATATTCTTTTCACCGCCCAGTCGCAAATATTCCCCTTTTTTACGATATTTAGAGTCTGGGCGAGGTGTGAAAAACATTGATCCAGGTAAACAGTGATACGGCACCGCCTGATTAAATAATTACTGTTGTGGTAATCAATTAAAATTGGCTGTCCCTATAGTTCTTTCGTTAAAACTGATTGGCGATAAAATTTGATATGTAACGTAACGGGTACTCACCATGATTATTCCAACGTTGTATATGTGTACAATGGCTGTGATAATTACGAAGGATTTTTGATAATTATCCTGAATGTTTATTAAATTGTCATAAATTGATAGCATTTCTTGATGTTTTCCCTTATGCATAGTCCTACATTACATTTATGTATGTAAAATGAATGGTGTTGCGTCTCTATTCTAAACCTATATGTTTATGCTCTTGGCCTATCTACGGATATAACAGTGTTCGGATATAACGATATAAATATGTTGGTCCGCTCAATATCGTTACAAGCGGAGTTTACCTTATCTGCATGCATGTGACAAAAATGCGAGTTGCCCAAAACATTTAAGAACTTTAAAGGAAACTACGGTTTCGATTTCATGGGCAATTTTTAACAGTTAAATAATTGATTACAAAATGTCCATGGTACGAAAATCAGCTGACGGACACACATTCATTCAATATCAGAGAATAAAATAAAATAAACCTCACGTGTTAACTCCCATGTGTAACAACATTGTTTTAAATTATTAGCATAAACAAAAACTGCCATTCAATCAATAAAAGTCAACATACCTCTATTATTCAATATTGTAGCATACTGGACTTCAAGATGCCATCCACGTGTTTTTAATTTTCAAATTTGACTTGTCAATAATGACGTCATTTAAACGGAGCTTCGAATTGCAAAAGCATTGCTATTTTCCATAACCATTTTATTTATTTTGAACAATTATTAATGTATACATCGACATCTTTTCTGACATCTATGAAAAATGAAACATTTTCACATATTAAAATTTTTCGACATAGTCATAACTAGATCTTTTGCCCAAAGTAGATTTTGTTGACAGCGATCACCCAAACACGACGTTAATCCGACGTCGGTACAACATCTTAATCTAAGGTCGTACTTTCGACAAGATTTCAACATCCTATCAACATCGCGACTTAAAATCCAATGTCTAACTGACGTTGGTACGACGTCAGGTGTTCTCCTGGGGGAGATTGTGAACCTTTTACATAGGCCTTCTGGATAAAATGTAAACGGTTTTCGATCAATTAACACACTGACCTAGTAAAAAAACAAGAAATTATCGTAAAAGTAAATGGTAGGCCATTTTTGCATCTGAATCTGGCATTATAATCACATAACCTGACCGTTCGAAAACTTCTGTGTTTAAGGACTCCTCAAACGAACAGTAATGTGATCACAATGCTATGATATCAGCGCTACAAGCACTCCATGCCATATAGTGCGTACATGCAAAAAATGAGAAATTTTCAATAATCAACCACATAGGCGAATTTGGAGGTGGCGGCCAAAGCTGTGTACAAATTATACATGGGGCAACAACACGGGCGGACAACCTATATCTATCCGCTCTTATTGAGGGGCAAAATGTATTATCCATATGGACATGCACTTGGGCCTCATAAATGCAGTTAAATATTGTAAATACTTTGATCCATCTGACCTTTGAAAAAATGCCAGTGTCCTCTGTTATTATGTAGAACGCTTCCCATTTTCAATGTGTTAAAGTACTTCAGACGATTCCGTCTTCTTCCATGGTTCCTGTCCCAGTCTGTTTCCATGACAATCAATGGCAGACATCTTGGATGGCCCATCAAAATTTCCCTATTGTGAACAAAATTAAAGAATTCTTATTCTATTTATAAAGAATGACGTCTTTTTGTAAGCAGAATGCATTAATTTACAAGCAGAAATCATGCATGTCTATGCAAAACCAGCAGTTTGTAAACATAATTCAGTAATTTCTAAGCAGAATCTTTCGCTTATAGAGTAATTTGCAGGAGCATTAAAGGACATTCTTTTAATTAACTTTACGTGTTCATTTTAATGCAAAAAGTCTGCATGTTTGGATTTAATCTTTATAATTTGTTAAAAATTAATATGGCAACAGTTAAATTATAGTAAATGTTTGCTATTCTGAATTGTTATTAACTACTTTGCAATTGCATGCTAACATACCAGTTACCCATTATGATAGACTAATAAAAGAGACGTTTAACGCAAATGTAGTGCTACTTTTTGATAGGGCTAAATTCGCTGCAACGTCTCATTGTCAAATGGCATTTTATGTTGTGGAAAATCAAAAGTTTACATTTTTATAAGTTTGCTTAATATTTTATATTCATGTTACAGTTGGCTTCAGTTTTGCATCATGATATCAAAATAACTTAAAATTTATTGAAATATGCTCTAGAAATACCATAAATTTTCGTAAACTGAAATGTCTAAACCTCTATTGTTTACATGGAGTCGTCAGCTTTCCTCGATACATTGTTCAAAGTAGTTTGAAAATTGACCAATCAGAATCGAGATTTCAGTTGATCGATAGCATAGCAAATACAAGGAGAGATTTGTAAAAACAAAGGTACATACATTTAAATCGTAAAAGCATAACAGTGGAAATGGAATTTAAATTAAATATATTGGACATAATTGTGCAATAATTTCTACTCACAGGCATGTACATTTTATTTAAATTTTCTCAGGATTAATACTCTTTTACGATGAAAATCCTGCTACTATTCCAAAGACATATAGGGAAAGATTTCCACCACAGGAATGGTCTTTCGGCAGTTAGGCCCCACCAATATTGCCCATATAAAAAGTAGCTCAAAACTTGGCACAGGGCCTAACTTGTTATGCTACCCATTACGAATGCAAGCAATCAAGTCATGATGTACTGCTACTACTGCTTGGCCTCAATAATAATAAAACAAGAGGGCCATGATGGCCCAAAGCGCTCACCTGAGAACTGGTACAGATGAAAACCATACTGTTGTGATAGGTTTGAAAATTAAGGTATCTGAACAGTAAGCAAAAGGGGATAGGATCAATTTGATTTAAAACAGCGGTTAGTGCGATGGGCTAACTAAAGTATGAGTTGGGTAGTGGATGTGCGGTGTTTTTGCTAATGGTTCTCAAATAATTTTTCTCTATATTCTTACCTGACCCTTTTTCATTAAGTTGGTGAAAATTCGGAAAATGCAGAAACAGTAGATTTTGATAACTTTTTGGCACACAGTTTTGGAGAACTAGTTGCAATGCGATAATTGCAATGGCTGTGCTATAAGGTTTTGCTTTTTCTTTGATAATTTCTGCCCAATGATGATAAATGATGTTAATGCAGGCTCTGAAGCCATCAATGTTGCATGTACAAATAACTGCATACAAGGTTTGCAACTGTTGGAAATCAAATTTTATCAATCAATTTGTATGGTCATACGCAAACTGTGTTAAGTTTGGTCAACATTGAATAAAAAATCGTGTGTGCAAGCCAATCATTAATAACTTGTTGACTTTTTTCCAAACACAAGGGGCAATAACTCCGGTGTTTCTGGCCCGATCATGCTTATATTCGACTTCGCCTGTCGTCTTACGTTCATATACAAACTGTGAACGGTTGGTGAAGTTTGGATGAAAATTGAAGTCTCTATCCTGAATATGTCCCATTTTTGTATATTATCTTTTTTACAAACCAAAGGGCAATAAATCTGGTGTTTCTGGCCAGATTTGGCTTATATTCAACTTCACCTTTAATCTTAAGGTCATAGACAAACTATGCAAGATTGGTGAAGATAGGATGAACAAGAGCTGTCAGAGGACAGCGCGCTCGACTATTCGAAGTATTTCAGTTGGTACATATTTTGGATAGTGAAAGGGGCATAAATTTGTTAAAATACAATATTTTTAAGTGAAGCCTTGTAAAGTTTATACATTTTTGGAACAAAAACTTTAACCACTGTGTAAAAAGTGGGCTAACTCCGTCAAAATACAAAACAGAGTTATGGGTAATGTTGCCTCTGATACTCGAGTTGATGACAAAGGTTAGTTCCAAGTTTCAAGTGAATAACTTATGTAGTTTTGAAGTTACAAAACTTTTGAATATCAACTTTAAACAGAAAATCTAAGTGAAAAGGGGGCATAACTCTGTCAGAATACAAAACATAGTTATGGGTAATGTTGCCCCTGGTACTAGAGTTGATGATAAAGGTTAGTTCCAAGTTTCAAGTGAATAACTTATGTAGTTTTGAAGTTACAAAACTTTGGAATATAAACTTTAAACAGAAAATCTAAGTGAAAAAGGGACATAACTCTGTCAAAATACAAAACAGAGTTATAAGGAATGTTGCCCTTGATACTGGAGTTGATGACAAGTTTAGTTCCAAGTTTCAAGTGAAGAACTTAAGTAGATTTGAAGTTATAAAACTTTTGAATATAAACTTTAACCAGAAAATCTAAGTGAAAAAGGGGCATAACTGTGTCAAATTACAAAACAGATTGTGGGGAATGTTGCCCCTGACACTGGAGTTGATGACAAAGGTATATTCCAAGTTTCAAGTGAATAACTAATGTAGTTTTAAAATTACAAAACTTTTGAATATAAACTTTAACCAGAAAATCTAAGTCAAAAAGGGGCATAAGTCTGTCAAATTACAAAACAGAGTTGTGGGGAATGTTGCCCCTGACACTGGAGTTGATGACAAAGGTATATTCCAAGTTTCAAGTGAATAACTTATGTAGTTTTGAAGTATCAAGACTTTTGAATAAAAACTTTAACCAATTCAGACGTGGACGCGGATGCGGACGCCGACGCCAGGGGTAGTAGGATAGCTCGCCTATTCTTCGAATAGTCGAGCTAAAAACAGCAAGTTACTTCCCCTAGCTGTTAACAGTAACCCAGGATTTTTCTCAGGTGCCCCGGTCCCTACGTTGAAAAATATTTGTGCGAAATGTGTCATATGACATTATCTGGTGCGTTTTAGCTAACATGTTTTCAATTTTTTGTAAACGTTTAAACAAAATGAAATAAACGAAACATCACCGTTTAAACGGTATACCTCTAGCCCTTTAAAAGCAAAAGCGTCATTGTAAGAATCATGATTAAAATACATGTATATTATACGTGCTTTGTTCATGCAAAAACGGCGGGAGAATTTCCCCGTGCACGTTGTGCCTATGCACGTCAAATGTTAAAGACCTGTATTTAGAAAGCACATTGTCGGTACACGCACGCTTTCCATGCGTGGAACGTGACGTCGTGGTTGTCAGCAGACATTTTCGCGATCTTTTACAGAAAACACGTGTTTTACATGGCATACATGTACCTAAACAAGACCGCTTGTGTTTACGGAACTACAACACTGAGCAGTAACAGTCGATAGGCTTTTCCGATTACGATTTAATATTAGCGTATTTGAGACTGATTTTTCACAGTTTATTTTTTAAAGTTATAAAATACGAAAGCTCATTTACTCTTTAGGTCGATAATACGCTTGATGCGCATATGAGGTTACTTGTGTGTGGATACATGCCAACTGCCCCAATTGGTCAGTCATAAAGTCATTCCAAAGCGAAGACAAACTGAGCGTTACTATTGGCTCATATCGATTTTACTGCATGTTGAAACTCCGCCTACAGGGCGGTGCTTCACGGTGATTGATTGCGGCTTAGGAATAACTGTAAATTGTTAAAATATTGGGCGAAGTGAAACTCGCTTTGATCATTCACCGACTTTATAGAGTGGGTGTACATGTTTCTCGAATGAGAAAACGGCCATTGTGACGTAAGAGAGCTTTCACAGCAGGAATTTTTGGTCTGCTGCAGTAAACACAGCTAATTAATTGATAAAATATACATGCGCTGGGCAATGTTTATAAGCGCAACACTAATTTTAGTCTCCTTGAATATGTTCAAGTTAAAATTTAAGCGCCCGGGCACTGGGGCGATAAACCGGCCTGGGGAAGGCCCTGCAACCTCATTAAAATCAAATACTAACATTGTTAGGATCTGAAGACATCGTACAACAGGTCACGTCCAAATGACCTTCCGAACATTAAAATATCAGCCCTGCTGCGCCCAATGAAATAGCCTTTTGCACAGCAATGCTTGGCCACACTTTTTGAAAAGTGATTCAATTCCAGCTGATCCTCGGGAATAAATCATTTACAGTTAATTTTCACGTGGATAACAATGGATATAGTGGTACCTTAGGTGAGTAAACATCCCAAGTTCACGTTAATTTCGTGCATAGTATTTGTGGTTTATATAAGAAGTTATACCACAACATTTTGAAGGCAACAGTTTGATTGGCCCCTGAAAAGGTCATCTGAACTTGACCCCTAATGCGAAGTCATCAGATCAAGTCAGCGGATAATATAGTAGAGTCAGACTGGAGATGATTTTAATGAGATTGAAGGCTCTGCAGCTGTGCGTGGAGGTTTACGCTTGGGTAAAACAAAAGTAAAATACAGGAACATCTTCGATTTTTTCAGGGTCTTTTTTGGATTTTTTTCTTAAAATTGGGATTTTTTTAAAATTCACTTTGGGAAAATGGTCAGAAAATCGGATTCGAAATGGTACTGTTTTCCGGTACCAACTTTATATAGAGGAAAAATGCTGATACAAGCAAAATACCTAATTGTCTATAGCATTACAATACTGTTTATGGTTTATACCAGCATACTTCTGTTCATAGTTATAAACAAATGTCTAATTTCAGTAATTTGATTTTTTTATTACGAGATTGTTCAACAGGGTTCATACAGATAATTATTGTCTAACAAATTCCAAGTATATTATAAGCACATTTTAAAGAAGCTATGTATGATCTCATCAAATTTTTATAGAAACATATGAAAGTAACATTAAACCAATAAAACGTTGATGAATAACAAACTAGAATAAAAGTTCAGAAGAACTGATATTCGAAAATCCTCGAAATTCAAGCTTTACACCGTTAAAATACTTTTCGTCTTCCAGTCGAAACTCGTTCATGTACATAAGACATGTACAATATTGGGAAATCCCCAATATGTGTTGCTTGTTGACTTAAGTTCTGTGCGGATGTGTTCATACGACAAGTCGACACGTTTTTGGTTTCTGCCACAAATACGATAAAACATGTCGGTATCGGCGTATGGCAATGAATAAATTTGTTGTTATGAAGAAGTTCATTCAAACAAAACATATGAAATATGGAACCTATAATCTTTGTATTTTTATTTTAACTTTCGATCATATTCGTCCTCTCATTCGTGTTGTTCAAAAAAATATGAAGAAATAAAATGTTGATATTGAAATCGTATATATCCCCTTTAAGGAAAAAATATATAATTTCTAGAACTTTTTTAAATTTTCTATATTAACATTTGTGAAAGACTTATTACTAATATATAAACTGTTAACATTTTTCTCTTGTTTTGTTTTGCGGGACACTTATTTTGAAAAAGTACTCATTCAAAAGAACATTTTAACCACCCATATTACACATGCAATTACTTAGTGGGACACCATCATAAAAATATGTATTTGCAGTCATATTAAACACTATTTTGAATTCACAAACAGTCTTTTATTAATTCTTTTCATATCTCAACATATTTTAAGCACTTCTGATCCCAAAATAAGCATTCTCAAGCATTTTAAACTCCCCTATTGAAATAAGCATATTTAAGCACTCTCTGTCACTTCTAAGCACTTTACAGCAGCTTGAAATTCAAGCACTTTCAAGGATTGTATGAACCCTTTTCAACAACAAGACAGCCATAAGGCCCTAGGTCGCTCACCTGCGGGGCTAAGGAATACAACTGTTCTGAGCAAGTTACTTGAAGATTTGGCTAAATATGTGGCCCCTAGATTGTTCACAAGCTTGTTTTTTTCAATTTGGCCTGGTGACCTAGTATTTTACCACATGTGATCTGGGTTCGAACTTGTTCGAGATATCATTGCGACAAATGTTCTGAGAAAGTTTCATAATGATTGGGATACAAACGTGGCCTCTAGAATGTTCACAAGCTTTTTAAAATTTTCAATATATCCATATACGGAAAACTGAACCCCCTCCCCTCTCCTAGCGGCCATGTTTTTCAGAAGCTTTTTCTGTAGCCCAATTAGAAAAACTGCCCCCACCCCCCCACCCCTGACAGCCATGTTATTGACAGACCCGAACCATTAGCTCGGCTAACATATCTGCAGAACAAAGGTTCTGAGCAAGTTTCATATATATATATATATATATAAATGTGACTTTTAGAGTGTTCACAAGCTTTTTCTATAGCCATATAAGGAAACCTGCCCCCACCCCCATGGCGGCCATGTTTTTCAACGGACCGGAACCATTTTCAAACTTAGCAGAAATATCATAAGAACAAAGGTTCTGAGCAAGTTTCATGTTGATTGGGCAATAAATGTGACTTCTAGTGTTCACAAGCTTTTCCACCAGCCATATAAGGAAAACTGCCCCTCCCCGCCCCCCCCCCCCACCGCCATGTTTTTCAACGGACCGGAACCATTTTCGAACTAAGCCGAGATATCATAAGAACAAAGGTTCTGAGCCAGTTTCATGTTGATTGGGGCAAAAAATGTGACTTCTAGAGTGTTCACAAGCTTTCCTATAGCCATATAAGGAAAACTGCCCCACTCCCTGCGGCTATGTTTTTCAACGGACCTGCGTCATTTTCAAACTCGACAGAGATATCATAAGAACAAAGGTTCTGAACAAGCATCAGGTTGATTTGGCAAAAAAATGTGACTTCTAGAGTGTTCACAAGCTTTTTCTATATCCATATAAGGAGAACTGCCCCGCCCCCCTGGCGACCATGTTTTTTATAGAGCAGAACCATTTAAAACTCGGCCAAGATATCATAAGAACAAAGGTTCTGAGCAAGTTTTATGTTGAGTGGGCAAAAAATGTGACTTCTAAAGTGTTCACAAGCTTGTTCTATAGCCATATATGGAAAACTGCCCCACTCCCTGGCAGCCATGTTTTTCAATAGACCGGAACCATTTTCGAACTCGGCCGAGATATCATTAGAACAAATGTTCTGATCAAGTTTCATGTAGCGGCCATGTTTTTCAACGAACCGGAACTATTTTCTTACTCGGCTAAGATATCATATGAATAAACGTTCTGAACAAGTTTCATGTTGATTGGGCAAAAAATGTTACTTCTAGAGTATTCAAAAGCTTTTTCTTCAATTTGACCTAGTGACCTAGGTTTTGAACCCACGTGACCCATTTTCAAACTCGGACGAGATATCATTGTCAAAATGTTCTGACCAAGTTTCATGAAGATTGGCCAATAAATGTGGCCTCTAGTTTTCACAAGGTAAATGTTCGCTACGCACGGTGCATGACGGACAAAAGGCGATCACAAAAGGTCACCATGAGCACATTGTGCTCAGGTGAGCTAACTAGAATTGTCACATGAGTGACGGATATACCCCCACAATATGGCCTTGTCACAAAACTATGGCATCCATTCAAAAGAAATGGACAGAGAGAGAATGCTTTAATTTGTGAATGGTAAACATTGTATTTGGAAACATTTAATTTCAATAGGAGCCATAACTCTGTCAACATTTAGTGGCTTGTAACCAAAGTTGAACTTGATCTGTGTTTTATGATGTTACACCTATGTACCAAAAATAATTTAAATATGTGAAGCCTTTCATGAGTTATTGTCCATGTTTTTCAGAAATGTAAGTCAAAAAGGGGGGCCATAACTGTGTCAAAATTTAGTGGTTTGTAACCAAAGTCAAACTTGACCAGTATTTTATGATGCTACACATGTGTACCAATAATTATATAAATATGTCAAGCCATTGTTGAGTTATTGTCCGGAAATCACGTATTTAGGGAATTTAAAGTCGAAAAGGGGCCATAACTCTGTCAAAATTTAGTGGTTTGTAACCAACATCAAACTTGACCTGTTTTCTATGATGTTACACATGTGTACCAAAAATTATTTGAATATGTCGAGCCTTTCTTGAGTTATCATTCGGAAACCATGTTTTTAGGGAATTTTAAGTCGCAAAGGGGCCATAACTCATAATTTAGTGGTTTGTAACCTTAATCGAACTTGACCTCTATACTATGATGTTACACATGTGTACCAAAAATTATTTGAATATGGCAAGCCTTTCTTGAGTTATCATCCAGAAACCAAAAACCAACAGACCGACGGACCGACAAGCTCACTCCTATATACCCCCCTAAACTTTGTTTGTGGGGGTATAAAAATGTGTGAATTCGCAGTTGTGCTTTCTCCCTCCACTGTAACCAGTTACATGTATTCTTCAGGAACACTGTTCTTGCATTGGAGATCATCTGCTCATTCACAGATCCACCAGCATGCTTATGGCACTGAAATAAACACAACCATAAGAGAGGTTTTATATACAACACTGACTAAAGAACAGAATCTCAACTACATTGTATGAGCTATGCAATATTGCCAGTGGGCTGGAAATTTGATACAAGTCCACACAAAAATACACCCACAAAATAATCAAATAGCGAACAGATTAATCTAAATATAAAGATTACAAAGAAATAAGTGATAAGGCATGTTATTATTTAAATCTCGTGAATGTCGTTTCATTGAGGCTGCATTTGGTTATTTTTACAAAAATAGATTCAGTATCGTTAGGGCTAGTGAAACACAATATCTTTTTCACAAATAAGTTATAACGTTAGTTGGAAACTAATATTACAAACAAGCTGCTGCCTTGCCCGTTGAAGTTATCCACTTTAGCTCACCCATAGCTTGACTGGTGTTTTTTTTCTCCCGTTGTAAATGAACACCTCATAATTTAGCTCTGAGACATCCAACCCATCTCAGGGATGATTACTCTTATAATCCTGGAAATCTGCAATATATTTTACTTGATTGTTCTTGTTTTTTATTTATTATATATATTTTAACGCAAGATATTCTTATTAATTTATACATATTATTACAGTAAACTCCACTTGTTACGATATCGCTAATATTGATATATCGCATATAACGATGCCGAGTCCAAGGTCCAGACCGGATCCCTTTATATTTTATTTGATAGAACATCGGTTGTAACGATATCGCATGTAACGAAGTTTCAGATGTAACAATATTCTTTTCACCGCCCAGTCGCAAATATTCCCCTTTTTTACGATATTTAGAGTCTGGGCGAGGTGTGAAAAACATTGATCCAGGTAAACAGTGATACGGCACCGCCTGATTAAATAATTACTGTTGTGGTAATCAATTAAAATTGGCTGTCCCTATAGTTCTTTCGTTAAAACTGATTGGCGATAAAATTTGATATGTAACGTAACGGGTACTCACCATGATTATTCCAACGTTGTATATGTGTACAATGGCTGTGATAATTACGAAGGATTTTTGATAATTATCCTGAATGTTTATTAAATTGTCATAAATTGATAGCATTTCTTGATGTTTTCCCTTATGCATAGTCCTACATTACATTTATGTATGTAAAATGAATGGTGTTGCGTCTCTATTCTAAACCTATATGTTTATGCTCTTGGCCTATCTACGGATATAACAGTGTTCGGATATAACGATATAAATATGTTGGTCCGCTCAATATCGTTACAAGCGGAGTTTACCTTATCTGCATGCATGTGACAAAAATGCGAGTTGCCCAAAACATTTAAGAACTTTAAAGGAAACTACGGTTTCGATTTCATGGGCAATTTTTAACAGTTAAATAATTGATTACAAAATGTCCATGGTACGAAAATCAGCTGACGGACACACATTCATTCAATATCAGAGAATAAAATAAAATAAACCTCACGTGTTAACTCCCATGTGTAACAACATTGTTTTAAATTATTAGCATAAACAAAAACTGCCATTCAATCAATAAAAGTCAACATACCTCTATTATTCAATATTGTAGCATACTGGACTTCAAGATGCCATCCACGTGTTTTTAATTTTCAAATTTGACTTGTCAATAATGACGTCATTTAAACGGAGCTTCGAATTGCAAAAGCATTGCTATTTTCCATAACCATTTTATTTATTTTGAACAATTATTAATGTATACATCGACATCTTTTCTGACATCTATGAAAAATGAAACATTTTCACATATTAAAATTTTTCGACATAGTCATAACTAGATCTTTTGCCCAAAGTAGATTTTGTTGACAGCGATCACCCAAACACGACGTTAATCCGACGTCGGTACAACATCTTAATCCAAGGTCGTACTTTCGACAAGATTTCAACATCCTATCAACATCGCGACTTAAAATCCAATGTCTAACTGACGTTGGTACGACGTCAGGTGTTCTCCTGGGGGAGATTGTGAACCTTTTACATAGGCCTTCTGGATAAAATGTAAACGGTTTTCGATCAATTAACACACTGACCTAGTAAAAAAACAAGAAATTATCGTAAACGTAAATGGTAGGCCATTTTTGCATCTGAATCTGGCATTATAATCACATAACCTGACCGTTCGAAAACTTCTGTGTTTAAGGACTCCTCAAACGAACAGTAATGTGATCACAATGCTATGATATCAGCGCTACAAGCACTCCATGCCATATAGTGCGTACATGCAAAAAATGAGAAATTTTCAATAATCAACCACATAGGCGAATTTGGAGGTGGCGGCCAAAGCTGTGTACAAATTATACATGGGGCAACAACACGGGCGGACAACCTATATCTATCCGCTCTTATTGAGGGGCAAAATGTATTATCCATATGGACATGCACTTGGGCCTCATAAATGCAGTTAAATATTGTAAATACTTTGATCCATCTGACCTTTGAAAAAATGCCAGTGTCCTCTGCCAAAGTTATTATGTAGAACGCTTCCCATTTTCAATGTGTTAAAGTACTTCAGACGATTCCGTCTTCTTCCATGGTTCCTGTCCCAGTCTGTTTCCATGACAATCAATGGCAGACATCTTGGATGGCCCATCAAAATTTCCCTATTGTGAACAAAATTAAAGAATTCTTATTCTATTTATAAAGAATGACGTCTTTTTGTAAGCAGAATGCATTAATTTACAAGCAGAAATTTTGCAGGAGCATTAAAGGACATTCTTTTAATTAACTTTACGTGTTCATTTTAATGCAAAAAGTCTGCATGTTTGGATTTAATCTTTATAATTTGTTAAAAATTAATATGGCAACAGTTAAATTATAGTAAATGTTTGCTATTCTGAATTGTTATTAACTACTTTGCAATTGCATGCTAACATACCAGTTACCCATTATGATAGACTAATAAAAGAGACGTTTAACGCAAATGTAGTGCTACTTTTTGATAGGGCTAAATTCGCTGCAACGTCTCATTGTCAAATGGCATTTTATGTGGTGGAAAATCAAAAGTTTACATTTTTATAAGTTTGCTTAATATTTTATATTCATGTTACAGTTGGCTTCAGTTTTGCATCATGATATCAAAATAACTTAAAATTTATTGAAATATGCTCTAGAAATACCATAAATTTTCGTAAACTGAAATGTCTAAACCTCTATTGTTTACATGGAGTCGTCAGCTTTCCTCGATACATTGTTCAAAGTAGTTTGAAAATTGACCAATCAGAATCGAGATTTCAGTTGATCGATAGCATAGCAAATACAAGGAGAGATTTGTAAAAACAAAGGTGCATACATTTAAATCGTAAAAGCATAACAGTGGAAATGGAATTTAAATTAAATATATTGGACATAATTGTGCAATAATTTCTACTCACAGGCATGTACATTTTATTTAAATTTTCTCAGGATTAATACTCTTTTACGATGAAAATCCTGCTACTATTCCAAAGACATATAGGGAAAGATTTCCACCACAGGAATGGTCTTTCGGCAGTTAGGCCCCACCAATATTGCCCATATAAAAAGTAGCTCAAAACTTGGCACAGGGCCTAACTTGTTATGCTACCCATTACGAATGCAAGCAATCAAGTCATGATGTACTGCTACTACTGCTTGGCCTCAATAATAATAAAACAAGAGGGCCATGATGGCCCAAAGCGCTCACCTGAGAACTGGTACAGATGAAAACCATACTGTTGTGATAGGTTTGAAAATTAAGGTATCTGAACAGGAAGCAAAAGGGGATAGGATCAATTTGATTTAAAACAGCGGTTAGTGCGATGGGCTAACTAAAGTATGAGTTGGGTAGTGGATGTGCGGTGTTTTTGCTAATGGTTCTCAAATAATTTTTCTCTATATTCTTACCTGACCCTTTTTCATTAAGTTGGTGAAAATTCGGAAAATGCAGAAACAGTAGATTTTGATAACTTTTTGGCACACAGTTTTGGAGAACTAGTTGCAATGCGATAATTGCAATGGCTGTGCTATAAGGTTTTGCTTTTTCTTTGATAATTTTCTGCCCAATGATGATAAATGATGTTAATGCAGGCTCTGAAGCCATCAATGTTGCATGTACAAATAACTGCATACAAGGTTTGCAACTGTTGGAAATCAAATTTTATCAATCAATTTGTATGGTCATACGCAAACTGTGTTAAGTTTGGTCAACATTGAATAAAAAATCGTGTGTGCAAGCCAATCATTAATAACTTGTTGACTTTTTTCCAAACACAAGGGGCAATAACTCCGGTGTTTCTGGCCCGATCATGCTTATATTCGACTTCGCCTGTCGTCTTACGTTCATATACAAACTGTGAACGGTTGGTGAAGTTTGGATGAAAATTGAAGTCTCTATCCTGAATATGTCCATTTTTGTATATTATCTTTTTTACAAACCAAAGGGCAATAAATCTGGTGTTTCTGGCCAGATTTGGCTTATATTCAACTTCACCTTTAATCTTAAGGTCATAGACAAACTATGCAAGATTGGTGAAGATAGGATGAACAAGAGCTGTCAGAGGACAGCGCGCTCGACTATTCGAAGTATTTCAGTTGGTACATATTTTGGATAGTGAAAGGGGCATAAATTTGTTAAAATACAATATTTTTAAGTGAAGCCTTGTAAAGTTTATACATTTTTGGAACAAAAACTTTAACCACTGTGTAAAAAGTGGGCTAACTCCGTCAAAATACAAAACAGAGTTATGGGTAATGTTGCCCCTGATACTCGAGTTGATGACAAAGGTTAGTTCCAAGTTTCAAGTGAATAACTTATGTAGTTTTGAAGTTACAAAACTTTTGTATATCAACTTTAAACAGAAAATCTAAGTGAAAAGGGGGCATAACTCTGTCAGAATACAAAACATAGTTATGGGTAATGTTGCCCCTGGTACTAGAGTTGATGATAAAGGTTAGTTCCAAGTTTCAAGTGAATAACTTATGTAGTTTTGAAGTTACAAAACTTTGGAATATAAACTTTAAACAGAAAATCTAAGTGAAAAAGGGACATAACTCTATCAAAATACAAAATAGAGTTATGGGGAATGTTCACCCTGTTACTGGAATTGATGACAAAGGTATATTCCAAGTTTCAAGTTAACAGCTTTTGTAGTACCGGTATTGAAGTTACAAAACGTTTGAATATTAACTTTAACCAGAAAATCTATGTGGAAAAGGGGCATAACTCTGTCAAATACAAAACAGAGTTATGGGGAATGTTGCCCTTGATACTAGAGTTGATGACATATGTTAGTTCCAAGTTTCAAGCGAATAACCTATGTAGTTATGAAGTTACAAACCTTTTGAATATAAACTTTAACCAGAAATTCCAAGTGAAAAAGGGGCATAAATCTGTCAAAATACAAAACAGAGTTATGGAGAATGTTGCCCCTGACACTGGAGTTGACGACAAAGGTTAGTTCCAAGTTTCAAGTGAATAACTTATGTAGTTTTGAAGTTACAAAACTTTTGAATATAAACTTTAACCAGAAAATCTATGTGAAAAAGGGACATAACTCTGTCAAAATACAAAACAGAGTTATACAGAATGTTGCCCTTGATACTGGAGTTGATGATAAAGGTTAGTTACACGTTTCAAGTGAATGACTTATGTAGTTTTGAAGTTACAAAACTTATGAATATAAACTTTAACCAGAAAATATAAGCGAAAAAGGGGCATAACTCTGTCAAAATAAAAAACAGAGTTATGGGGAATGTTGCTCCTGACACTGGAGTTGATGACAAAGGTATATTCCAAGTTTCAAGTGAACAACTTGAGTAGTTTTGAAGTTACAAGACTTTTGAATAAAAACTTTAACCAAATTCAGACGTGGACGCCTACGCCGACGCCAACGCCGGGGGTAGTAGTAAAGCTCATCTATTCTTCGAATAGTCGAGCTAAAAATGAAGTCTCTATCCAGAATAATGTCCAATTTTGCATATTTTTTTCACAAACAAAGGGCAATAACTCTGGTGTTTCCGGTCCGATCTTGCTTATATTCGCCTTCAACTGTAATCTCACTGTAATAGACAAATTGTTCAAGATTGGTGAAGATTGGATGAAAAATGAAGTCTCTATCCTGAATAAATGTCCATTTTTGCGTATTTTTTTAATAAACAAAGGGAAATAACTCTGGTGTTTGAAACACGATCTCGCCCATTTTTGGCGTCAGCTGAGATCTGATGCTCATACACAAACTGAAAGTTTGGTTAAGATTGGATGGAAAATAAAGTCTATATGCACGAAAAAGGGGCAATAACTCTAGTGTAACTGGTGTGATCTGACCCAATAACAATCCCATCCGAGATTTTACGGTCGTACACAAACTGTGCAAGTTTGGTTAAGATTGGATAAAAAGTGAAGTCTCCAGCGTGAATACAAACCCAATTGTTGACGGCACACATCGACGCAGGAGAGGTCCCCTATATCAATAGCTCACCGAGCACTTCGTGCTCACGTGAGCTAACAATATTGATTTCAATAATTTTTCCAACACAGCGAACTACTGTTTATTTCCTAATAAACTCTCCCGGGGGCCTTACATTTTCCCAAGGGGGCGGTTTAATAAGAGTTCAGTTATGATCATTCTGTCATATATACCATTATAAAGAAAATAGTATGACAGTGTAGCTCATTCTGCGTTTTGCATTGAGTGTTCAAAGCAAAATGAGGGCATTTAAAACAGGAAGGGTTAGGTATTATTAAAAATAGGGGGTGGGCGTTACAGTAAACAATAGCACCTGTGTTATTATTTAAATTTATTATACATGTACGACAGAAATACGATACTGACAAATTTACAATTTTCGTACGACAACCGTGAAACGATAAAACACAAATACACCACCAAGTGTCACGAAAACTGTTTATAATATCGTCGGATGTCCTTTAGTTTTGCACACGTCCGTTTGCTTCAAAAGCTAAGCGCCGACTAAATGATTTTGGCGGCAAATTATCCCGCATTACGCATGGGCAAACCGGCTTGCACGTGACATTGAACAGTCAAACTGATCACAAGTAAAACCGGCCACGTTTTAGACCTCTCGACATTATATTTTGTATCACGACCGCGGAACCAGTCTAGCTTGGCCGGCCTCAAATATGTTTGCAGGCTACAGCAAGCGTCTGAAAGAAGTTATATCTACTTCACATATTTTCTTCTTTTATATTGATATGTACTTAATATGCACTATTCATATTTTATTACACGTCTTATAAATAATTACAACAACATTTCCGTGTTTATTAGTATTATTATTATTATTATTATGTTTTGAGTCACATACTTGCTCAATCGGTCAATTGTCGATAGTTTACCGAAATGTCTACAAAAAGAATACAATATATGACACATTATATTTATTGTGTTTATCCCATTTAAAGAGGTGCATTTTAAGCACATGGGTCATCATATAAAATAGGCTCTATCTTATACTGATTGAACATTAGTCATGTATTAAAATGAAAAGCCAACACAGTTAAGCATTCTGAATTGGGTTGTTTCGAAGACATGTTTTAAAGTGTGTATGTACGATCTTTCATTTCAATTATTTTCAAAGAAGCAGATGAAAGTGACAATAGAACTCGAAAGCAGACAGATAAACATAAACATGACGAAGGAAACTCTAAAATATGGAAAAAAAATCTACAAATACGAGTGTCGACTTTTGCATCATTTATGAGTGTTGTGTAAGTTGACCTAAAATAACCGTCAAGTCCACGTAATATTCATGTACATGCATTGGAGTTTCCGGCTGTACAGAGAACCACTCAAGGAACATTGAAATCCTATCAGTGATTTCTGGTGGCCATGTTTTTCAACAGAGCGGGACCATTTGAGCTGATGTGGTGGATAATCACACATGGACGATTTCTGTGAAGTTATTTGGAAATCCAAGCGGTGGTTTCTGACACGTAGATTGTCACAATTTCTATATCAGGTAAAATAGACCCACCTGGCGGCCTTGATTTCAACGGACCAAAACCATTTAAGCAAAGCACTAATTAAAATGTCTGTGAAATCATAAAGAAATCCAAGCAATTGTTTCTGACAAGAAGATTCTCAAAGTTTCAATATCGTAATACAGAGAAAACTGTCAATAATGCCACTCAGTGGTTCCGACTGAAACTGTCGGTTAAGAAAGTTTGTCGGATAAACAGGTTTTCTTATGAAGCGTGTTAAGAAGTACAATGTATAATAAAGTTTTGATAACAACACTATACGATATTACTTAACCATTATTACAGTTGTTTCGGAAATGGGTTTTTTTCAACAGACCTGAACCATTAGAGAATCTTTGGTAGAGATCCACAAAAAACACACAATATTTCTGTGTAATTATCTGAAAATCTAGTTAGGGGGTTAGGTGTTTGGGAGGAAAAATCGTTTGTTTGCATATATAGCCCTGGCATTCATCGTGTGCAGCGGGACGAAACCATTTGAACAACTGTGGCGTAGATCCACCCAAGGAACATTTCTGTGACGTTTCATTAAAGAAAGCACGCACGACGGACGACCAGCCATGGCAAAAGCTTTGGCCAGAGGCGCTTAAATCTAGGACCTTTATCGATGACCTCCATATTGAAATGTTAAAGCAAATATTTAGATTTGCATTTTCCATCGTATCACATTAATGAGAAGTCGACGAAAATTCTAGAAAATGGTAACCTACTAGTATTGCCCTATACTATAACTTCTGCCCGGAACGGTATCGATCTAAACGCATCGTGTAATATAAATTTGCAAACAGGTTGAGTAGAATGGATACATGTATGCGATGACCTGTCATGATGAACATATTATGACATGTATGACTCGTCTGTGAAATCTAAATCTGGTCGATCGGTTTAAACAGCAGCATACAGGGCTGAACTCCTACACAAACGTGCGTATAAATGGTAGCGCAAACATCTTAATAAAAGAATGTGATAACATGTATAAGAAAACCCTTAAAACTGCTATTTGATTGAGATGTCTGTGCCTTTTGCCTGAATGAAATAAGTAATATTAGATTTACATATGCATTTCACTCAGCTTATTCAATAGCTGTCCGAGGCATTTCAAGAAGTACGTATTTTTTCCAGATGATAGCTCAAAACGGAAACGTTTGTTGTGCGTATACTCAAATTCAGGCTAAGGACGCCTGTGCAAACCGTTGTAGAATACTATACAATTGTTATCATTCTAACATAATACTCGCTTTTTTTTCGGCCTATCTGCTTAACCCAACTTTTGAACTTCTTGAATATCCAAATGTCGTGCAAATTTCCCGCAGTCCCGAATGAATAAATCCTAACATTCCATCGGCTAATTTGCCATAAATTCCCACCACACTGGTCATAAATGAGTAGGGGCAACATCCCAACAATATAGCAGACGAATTCGTTCAGGTTTGAAATACTTAAGGCAAATTCATTAATGGAATAACAGTTCGCACAAAATAAGAGCTTTCGTGAATGCGCAACGCTATTGAAATGATTTGACATTACATTTGACATGTTAAAAAGCAATAAATTTGATGTTTTGTATATGAACACACTTTTTACATTTCAGTGTTTTCTTTTATATTCGTACAGAATAGATACAGCGATTCTATAAATATAAATTGTATCTCAGACGCTCGCTCGCCTGTCCGGTTAGCGCAGTGGTTGGTACACTTGCTTCTCATCTAGGCGTCCCGGGTTCGCTTCCCACTCCCGGCGCGTGTGAGTTTGGTATAGAAATATGCTCTAGAAATACCATAAATTTTCGTAAACTGAAATGTCTAAACCTCTATTGTTTACATGGAGTCGTCAGCTTTCCTCGATACATTGTTCAAAGTAGTTTGAAAATTGACCAATCAGAATCGAGATTTCAGTTGATCGATAGCATAGCAAATACAAGGAGAGATTTGTAAAAACAAAGGTGCATACATTTAAATCGTAAAAGCATAACAGTGGAAATGGAATTTAAATTAAATATATTGGACATAATTGTGCAATAATTTCTACTCACAGGCATGTACATTTTATTTAAATTTTCTCAGGATTAATACTCTTTTACGATGAAAATCCTGCTACTATTCCAAAGACATATAGGGAAAGATTTCCACCACAGGAATGGTCTTTCGGCAGTTAGGCCCCACCAATATTGCCCATATAAAAAGTAGCTCAAAACTTGGCACAGGGCCTAACTTGTTATGCTACCCATTACGAATGCAAGCAATCAAGTCATGATGTACTGCTACTACTGCTTGGCCTCAATAATAATAAAACAAGAGGGCCATGATGGCCCAAAGCGCTCACCTGAGAACTGGTACAGATGAAAACCATACTGTTGTGATAGGTTTGAAAATTAAGGTATCTGAACAGGAAGCAAAAGGGGATAGGATCAATTTGATTTAAAACAGCGGTTAGTGCGATGGGCTAACTAAAGTATGAGTTGGGTAGTGGATGTGCGGTGTTTTTGCTAATGGTTCTCAAATAATTTTTCTCTATATTCTTACCTGACCCTTTTTCATTAAGTTGGTGAAAATTCGGAAAATGCAGAAACAGTAGATTTTGATAACTTTTTGGCACACAGTTTTGGAGAACTAGTTGCAATGCGATAATTGCAATGGCTGTGCTATAAGGTTTTGCTTTTTCTTTGATAATTTTCTGCCCAATGATGATAAATGATGTTAATGCAGGCTCTGAAGCCATCAATGTTGCATGTACAAATAACTGCATACAAGGTTTGCAACTGTTGGAAATCAAATTTTATCAATCAATTTGTATGGTCATACGCAAACTGTGTTAAGTTTGGTCAACATTGAATAAAAAATCGTGTGTGCAAGCCAATCATTAATAACTTGTTGACTTTTTTCCAAACACAAGGGGCAATAACTCCGGTGTTTCTGGCCCGATCATGCTTATATTCGACTTCGCCTGTCGTCTTACGTTCATATACAAACTGTGAACGGTTGGTGAAGTTTGGATGAAAATTGAAGTCTCTATCCTGAATATGTCCATTTTTGTATATTATCTTTTTTACAAACCAAAGGGCAATAAATCTGGTGTTTCTGGCCAGATTTGGCTTATATTCAACTTCACCTTTAATCTTAAGGTCATAGACAAACTATGCAAGATTGGTGAAGATAGGATGAACAAGAGCTGTCAGAGGACAGCGCGCTCGACTATTCGAAGTATTTCAGTTGGTACATATTTTGGATAGTGAAAGGGGCATAAATTTGTTAAAATACAATATTTTTAAGTGAAGCCTTGTAAAGTTTATACATTTTTGGAACAAAAACTTTAACCACTGTGTAAAAAGTGGGCTAACTCCGTCAAAATACAAAACAGAGTTATGGGTAATGTTGCCCCTGATACTCGAGTTGATGACAAAGGTTAGTTCCAAGTTTCAAGTGAATAACTTATGTAGTTTTGAAGTTACAAAACTTTTGTATATCAACTTTAAACAGAAAATCTAAGTGAAAAGGGGGCATAACTCTGTCAGAATACAAAACATAGTTATGGGTAATGTTGCCCCTGGTACTAGAGTTGATGATAAAGGTTAGTTCCAAGTTTCAAGTGAATAACTTATGTAGTTTTGAAGTTACAAAACTTTGGAATATAAACTTTAAACAGAAAATCTAAGTGAAAAAGGGACATAACTCTATCAAAATACAAAATAGAGTTATGGGGAATGTTCACCCTGTTACTGGAATTGATGACAAAGGTATATTCCAAGTTTCAAGTTAACAGCTTTTGTAGTACCGGTATTGAAGTTACAAAACGTTTGAATATTAACTTTAACCAGAAAATCTATGTGGAAAAGAGGCATAACTCTGTCAAATACAAAACAGAGTTATGGGGAATGTTGCCCTTGATACTAGAGTTGATGACATATGTTAGTTCCAAGTTTCAAGCGAATAACCTATATAGTCATGAAGTTACAAACCTTTTGAATATAAACTTTAACCAGAAATTCCAAGTGAAAAAGGGGCATAAATCTGTCAAAATACAAAACAGAGTTATGGAGAATGTTGCCCCTGACACTGGAGTTGACGACAAAGGTTAGTTCCAAGTTTCAAGTGAATAACTTATGTAGTTTTGAAGTTACAAAACTTTTGAATATAAACTTTAACCAGAAAATCTATGTGAAAAAGGGACATAACTCTGTCAAAATACAAAACAGAGTTATACAGAATGTTGCCCTTGATACTGGAGTTGATGATAAAGGTTAGTTACACGTTTCAAGTGAATGACTTATGTAGTTTTGAAGTTACAAAACTTATGAATATAAACTTTAACCAGAAAATATAAGCGAAAAAGGGGCATAACTCTGTCAAAATAAAAAACAGAGTTATGGGGAATGTTGCTCCTGACACTGGAGTTGATGACAAAGGTATATTCCAAGTTTCAAGTGAACAACTTGAGTAGTTTTGAAGTTACAAGACTTTTGAATAAAAACTTTAACCAAATTCAGACGTGGACGCCTACGCCGACGCCAACGCCGGGGGTAGTAGTAAAGCTCATCTATTCTTCGAATAGTCGAGCTAAAAATGAAGTCTCTATCCAGAATAATGTCCAATTTTGCATATTTTTTTCACAAACAAAGGGCAATAACTCTGGTGTTTCCGGTCCGATCTTGCTTATATTCGCCTTCAACTGTAATCTCACTGTAATAGACAAATTGTTCAAGATTGGTGAAGATTGGATGAAAAATGAAGTCTCTATCCTGAATAAATGTCCATTTTTGCGTATTTTTTTTAATAAACAAAGGGAAATAACTCTGGTGTTTGAAACACGATCTCGCCCATTTTTGGCGTCAGCTGAGATCTGATGCTCATACACAAACTGAAAGTTTGGTTAAGATTGGATGGAAAATAAAGTCTATATGCACGAAAAAGGGGCAATAACTCTAGTGTAACTGGTGTGATCTGACCCAATAACAATCCCATCCGAGATTTTACGGTCGTACACAAACTGTGCAAGTTTGGTTAAGATTGGATAAAAAGTGAAGTCTCCAGCGTGAATACAAACCCAATTGTTGACGGCACACATCGACGCAGGAGAGGTCCCCTATATCAATAGCTCACCGAGCACTTCGTGCTCACGTGAGCTAACAATATTGATTTCAATAATTTTTCCAACACAGCGAACTACTGTTTATTTCCTAATAAACTCTCCCGGGGGCCTTACATTTTCCCAAGGGGGCGGTTTAATAAGAGTTCAGTTATGATCATTCTGTCATATATACCATTATAAAGAAAATAGTATGACAGTGTAGCTCATTCTGCGTTTTGCATTGAGTGTTCAAAGCAAAATGAGGGCATTTAAAACAGGAAGGGTTAGGTATTATTAAAAATAGGGGGTGGGCGTTACAGTAAACAATAGCACCTGTGTTATTATTTAAATTTATTATACATGTACGACAGAAATACGATACTGACAAATTTACAATTTTCGTACGACAACCGTGAAACGATAAAACACAAATACACCACCAAGTGTCACGAAAACTGTTTATAATATCGTCGGATGTCCTTTAGTTTTGCACACGTCCGTTTGCTTCAAAAGCTAAGCGCCGACTAAATGATTTTGGCGGCAAATTATCCCGCATTACGCATGGGCAAACCGGCTTGCACGTGACATTGAACAGTCAAACTGATCACAAGTAAAACCGGCCACGTTTTAGACCTCTCGACATTATATTTTGTATCACGACCGCGGAACCAGTCTAGCTTGGCCGGCCTCAAATATGTTTGCAGGCTACAGCAAGCGTCTGAAAGAAGTTATATCTACTTCACATATTTTCTTCTTTTATATTGATATGTACTTAATATGCACTATTCATATTTTATTACACGTCTTATAAATAATTACAACAACATTTCCGTGTTTATTAGTATTATTATTATTATTATTATGTTTTGAGTCACATACTTGCTCAATCGGTCAATTGTCGATAGTTTACCGAAATGTCTACAAAAAGAATACAATATATGACACATTATATTTATTGTTTTTATCCCATTTAAAGAGGTGCATTTTAAGCACATGGGTCATCATATAAAATAGGCTCTATCTTATACTGATTGAACATTAGTCATGTATTAAAATGAAAAGCCAACACAGTTAAGCATTCTGAATTGGGTTGTTTCGAAGACATGTTTTAAAGTGTGTATGTACGATCTTTCATTTCAATTATTTTCAAAGAAGCAGATGAAAGTGACAATAGAACTCGAAAGCAGACAGATAAACATAAACATGACGAAGGAAACTCTAAAATATGGAAAAAAAATCTACAAATACGAGTGTCGACTTTTGCATCATTTATGAGTGTTGTGTAAGTTGACCTAAAATAACCGTCAAGTCCACGTAATATTCATGTACATGCATTGGAGTTTCCGGCTGTACAGAGAACCACTCAAGGAACATTGAAATCCTATCAGTGATTTCTGGTGGCCATGTTTTTCAACAGAGCGGGACCATTTGAGCTGATGTGGTGGATAATCACACATGGACGATTTCTGTGAAGTTATTTGGAAATCCAAGCGGTGGTTTCTGACACGTAGATTGTCACAATTTCTATATCAGGTAAAATAGACCCACCTGGCGGCCTTGATTTCAACGGACCAAAACCATTTAAGCAAAGCACTCATTAAAATGTCTGTGAAATCATAAAGAAATCCAAGCAATTGTTTCTGACAAGAAGATTCTCAAAGTTTCAATATCGTAATACAGAGAAAACTGTCAATAATGCCACTCAGTGGTTCCGACTGAAACTGTCGGTTAAGAAAGTTTGTCGGATAAACAGGTTTTCTTATGAAGCGTGTTAAGAAGTACAATGTATAATAAAGTTTTGATAACAACACTATACGATATTACTTAACCATTATTACAGTTGTTTCGGAAATGGGTTTTTTTCAACAGACCTGAACCATTAGAGAATCTTTGGTAGAGATCCACAAAAAACACACAATATTTCTGTGTAATTATCTGAAAATCTAGTTAGGGGGTTAGGTGTTTGGGAGGAAAAATCGTTTGTTTGCATATATAGCCCTGGCATTCATCGTGTGCAGCGGGACGAAACCATTTGAACAACTGTGGCGTAGATCCACCCAAGGAACATTTCTGTGACGTTTCATTAAAGAAAGCACGCACGACGGACGACCAGCCATGGCAAAAGCTTTGGCCAGAGGCGCTTAAATCTAGGACCTTTATCGATGACCTCCATATTGAAATGTTAAAGCAAATATTTCGATTTGCATTTTCCATCGTATCACATTAATGAGAAGTCGACGAAAATTCTAGAAAATGGTAACCTACTAGTATTGCCCTATACTATAACTTCTGCACGGAACGGTATCGATCTAAACGCATCGTGTAATATAAATTGGCAAACAGGTTGAGTAGAATGGATACATGTATGCGATGACCTGTCATGATGAACATATTATGACATGTATGACTCGTCTGTGAAATCTAAATCTGGTCGATCGGTTTAAACAGCAGCATACAGGGCTGAACTCCTACACAAACGTGCGTATAAATGGTAGCGCAAACATCTTAATAAAAGAATGTGATAACATGTATAAGAAAACCCTTAAAACTGCTATTTGATTGAGATGTCTGTGCCTTTTGCCTGAATGAAATAAGTAATATTAGATTTACATATGCATTTCACTCAGCTTATTCAATAGCTGTCCGAGGCATTTCAAGAAGTACGTATTTTTTCCAGATGATAGCTCAAAACGGAAACGTTTGTTGTGCGTATACTCAAATTCAGGCTAAGGACGCCTGTGCAAACCGTTGTAGAATACTATACAATTGTTATCATTCTAACATAATACTCGCTTTTTTTTCGGCCTATCTGCTTAACCCAACTTTTGAACTTCTTGAATATCCAAATGTCGTGCAAATTTCCCGCAGTCCCGAATGAATAAATCCTAACATTCCATCGGCTAATTTGCCATAAATTCCCACCACACTGGTCATAAATGAGTAGGGGCAACATCCCAACAATATAGCAGACGAATTCGTTCAGGTTTGAAATACTTAAGGCAAATTCATTAATGGAATAACAGTTCGCACAAAATAAGAGCTTTCGTGAATGCGCAACGCTATTGAAATGATTTGACATTACATTTGACATGTTAAAAAGCAATAAATTTGATGTTTTGTATATGAACACACTTTTTACATTTCAGTGTTTTCTTTTATATTCGTACAGAATAGATACAGCGATTCTATAAATATAAATTGTATCTCAGACGCTCGCTCGCCTGTCCGGTTAGCGCAGTGGTTGGTACACTTGCTTCTCATCTAGGCGTCCCGGGTTCGCTTCCCACTCCCGGCGCGTGTGAGTTTGGTATAGAAATATGCTCTAGAAATACCATAAATTTTCGTAAACTGAAATGTCTAAACCTCTATTGTTTACATGGAGTCGTCAGCTTTCCTCGATACATTGTTCAAAGTAGTTTGAAAATTGACCAATCAGAATCGAGATTTCAGTTGATCGATAGCATAGCAAATACAAGGAGAGATTTGTAAAAACAAAGGTGCATACATTTAAATCGTAAAAGCATAACAGTGGAAATGGAATTTAAATTAAATATATTGGACATAATTGTGCAATAATTTCTACTCACAGGCATGTACATTTTATTTAAATTTTCTCAGGATTAATACTCTTTTACGATGAAAATCCTGCTACTATTCCAAAGACATATAGGGAAAGATTTCCACCACAGGAATGGTCTTTCGGCAGTTAGGCCCCACCAATATTGCCCATATAAAAAGTAGCTCAAAACTTGGCACAGGGCCTAACTTGTTATGCTACCCATTACGAATGCAAGCAATCAAGTCATGATGTACTGCTACTACTGCTTGGCCTCAATAATAATAAAACAAGAGGGCCATGATGGCCCAAAGCGCTCACCTGAGAACTGGTACAGATGAAAACCATACTGTTGTGATAGGTTTGAAAATTAAGGTATCTGAACAGGAAGCAAAAGGGGATAGGATCAATTTGATTTAAAACAGCGGTTAGTGCGATGGGCTAACTAAAGTATGAGTTGGGTAGTGGATGTGCGGTGTTTTTGCTAATGGTTCTCAAATAATTTTTCTCTATATTCTTACCTGACCCTTTTTCATTAAGTTGGTGAAAATTCGGAAAATGCAGAAACAGTAGATTTTGATAACTTTTTGGCACACAGTTTTGGAGAACTAGTTGCAATGCGATAATTGCAATGGCTGTGCTATAAGGTTTTGCTTTTTCTTTGATAATTTTCTGCCCAATGATGATAAATGATGTTAATGCAGGCTCTGAAGCCATCAATGTTGCATGTACAAATAACTGCATACAAGGTTTGCAACTGTTGGAAATCAAATTTTATCAATCAATTTGTATGGTCATACGCAAACTGTGTTAAGTTTGGTCAACATTGAATAAAAAATCGTGTGTGCAAGCCAATCATTAATAACTTGTTGACTTTTTTCCAAACACAAGGGGCAATAACTCCGGTGTTTCTGGCCCGATCATGCTTATATTCGACTTCGCCTGTCGTCTTACGTTCATATACAAACTGTGAACGGTTGGTGAAGTTTGGATGAAAATTGAAGTCTCTATCCTGAATATGTCCATTTTTGTATATTATCTTTTTTACAAACCAAAGGGCAATAAATCTGGTGTTTCTGGCCAGATTTGGCTTATATTCAACTTCACCTTTAATCTTAAGGTCATAGACAAACTATGCAAGATTGGTGAAGATAGGATGAACAAGAGCTGTCAGAGGACAGCGCGCTCGACTATTCGAAGTATTTCAGTTGGTACATATTTTGGATAGTGAAAGGGGCATAAATTTGTTAAAATACAATATTTTTAAGTGAAGCCTTGTAAAGTTTATACATTTTTGGAACAAAAACTTTAACCACTGTGTAAAAAGTGGGCTAACTCCGTCAAAATACAAAACAGAGTTATGGGTAATGTTGCCCCTGATACTCGAGTTGATGACAAAGGTTAGTTCCAAGTTTCAAGTGAATAACTTATGTAGTTTTGAAGTTACAAAACTTTTGTATATCAACTTTAAACAGAAAATCTAAGTGAAAAGGGGGCATAACTCTGTCAGAATACAAAACATAGTTATGGGTAATGTTGCCCCTGGTACTAGAGTTGATGATAAAGGTTAGTTCCAAGTTTCAAGTGAATAACTTATGTAGTTTTGAAGTTACAAAACTTTGGAATATAAACTTTAAACAGAAAATCTAAGTGAAAAAGGGACATAACTCTATCAAAATACAAAATAGAGTTATGGGGAATGTTCACCCTGTTACTGGAATTGATGACAAAGGTATATTCCAAGTTTCAAGTTAACAGCTTTTGTAGTACCGGTATTGAAGTTACAAAACGTTTGAATATTAACTTTAACCAGAAAATCTATGTGGAAAAGGGGCATAACTCTGTCAAATACAAAACAGAGTTATGGGGAATGTTGCCCTTGATACTAGAGTTGATGACATATGTTAGTTCCAAGTTTCAAGCGAATAACCTATGTAGTTATGAAGTTACAAACCTTTTGAATATAAACTTTAACCAGAAATTCCAAGTGAAAAAGGGGCATAAATCTGTCAAAATACAAAACAGAGTTATGGAGAATGTTGCCCCTGACACTGGAGTTGACGACAAAGGTTAGTTCCAAGTTTCAAGTGAATAACTTATGTAGTTTTGAAGTTACAAAACTTTTGAATATAAACTTTAACCAGAAAATCTATGTGAAAAAGGGACATAACTCTGTCAAAATACAAAACAGAGTTATACAGAATGTTGCCCTTGATACTGGAGTTGATGATAAAGGTTAGTTACACGTTTCAAGTGAATGACTTATGTAGTTTTGAAGTTACAAAACTTATGAATATAAACTTTAACCAGAAAATATAAGCGAAAAAGGGGCATAACTCTGTCAAAATAAAAAAACAGAGTTATGGGGAATGTTGCTCCTGACACTGGAGTTGATGACAAAGGTATATTCCAAGTTTCAAGTGAACAACTTGAGTAGTTTTGAAGTTACAAGACTTTTGAATAAAAACTTTAACCAAATTCAGACGTGGACGCCTACGCCGACGCCAACGCCGGGGGTAGTAGTAAAGCTCATCTATTCTTCGAATAGTCGAGCTAAAAATGAAGTCTCTATCCAGAATAATGTCCAATTTTGCATATTTTTTTCACAAACAAAGGGCAATAACTCTGGTGTTTCCGGTCCGATCTTGCTTATATTCGCCTTCAACTGTAATCTCACTGTAATAGACAAATTGTTCAAGATTGGTGAAGATTGGATGAAAAATGAAGTCTCTATCCTGAATAAATGTCCATTTTTGCGTATTTTTTTTAATAAACAAAGGGAAATAACTCTGGTGTTTGAAACACGATCTCGCCCATTTTTTGGCGTCAGCTGAGATCTGATGCTCATACACAAACTGAAAGTTTGGTTAAGATTGGATGGAAAATAAAGTCTATATGCACGAAAAAGGGGCAATAACTCTAGTGTAACTGGTGTGATCTGACCCAATAACAATCCCATCCGAGATTTTACGGTCGTACACAAACTGTGCAAGTTTGGTTAAGATTGGATAAAAAGTGAAGTCTCCAGCGTGAATACAAACCCAATTGTTGACGGCACACATCGACGCAGGAGAGGTCCCCTATATCAATAGCTCACCGAGCACTTCGTGCTCACGTGAGCTAACAATATTGATTTCAATAATTTTTCCAACACAGCGAACTACTGTTTATTTCCTAATAAACTCTCCCGGGGGCCTTACATTTTCCCAAGGGGGCGGTTTAATAAGAGTTCAGTTATGATCATTCTGTCATATATACCATTATAAAGAAAATAGTATGACAGTGTAGCTCATTCTGCGTTTTGCATTGAGTGTTCAAAGCAAAATGAGGGCATTTAAAACAGGAAGGGTTAGGTATTATTAAAAATAGGGGGTGGGCGTTACAGTAAACAATAGCACCTGTGTTATTATTTAAATTTATTATACATGTACGACAGAAATACGATACTGACAAATTTACAATTTTCGTACGACAACCGTGAAACGATAAAACACAAATACACCACCAAGTGTCACGAAAACTGTTTATAATATCGTCGGATGTCCTTTAGTTTTGCACACGTCCGTTTGCTTCAAAAGCTAAGCGCCGACTAAATGATTTTGGCGGCAAATTATCCCGCATTACGCATGGGCAAACCGGCTTGCACGTGACATTGAACAGTCAAACTGATCACAAGTAAAACCGGCCACGTTTTAGACCTCTCGACATTATATTTTGTATCACGACCGCGGAACCAGTCTAGCTTGGCCGGCCTCAAATATGTTTGCAGGCTACAGCAAGCGTCTGAAAGAAGTTATATCTACTTCACATATTTTCTTCTTTTATATTGATATGTACTTAATATGCACTATTCATATTTTATTACACGTCTTATAAATAATTACAACAACATTTCCGTGTTTATTATTATTATTATTATTATTATTATGTTTTGAGTCACATACTTGCTCAATCGGTCAATTGTCGATAGTTTACCGAAATGTCTACAAAAAGAATACAATATATGACACATTATATTTATTGTGTTTATCCCATTTAAAGAGGTGCATTTTAAGCACATGGGTCATCATATAAAATAGGCTCTATCTTATACTGATTGAACATTAGTCATGTATTAAAATGAAAAGCCAACACAGTTAAGCATTCTGAATTGGGTTGTTTCGACGACATGTTTTAAAGTGTGTATGTACGATCTTTCATTTCAATTATTTTCAAAGAAGCAGATGAAAGTGACAATAGAACTCGAAAGCAGACAGATAAACATAAACATGACGAAGGAAACTCTAAAATATGGAAAAAAAATCTACAAATACGAGTGTCGACTTTTGCATCATTTATGAGTGTTGTGTAAGTTGACCTAAAATAACCGTCAAGTCCACGTAATATTCATGTACATGCATTGGAGTTTCCGGCTGTACAGAGAACCACTCAAGGAACATTGAAATCCTATCAGTGATTTCTGGTGGCCATGTTTTTCAACAGAGCGGGACCATTTGAGCTGATGTGGTGGATAATCACACATGGACGATTTCTGTGAAGTTATTTGGAAATCCAAGCGGTGGTTTCTGACACGTAGATTGTCACAATTTCTATATCAGGTAAAATAGACCCACCTGGCGGCCTTGATTTCAACGGACCAAAACCATTTAAGCAAAGCACTCATTAAAATGTCTGTGAAATCATAAAGAAATCCAAGCAATTGTTTCTGACAAGAAGATTCTCAAAGTTTCAATATCGTAATACAGAGAAAACTGTCAATAATGCCACTCAGTGGTTCCGACTGAAACTGTCGGTTAAGAAAGTTTGTCGGATAAACAGGTTTTCTTATGAAGCGTGTTAAGAAGTACAATGTATAATAAAGTTTTGATAACAACACTATACGATATTACTTAACCATTATTACAGTTGTTTCGGAAATGGGTTTTTTTCAACAGACCTGAACCATTAGAGAATCTTTGGTAGAGATCCACAAAAAACACACAATATTTCTGTGTAATTATCTGAAAATCTAGTTAGGGGGTTAGGTGTTTGGGAGGAAAAATCGTTTGTTTGCATATATAGCCCTGGCATTCATCGTGTGCAGCGGGACGAAACCATTTGAACAACTGTGGCGTAGATCCACCCAAGGAACATTTCTGTGACGTTTCATTAAAGAAAGCACGCACGACGGACGACCAGCCATGGCAAAAGCTTTGGCCAGAGGCGCTTAAATCTAGGACCTTTATCGATGACCTCCATATTGAAATGTTAAAGCAAATATTTCGATTTGCATTTTCCATCGTATCACATTAATGAGAAGTCGACGAAAATTCTAGAAAATGGTAACCTACTAGTATTGCCCTATACTATAACTTCTGCCCGGAACGGTATCGATCTAAACGCATCGTGTAATATAAATTTGCAAACAGGTTGAGTAGAATGGATACATGTATGCGATGACCTGTCATGATGAACATATTATGACATGTATGACTCGTCTGTGAAATCTAAATCTGGTCGATCGGTTTAAACAGCAGCATACAGGGCTGAACTCCTACACAAACGTGCGTATAAATGGTAGCGCAAACATCTTAATAAAAGAATGTGATAACATGTATAAGAAAACCCTTAAAACTGCTATTTGATTGAGATGTCTGTGCCTTTTGCCTGAATGAAATAAGTAATATTAGATTTACATATGCATTTCACTCAGCTTATTCAATAGCTGTCCGAGGCATTTCAAGAAGTACGTATTTTTTCCAGATGATAGCTCAAAACGGAAACGTTTGTTGTGCGTATACTCAAATTCAGGCTAAGGACGCCTGTGCAAACCGTTGTAGAATACTATACAATTGTTATCATTCTAACATAATACTCGCTTTTTTTTCGGCCTATCTGCTTAACCCAACTTTTGAACTTCTTGAATATCCAAATGTCGTGCAAATTTCCCGCAGTCCCGAATGAATAAATCCTAACATTCCATCGGCTAATTTGCCATAAATTCCCACCACACTGGTCATAAATGAGTAGGGGCAACATCCCAACAATATAGCAGACGAATTCGTTCAGGTTTGAAATACTTAAGGCAAATTCATTAATGGAATAACAGTTCGCACAAAATAAGAGCTTTCGTGAATGCGCAACGCTATTGAAATGATTTGACATTACATTTGACATGTTAAAAAGCAATAAATTTGATGTTTTGTATATGAACACACTTTTTCCATTTCAGTGTTTTCTTTTATATTCGTACAGAATAGATACAGCGATTCTATAAATATAAATTGTATCTCAGACGCTCGCTCGCCTGTCCGGTTAGCGCAGTGGTTGGTACACTTGCTTCTCATCTAGGCGTCCCGGGTTCGCTTCCCACTCCCGGCGCGTGTGAGTTTGGTTGGTGGTCTCCATACCGGACAGGTGGGGTTTCCTCCGGGTACTCCGGTTTCCCCCCACAGCACAAGACAACACCAAAATTAAAACATCTTTCACTTAAAAATAAATGGCTGGAAATTGCAGCTATGATTCAAAATTCGTCCTAACGTTCGTGAGTCTCTAGTAAATTAATTAGGCAGGAGTGCTGGGACACACTCTGGGCCCCTACATAATGCAGCCTCAGGCGCGGAAGGACCTCATAAACTTCGAAATATTCACGACGCTCGCTCGCCTGCAGGTCAGTATAGGGTCGAACTGACAGTGTACAGTTGAAAAACGAGTTGCAACGATTTGGCAATGTCTCGATTCGATTCGATTTAGATACTCAACATCATTTAGTTGAATATTTCGATTCGATTCATACGGTAAATTTCCTTTTACAAGTGTGTTTTACGTATTTATGAGTCATGTCTTGCACTATAGTAAATATTTATATTTGTTATCATTAATGTCATTGTATTTGGGTAATGTCAGCGTACGTTTCTTATATCAATATAAATACCGCAAAGAACAATGGAAAAATGGGTGATAATGTTTCAAAAATAGATTAATATAACAGCAACATGATGAAATGAGCAATTAACATGATTTGTCTGCACAAACACCATAATGTTAATACTTTTGTCATTAAACTGTACACGGTTTAATGACAAATCATCTATAAATATATATAAAAAAAGAATCGAATCGAAATTGGTTTTGCATCGACTATCAAATCGAGTCATTCACAATCGATTGACCGATGAATCGAAAGAATCGTTGCAGCTCTACTTGAAAATATCATTGTCGACATCAGTGGCGTAGCTTCCTTTAGGCACTATAGGCACGTGCCTATACATTTGTTCCAGAGATAAACAAGTTAAATATGCCCAAAATGCAATACACACAAGAGGTGGGATGGGGGTGAGGGGATCTTTCTTGGCTGTCTTGATACTTTATTGTTTAACGAGTCGATTACGTCAATATGATATAAATTTCATGAAACACACGCATATTTTACAATTACTTTGTAGAGTCGGGGTTTAGCTGAAGTTAGTTGTTTGTAGCCACATAAGAGTATAAACACTCCTTGCCTAAGTTATCGCTGACATCGTCATTTTGTAGATTCCGCCAAACATTTTCCAACCTCCGAGCAGAGATTTGACTGGTATCGAGCATAGCTCTAATCAAATCCCTGCCGACAAAACAAACCACGTGATGATGATCGATTTAAATCTTCAAGATATTATTTATGATTTTAATTAGTTATTTTCTTTTTCTGTTTTCATTATTGACTGCAAACACTATATAAAAAGTCTAATTATGAAGAAAATTGCACTGGGTTGCATTAAATAAGTAAAAGTTACAAATACGTAATCCTTCCAGATTTGGAAGGATTTTACTTGTGATTGCAGTGGTTATCGTTAACCGATAGGGGAGGTAACCGCTGCGAGGAGTTTGTATATTTTCTAAACCCAAGCGACGCCCCTGGACATACATGCAATCTTTACACCACAACGAGATTTATCCCGCCATAAATATTTTTACATATTTAGGCGCGTGTATGCTTCGAACAGAAATGTACTAGTTAATACAGTTTCTTGTCGTGTATGTACAGGTTATTCGACGTATATATTACCGTTTACGCATCATGTTCCGTGATGCTAATTAATATATTGTTTTAGTATTGTTTTACTACTTTAAGTAATTTTTAGTATTTGAGTATTGTATGCCAGTCGGATCTAGTCTAAGATACATTGTTTTGAAAATTTATGCTGGAAGTTTAATTTACATTATTTATTTGCAAAATTACCACAGACGCCGAATATCTTTTTTAAAGATATTTCTTGTTATAGACAAAGATTAAAATTATGGTTGTTGAACTACCCAATAAACAACGCAAAAAAGTCCAGATTCTGAGCGGAGTATAATAAACAAGAGCTGCCAGAGGACAGCGCGCTCGACTATTCGAAGTATTTCAGTTGGTACATATTTTGGAAAGTGGAAGGGGCATACATTTGTTGAAATACAAAACTGAGTTTATAGTGGGGCAATTATTTCATCAAAAGTATTCCAAGTTTCAAGTGAAAACCTTATGTAGTTTATTGGGGATTGTTGAACCTATGAAGTTTGGAAGTTACCAGACATTGGAGTAAAAAAATTTAACATGAAAATATATGTGAACAAGATTCTGTGTTTAATAAACACACATGCCCCCGGCTGGTGCTGAATAGCCCATTTCTTAGTCCAAATTAGGTCAAGGTCAAAGTGAGGTTGGATGATATGGGTGGATTGGGAACGGTCATAAGTAACAACTGTGTAAGTATCCAAGTATTGTAGTAAGCGGTGTTGGTGCTAGACGAAACGGTAACATCTACTTAACCTTGTCACAGATGGAAGGACGGAAGGACGGACGGAAGGACGGACAGGACAATCACTATATGCCTCCCGCATCAAGATGCCGGGGGCATGAAAAAGTCATAACTCTTGCAAAATACAAAACTGATTTATGGGGAATGTAGCTCTTGATGTTGGAGTGGATGACAAAAGTGCATCCGAAGCTTCAAGTGAATAACTTATTTAGTTTCAAGCTATAAGACTTCTGAATATAAACTTTAAATGGAAAATCTATGCAAAAAGGGGGCATAACTCTGTCAAAATACAAAACAGATATACACAATGTTGCTCATGACACTGGAGTTGATGACAAATGTATATTCCAAGTTTCAAGTGAATACCTTACGTAGTTTTGCAGTTGAAAACTTTTGAATATAAACTTTAACCAGAAAATCTATTTGAAAAAGGGGTATAACTCTGTCAAAATACAAAACAGAGTTATGGGGAAAGTTGCGCCTGGTACTGGAGTTGATGACAAAAGTTCACTCCAAAGTTCAAGTGAATGACCTATGTACATGTAGTTTTGAAGTTACAAAACTTTGGAATATAAACTTTAACCAGAAAATCTACGTGAAAAAGAGGCATAACTCTGTCAAAATACAAAACATAGTTATGGGGAATATTGCCCCTGGACACTGAAGTTGATGAAAAAATGTATATTCCAAGTTTAAGTGAATAACTTATGTAGTTTTGAAGTTACAAAACTTTTAAATAAACATTTTAACCAGAAAATCGATGTAAAAAAGGGGCATAACTCTGTCAAAATACAAAACAGAGTTATGGGGAATGATGCCCCTGACACTGGAGTTGATGACAATAGTATATTCCAAGTTTCAAGTGAATAACTTATGTAGTTTTAAAGTTACAAAACTGTTGAATAACAAGAGCCATCAGAGGACAGCGCGCTGTACTATTCGAAGTATTTCAGTTGGTACATAGTTTGGATAGTGGAAGGGGCATAAATTTGTTAAAATACATAAGTTTTAAGTGAAGCCTTGTATAGTTTATAAATTTTTGGAACAAAAACTTTAACAACAAAGTCTATGTAAAAAGTGGGCTAACTCTGTCAAAATACAAAACAGATTTATGGTTAATTTTGCCCCTGATATTAGAGTTTATGACAAAGGTTAGTTCCAAGTTTCAAGTGAATAACTTATGTAGTTTTGGAGTTACAAAACTGTTGAATATAAACTCTAACCAAAAAATCTATTTGAAAAAAGGGCATAACTCTGTCAAAATACAAAACAGAGTTATGGGTAATGTTGACCCTGATACTAATGTTGATGACAAAGGTTAGTTCCAAGTTTCAAGTGAATAACTTATGTAGTTTAGAAGTTACCAAACTTTGAATATAAACTTTAAACAGAAAATCTAAGTGAAAAGGGAGCATAACTCTGTCAAAATACAAAACAGAGTTATTGGTAATATTGCCCCTGATACTAGAGTTGATGACAAAGGTTAGTTGAAAGTTTCAAGTGAATAACTTATGTAGTTTTGAAGTTACACAACTTTTGAATATAAACTTTAACCAGAAAATCAATGTGAACAAAGGGCATAAGTCTGTCAAAATAGAGTGATGGGGAGTGTTCACACCGATACTGGAGTTGATGACAAAGGTATATTACAAGTTCAATTGAATACCTTTTCTAGTATTGAAGTTAAAAAACTTTTGAATATAAACTTGAATCAGAAAATATATGTGAAAAAGGGGCATAACTCTGTCAGAATACACAACAGAGATATAGGGAATATTGCCCTTGATACTGGAGTTGATAACAAAGGTTAGTTCCAAGTTTCAAGTGAATAACTTATGTAGATTTGAAGTTACCAAACTTTTGAATATAAACTTCAGCCAGAAAATATAAATGAAAAAGGGGCATAACTCTGTCAAAATACAAAACAGAGTTATTGGTAATATTGCCCCTGATACTAGAGTTGATGACAAAGGTTAGTTCAAAGTTTCAAGTGCATAACTTATGTAGTTTTGAAGTCACACAACTTTTGAATATAAACTTTAACCAGAAAATCAATGTGAACAAAGGGCATAAGTCTGTCAAAATAGAGTGATGGGGAGTGTTCACACCGATACTGGAGTTGATGACAAAGGTATATTCCAAGTTTCAAGTGAACAACTTGAGTAGTTTTGAAGTTACAAGACTTTTGAATAAAAACTTTAACCAAATTCAGACGTGGACGCCTACGCCGACGCCAACGCCGGGGGTAGTAGTAAAGCTCATCTATTCTTCGAATAGTCGAGCTAAAAATGAAGTCTCTATCCAGAATAATGTCCAATTTTGCATATTTTTTTCACAAACAAAGGGCAATAACTCTGGTGTTTCCGGTCCGATCTTGCTTATATTCGCCTTCAACTGTAATCTCACTGTAATAGACAAATTGTTCAAGATTGGTGAAGATTGGATGAAAAATGAAGTCTCTATCCTGAATAAATGTCCATTTTTGCGTATTTTTTTAATAAACAAAGGGAAATAACTCTGGTGTTTGAAACACGATCTCGCCCATTTTTGGCGTCAGCTGAGATCTGATGCTCATACACAAACTGAAAGTTTGGTTAAGATTGGATGGAAAATAAAGTCTATATGCACGAAAAAGGGGCAATAACTCTAGTGTAACTGGTGTGATCTGACCCAATAACAATCCCATCCGAGATTTTACGGTCGTACACAAACTGTGCAAGTTTGGTTAAGATTGGATAAAAAGTGAAGTCTCCAGCGTGAATACAAACCCAATTGTTGACGGCACACATCGACGCAGGAGAGGTCCCCTATATCAATAGCTCACCGAGCACTTCGTGCTCACGTGAGCTAACAATATTGATTTCAATAATTTTTCCAACACAGCGAACTACTGTTTATTTCCTAATAAACTCTCCCGGGGGCCTTACATTTTCCCAAGGGGGCGGTTTAATAAGAGTTCAGTTATGATCATTCTGTCATATATACCATTATAAAGAAAATAGTATGACAGTGTAGCTCATTCTGCGTTTTGCATTGAGTGTTCAAAGCAAAATGAGGGCATTTAAAACAGGAAGGGTTAGGTATTATTAAAAATAGGGGGTGGGCGTTACAGTAAACAATAGCACCTGTGTTATTATTTAAATTTATTATACATGTACGACAGAAATACGATACTGACAAACTTACAATTTTCGTACGACAACCGTGAAACGATAAAACACAAATACACCACCAAGTGTCACGAAAACTGTTTATAATATCGTCGGATGTCCTTTAGTTTTGCACACGTCCGTTTGCTTCAAAAGCTAAGCGCCGACTAAATGATTTTGGCGGCAAATTATCCCGCATTACGCATGGGCAAACCGGCTTGCACGTGACATTGAACAGTCAAACTGATCACAAGTAAAACCGGCCACGTTTTAGACCTCTCGACATTATATTTTGTATCACGACCGCGGAACCAGTCTAGCTTGGCCGGCCTCAAATATGTTTGCAGGCTACAGCAAGCGTCTGAAAGAAGTTATATCTACTTCACATATTTTCTTCTTTTATATTGATATGTACTTAATATGCACTATTCATATTTTATTACACGTCTTATAAATAATTACAACAACATTTCCGTGTTTATTATTATTATTATTATTATTATTATGTTTTGAGTCACATACTTGCTCAATCGGTCAATTGTCGATAGTTTACCGAAATGTCTACAAAAAGAATACAATATATGACACATTATATTTATTGTGTTTATCCCATTTAAAGAGGTGCATTTTAAGCACATGGGTCATCATATAAAATAGGCTCTATCTTATACTGATTGAACATTAGTCATGTATTAAAATGAAAAGCCAACACAGTTAAGCATTCTGAATTGGGTTGTTTCGACGACATGTTTTAAAGTGTGTATGTACGATCTTTCATTTCAATTATTTTCAAAGAAGCAGATGAAAGTGACAATAGAACTCGAAAGCAGACAGATAAACATAAACATGACGAAGGAAACTCTAAAATATGGAAAAAAAATCTACAAATACGAGTGTCGACTTTTGCATCATTTATGAGTGTTGTGTAAGTTGACCTAAAATAACCGTCAAGTCCACGTAATATTCATGTACATGCATTGGAGTTTCCGGCTGTACAGAGAACCACTCAAGGAACATTGAAATCCTATCAGTGATTTCTGGTGGCCATGTTTTTCAACAGAGCGGGACCATTTGAGCTGATGTGGTGGATAATCACACATGGACGATTTCTGTGAAGTTATTTGGAAATCCAAGCGGTGGTTTCTGACACGTAGATTGTCACAATTTCTATATCAGGTAAAATAGACCCACCTGGCGGCCTTGATTTCAACGGACCAAAACCATTTAAGCAAAGCACTCATTAAAATGTCTGTGAAATCATAAAGAAATCCAAGCAATTGTTTCTGACAAGAAGATTCTCAAAGTTTCAATATCGTAATACAGAGAAAACTGTCAATAATGCCACTCAGTGGTTCCGACTGAAACTGTCGGTTAAGAAAGTTTGTCGGATAAACAGGTTTTCTTATGAAGCGTGTTAAGAAGTACAATGTATAATAAAGTTTTGATAACAACACTATACGATATTACTTAACCATTATTACAGTTGTTTCGGAAATGGGTTTTTTTCAACAGACCTGAACCATTAGAGAATCTTTGGTAGAGATCCACAAAAAACACACAATATTTCTGTGTAATTATCTGAAAATCTAGTTAGGGGGTTAGGTGTTTGGGAGGAAAAATCGTTTGTTTGCATATATAGCCCTGGCATTCATCGTGTGCAGCGGGACGAAACCATTTGAACAACTGTGGCGTAGATCCACCCAAGGAACATTTCTGTGACGTTTCATTAAAGAAAGCACGCACGACGGACGACCAGCCATGGCAAAAGCTTTGGCCAGAGGCGCTTAAATCTAGGACCTTTATCGATGACCTCCATATTGAAATGTTAAAGCAAATATTTCGATTTGCATTTTCCATCGTATCACATTAATGAGAAGTCGACGAAAATTCTAGAAAATGGTAACCTACTAGTATTGCCCTATACTATAACTTCTGCCCGGAACGGTATCGATCTAAACGCATCGTGTAATATAAATTTGCAAACAGGTTGAGTAGAATGGATACATGTATGCGATGACCTGTCATGATGAACATATTATGACATGTATGACTCGTCTGTGAAATCTAAATCTGGTCGATCGGTTTAAACAGCAGCATACAGGGCTGAACTCCTACACAAACGTGCGTATAAATGGTAGCGCAAACATCTTAATAAAAGAATGTGATAACATGTATAAGAAAACCCTTAAAACTGCTATTTGATTGAGATGTCTGTGCCTTTTGCCTGAATGAAATAAGTAATATTAGATTTACATATGCATTTCACTCAGCTTATTCAATAGCTGTCCGAGGCATTTCAAGAAGTACGTATTTTTTCCAGATGATAGCTCAAAACGGAAACGTTTGTTGTGCGTATACTCAAATTCAGGCTAAGGACGCCTGTGCAAACCGTTGTAGAATACTATACAATTGTTATCATTCTAACATAATACTCGCTTTTTTTTCGGCCTATCTGCTTAACCCAACTTTTGAACTTCTTGAATATCCAAATGTCGTGCAAATTTCCCGCAGTCCCGAATGAATAAATCCTAACATTCCATCGGCTAATTTGCCATAAATTCCCACCACACTGGTCATAAATGAGTAGGGGCAACATCCCAACAATATAGCAGACGAATTCGTTCAGGTTTGAAATACTTAAGGCAAATTCATTAATGGAATAACAGTTCGCACAAAATAAGAGCTTTCGTGAATGCGCAACGCTATTGAAATGATTTGACATTACATTTGACATGTTAAAAAGCAATAAATTTGATGTTTTGTATATGAACACACTTTTTCCATTTCAGTGTTTTCTTTTATATTCGTACAGAATAGATACAGCGATTCTATAAATATAAATTGTATCTCAGACGCTCGCTCGCCTGTCCGGTTAGCGCAGTGGTTGGTACACTTGCTTCTCATCTAGGCGTCCCGGGTTCGCTTCCCACTCCCGGCGCGTGTGAGTTTGGTTGGTGGTCTCCATACCGGACAGGTGGGGTTTCCTCCGGGTACTCCGGTTTCCCCCCACAGCACAAGACAACACCAAAATTAAAACATCTTTCACTTAAAAATAAATGGCTGGAAATTGCAGCTATGATTCAAAATTCGTCCTAACGTTCGTGAGTCTCTAGTAAATTAATTAGGCAGGAGTGCTGGGACACACTCTGGGCCCCTACATAATGCAGCCTCAGGCGCGGAAGGACCTCATAAACTTCGAAATATTCACGACGCTCGCTCGCCTGCAGGTCAGTATAGGGTCGAACTGACAGTGTACAGTTGAAAAACGAGTTGCAACGATTTGGCAATGTCTCGATTCGATTCGATTTAGATACTCAACATCATTTAGTTGAATATTTCGATTCGATTCATACGGTAAATTTCCTTTTACAAGTGTGTTTTACGTATTTATGAGTCATGTCTTGCACTATAGTAAATATTTATATTTGTTATCATTAATGTCATTGTATTTGGGTAATGTCAGCGTACGTTTCTTATATCAATATAAATACCGCAAAGAACAATGGAAAAATGGGTGATAATGTTTCAAAAATAGATTAATATAACAGCAACATGATGAAATGAGCAATTAACATGATTTGTCTGCACAAACACCATAATGTTAATACTTTTGTCATTAAACTGTACACGGTTTAATGACAAATCATCTATAAATATATATAAAAAAAGAATCGAATCGAAATTGGTTTTGCATCGACTATCAAATCGAGTCATTCACAATCGATTGACCGATGAATCGAAAGAATCGTTGCAGCTCTACTTGAAAATATCATTGTCGACATCAGTGGCGTAGCTTCCTTTAGGCACTATAGGCACGTGCCTATACATTTGTTCCAGAGATAAACAAGTTAAATATGCCCAAAATGCAATACACACAAGAGGTGGGATGGGGGTGAGGGGATCTTTCTTGGCTGTCTTGATACTTTATTGTTTAACGAGTCGATTACGTCAATATGATATAAATTTCATGAAACACACGCATATTTTACAATTACTTTGTAGAGTCGGGGTTTAGCTGAAGTTAGTTGTTTGTAGCCACATAAGAGTATAAACACTCCTTGCCTAAGTTATCGCTGACATCGTCATTTTGTAGATTCCGCCAAACATTTTCCAACCTCCGAGCAGAGATTTGACTGGTATCGAGCATAGCTCTAATCAAATCCCTGCCGACAAAACAAACCACGTGATGATGATCGATTTAAATCTTCAAGATATTATTTATGATTTTAATTAGTTATTTTCTTTTTCTGTTTTCATTATTGACTGCAAACACTATATAAAAAGTCTAATTATGAAGAAAATTGCACTGGGTTGCATTAAATAAGTAAAAGTTACAAATACGTAATCCTTCCAGATTTGGAAGGATTTTACTTGTGATTGCAGTGGTTATCGTTAACCGATAGGGGAGGTAACCGCTGCGAGGAGTTTGTATATTTTCTAAACCCAAGCGACGCCCCTGGACATACATGCAATCTTTACACCACAACGAGATTTATCCCGCCATAAATATTTTTACATATTTAGGCGCGTGTATGCTTCGAACAGAAATGTACTAGTTAATACAGTTTCTTGTCGTGTATGTACAGGTTATTCGACGTATATATTACCGTTTACGCATCATGTTCCGTGATGCTAATTAATATATTGTTTTAGTATTGTTTTACTACTTTAAGTAATTTTTAGTATTTGAGTATTGTATGCCAGTCGGATCTAGTCTAAGATACATTGTTTTGAAAATTTATGCTGGAAGTTTAATTTACATTATTTATTTGCAAAATTACCACAGACGCCGAATATCTTTTTTAAAGATATTTCTTGTTATAGACAAAGATTAAAATTATGGTTGTTGAACTACCCAATAAACAACGCAAAAAAGTCCAGATTCTGAGCGGAGTATAATAAACAAGAGCTGCCAGAGGACAGCGCGCTCGACTATTCGAAGTATTTCAGTTGGTACATATTTTGGAAAGTGGAAGGGGCATACATTTGTTGAAATACAAAACTGAGTTTATAGTGGGGCAATTATTTCATCAAAAGTATTCCAAGTTTCAAGTGAAAACCTTATGTAGTTTATTGGGGATTGTTGAACCTATGAAGTTTGGAAGTTACCAGACATTGGAGTAAAAAAATTTAACATGAAAATATATGTGAACAAGATTCTGTGTTTAATAAACACACATGCCCCCGGCTGGTGCTGAATAGCCCATTTCTTAGTCCAAATTAGGTCAAGGTCAAAGTGAGGTTGGATGATATGGGTGGATTGGGAACGGTCATAAGTAACAACTGTGTAAGTATCCAAGTATTGTAGTAAGCGGTGTTGGTGCTAGACGAAACGGTAACATCTACTTAACCTTGTCACAGATGGAAGGACGGAAGGACGGACGGAAGGACGGACAGGACAATCACTATATGCCTCCCGCATCAAGATGCCGGGGGCATGAAAAAGTCATAACTCTTGCAAAATACAAAACTGATTTATGGGGAATGTAGCTCTTGATGTTGGAGTGGATGACAAAAGTGCATCCGAAGCTTCAAGTGAATAACTTATTTAGTTTCAAGCTATAAGACTTCTGAATATAAACTTTAAATGGAAAATCTATGCAAAAAGGGGGCATAACTCTGTCAAAATACAAAACAGATATACACAATGTTGCTCATGACACTGGAGTTGATGACAAATGTATATTCCAAGTTTCAAGTGAATACCTTACGTAGTTTTGCAGTTGAAAACTTTTGAATATAAACTTTAACCAGAAAATCTATTTGAAAAAGGGGTATAACTCTGTCAAAATACAAAACAGAGTTATGGGGAAAGTTGCGCCTGGTACTGGAGTTGATGACAAAAGTTCACTCCAAAGTTCAAGTGAATGACCTATGTACATGTAGTTTTGAAGTTACAAAACTTTGGAATATAAACTTTAACCAGAAAATCTACGTGAAAAAGAGGCATAACTCTGTCAAAATACAAAACATAGTTATGGGGAATATTGCCCCTGGACACTGAAGTTGATGAAAAAATGTATATTCCAAGTTTAAGTGAATAACTTATGTAGTTTTGAAGTTACAAAACTTTTAAATAAACATTTTAACCAGAAAATCGATGTAAAAAAGGGGCATAACTCTGTCAAAATACAAAACAGAGTTATGGGGAATGATGCCCCTGACACTGGAGTTGATGACAATAGTATATTCCAAGTTTCAAGTGAATAACTTATGTAGTTTTAAAGTTACAAAACTGTTGAATAACAAGAGCCATCAGAGGACAGCGCGCTGTACTATTCGAAGTATTTCAGTTGGTACATAGTTTGGATAGTGGAAGGGGCATAAATTTGTTAAAATACATAAGTTTTAAGTGAAGCCTTGTATAGTTTATAAATTTTTGGAACAAAAACTTTAACAACAAAGTCTATGTAAAAAGTGGGCTAACTCTGTCAAAATACAAAACAGATTTATGGTTAATTTTGCCCCTGATATTAGAGTTTATGACAAAGGTTAGTTCCAAGTTTCAAGTGAATAACTTATGTAGTTTTGGAGTTACAAAACTGTTGAATATAAACTCTAACCAAAAAATCTATTTGAAAAAAGGGCATAACTCTGTCAAAATACAAAACAGAGTTATGGGTAATGTTGACCCTGATACTAATGTTGATGACAAAGGTTAGTTCCAAGTTTCAAGTGAATAACTTATGTAGTTTAGAAGTTACCAAACTTTGAATATAAACTTTAAACAGAAAATCTAAGTGAAAAGGGAGCATAACTCTGTCAAAATACAAAACAGAGTTATTGGTAATATTGCCCCTGATACTAGAGTTGATGACAAAGGTTAGTTGAAAGTTTCAAGTGAATAACTTATGTAGTTTTGAAGTTACACAACTTTTGAATATAAACTTTAACCAGAAAATCAATGTGAACAAAGGGCATAAGTCTGTCAAAATAGAGTGATGGGGAGTGTTCACACCGATACTGGAGTTGATGACAAAGGTATATTACAAGTTCAATTGAATACCTTTTCTAGTATTGAAGTTAAAAAACTTTTGAATATAAACTTGAATCAGAAAATATATGTGAAAAAGGGGCATAACTCTGTCAGAATACACAACAGAGATATAGGGAATATTGCCCTTGATACTGGAGTTGATAACAAAGGTTAGTTCCAAGTTTCAAGTGAATAACTTATGTAGATTTGAAGTTACCAAACTTTTGAATATAAACTTCAGCCAGAAAATATAAATGAAAAAGGGGCATAACTCTGTCAAAATACAAAACAGAGTTATTGGTAATATTGCCCCTGATACTAGAGTTGATGACAAAGGTTAGTTCAAAGTTTCAAGTGCATAACTTATGTAGTTTTGAAGTCACACAACTTTTGAATATAAACTTTAACCAGAAAATCAATGTGAACAAAGGGCATAAGTCTGTCAAAATAGAGTGATGGGGAGTGTTCACACCAATACTGGAGTTGATGACAAAGGTATATTCCAAGTTTCAACTGAATACCTTTTCTAGTATTGAAGTTACAAAACTTTTGAATATAAACTTGAATCAGAAAATATATGTGAAAAAGGGGCATAACTCTGTCAAAATACAAAACAGAGTTATAGGGAATATTGCCCTTGATACTGGAGTTGATGACAACGGTTAGTTCCAAGTTTCAAGTGAATAACTTATGTAGATTTGAAGTTACCAAACTTTTGAATATAAACTTCAACCAGAAAATATAAGTGAAAAAGGGGCATAACTCTGTCAAAATACAAAACAGAGTTATGGGGAATCAAGCCCCTGACACTGGAGTCGATGACAAAGGTATATTCCAAGTTTCAAGTGAATAACTTATGTAGTTTTGAAGCTACAAAACTTTTGAATATAAACTTTAACCAGAAAATCTAAGTGAAAAAGGGGCATAACTCTGTCAAAATACAAAATAGAGTTATGGGGAATATTGCCCCTGACACTGGAGTTGATGACAAAGGTATATTCCAAGTTTCAAGTGAATACCTTATGTAGTTTTGAAGTTACAAGACTTTTGAATAAAAACTTTAACCAAATTCAGACGCGGACGCCGACGCCTACGCCGGGGGTAATAGGAAAGCTCACCTATTCTTCGAATAGTCGAGCTAAAAATAGTTCCAATTACAATTGCAAAAAATATATGTCAAATCATGTTAGAATGGAAATAATTTTCGCATTCTCGTAACGATAAATCGAAATGACATTTGAATGACATTGACCAAACATGGTGATAAATTAGTTACGAACTTATGAGTAACACATTACAGGTGCGCTATGTCCCAAACTTGCTCATAAGACTTACACAAAACTATTGAATTCCCTTGGCCTAGTGAGTAGTTTTGGCAATCGTGATACATCGACTATCTCCGGAATGCTCAGTAAGATAGATTTATTTTTAGAATCGTCTGTGTATCCAGAGTGCGGTGGTTAACCAACACACCACTCCACTGACTTTTAGGAGACGGCACACACAAGCTATTGAATTTCGCTTGACGTGGGCGTGAACTCTTTGTTTACCTGCACTCCACTGACCTAGTTTCGACGCGTCCGCGGCAAATCAATTCTTGACTGCGCTGACTACGGATACGATTTAAAGGTACTGAAGCTTTGTTAATTTATTTAGTTGGTTGTATTTGTAAACCATTATTGAAATGCAAAGCAAGCACAGTTTGCTTTTGATGTACATGGTAAGTAAAATAAATCATGTGTTTAATTTCTCATTAAGTGAATGCAACCTGGAAAGAGTAGAAATGAAATTTGCATTGGCGGTGATTTTCTATAAATCACTGGGATGAATGATTTACTAAGGCAAAGTAAAAGTTTGGAGCGATATTTTATATTAGTTCTTAGCAAACAAAGTTTAAAACTGCGTTTACAAATTACAGCTAACAAATATAAGTACACAAATACATGTACAATGCAAAAGACATTATTAGTAAATGGATAATTGAATCTCTGGGCATTCTATAACTATTATATAATATTTTTGGGATCGTTTATTTGCGTTAGGAAACTAACTAAGGTCATATTATTGTAATTCTTATTTAGTACTTTATTATAGATTGTGCAAACACACACAAATTATGTAGATATAAAAGAAACCGAAAGCACAAACCTCGATACTATATGCGTGTTGATGAAATAGCAATATATTTCATTTCACTGAATGCAAATTTTGTCCTAACCACGTTATTTTGACTTTACCACACCCAAACATTATTTAGCGAGTATGTCATAAGATACATGTGCTCAGCAAAAATAACTGCAAGTTACTTGACACGTTAGGTGTAAGAGCATTATTTGAAAAGAACTTAACCTGAATTCACAGTAGATTTATGCATGCCGAATAAACCCATAACACAAAATCGTTTAAATTCGTGCGATTAAACTATATACTAAAATCGTGAAACCTTTTGCATTTCTCTCTCTCTCTCTCTCTCTCTCCCTCTCTCTCCCTCTCTCTCTCTCTCTCTCTCTCTCTCCCTCTCTCCCTCCCTCTCCCTCTCTCTCTCTCTCTCTCTCCCTCTCTCTCCCCCTCCCCCTCTCTCTCTCTCTCTCTCTCTCTCTCTCTCTCTCTCTCTCTATATATATATATATACATATACGAGTTAACTATTTTTTCGCTAAATTGCTATTAGTGGTTTCTCTTTGTCAGTCAGATTAACAGCGTACGGGTTGAAATACTGCAAATTGCCCTGTCATTGGCAACCAATATAGCCATTCTTTTCAAAATTGTGTGTGTGGGCGACACACATTGAAGTTTCGAGCCTCATTGACTGAATAATAACGCTGTAAAGTTGGCCCGAAAATGGAGTGATCGTATTTAACATTCCACATGTCGCCTATTTGTCAGTAAACAAACCGGTAAAAACCCTTTCAAGCCGTAGTGTTAATATTAAACAAATCGGTCTAAACTCATTCAATCCCTATTATCAATAAAGATGGCTATTATAATTATTTCTCTATAAATGTATAAAATCGTGCTATACTGTAATAATCGATATAAAACTTCATCATATAATCACCACCATTACGTATATCATCATCATCTTCAACAACAACAACAACAACGCCACCATCATCATCAACATCATCAGCATCACTATTATCATTTGAACATCAACGTTTTTCCATAATACATACATGCATGTAGACGTTGTTCAAAAGTAATTTAAGTTTGTTTTATGAATTCATATGAATTTAGTTTCTTTTATTATCTTTTTAAGAAGTCGACGCAGTTATTTTGTTGTTCGCGTCTGGAAAGCCAGCAAGCAACAATGGTCGACTTCCGCGTGTCCTTCAACGTTGCAATGGTGATAGCCGCGGTGCTGGGCGAGCTGGTGAGCTTCGTGTTCTTCAACCACCACAGCGCCTGGGGGCGGCGCATCGGGGACCGCTACCTCATCACCGCCTTCGTCTGTCAGGCCGTCCTTGTGGTCATCCTGAAGTGGATCACAGAGTAAGTGTGGAGTTGCTGATAAAAATGTTAATTATGTGATCTAAACATGTATCGTTTAAACATATATCGATTTCAACATAACCACGACTGTTGACGTCTCCTTTACTGTGTATTGCTCATGTATTAATGTCAGGCATGCTTTGGGTGGTGAAATAACGTTTTCTGACTTGCCATGGCAAGTCAGTCAAACCTGTTAAAGTGCGCTGTGTGATTCATTCTAAGTACACTTCATGTATCAAAACTTATGTTTGTTTGTGTTATTGGACAAAACACTAGGCAGTTGTTTTACTTTTAATTACAAGAATTGTACATGGCCTTTATCATTATTGAAACCTACAAACTGCTTCACCAAGTGTATTATGTGTAAAAACAAATTGAAAATAAAACACCTGTAAATGTAGAGGTAAAATAATACACATATGAGATCGATACAATCGTCATAATATATTTATATTTTTTTTCTCGTTTCAGTCAGTATTTCAGCATCCACGGTTGGGAAGACAGCGCCATCTTGGCCGTAGGGCTGGCCCTCATTTACGCCACTCTTGAGGCGCCCCACGTTGTTCATGACCACAACAGCCTCTCGTACTTCTTTGCGCATGCGCTGCACAAATTCGCTGTTCTGTTTGTTATGATTTTTTCTCTACACCATTTTAAGCACTACTAATGATTAGGAATTTTCACAGACATGTATTGAACCTCATTAGTTTTGTATGAGTTTGCATTGACAGAAAAAAACATTTGATTTCTTACTCCTTTTATTATGTTTCGGATTTGAGCACTGAAACACTAGAACAAAAATAATGTACCTACTTTTACCTGCAATTTTATTTAAAAAACAAATATATGTTTCTTTTCATGTATATGTAGATTTCTTGATTTCGATTTATGTTCTGTTTTAATACAATGTACCGAAATAGTTGTGTAATAAAACTTTGAAACATAAAATTAGTTGTTAAATTGGTCAGTTTCTAATACTATAAAATACTTGTTTTCGTTTGAATATTTTGCACTGTACGAAAGAGACATTGTTCCATAGGCGTGTCTGTATCTATAACTGTCCGGTGCGAAGCATCTATAGTACACTTCACCTCAGACTAAGGACACGTTTGCAGTGGGATCTCGAACCTGCGACCATTGGGTTTTGAAGCCAGTGTATGGCCACTAGACCAAGGAACAATTTTATCTTCTTAATTATGTAGACAGCATAAAAGCAAATTTGCAAGCATAATACAGTGTCAATGTTTGAAAATTAATAGCGAAGTTAAAATTGAAAATCTCACTCTATGAACGTAAATGATGCACGTGTTACATTTTCAATCAGGTGAGTGTTGAATTGTTAAATATATGTATTTCGACTATGACCTTTCTATTCCCACATCCTTTCGAGGTACGTAGATACTGTTTGCTGAGAATAAAACACACTAATAAAAATGTTATTGAAGGGACAGTTTGACAGCATGATGTCCAATTTGTAGATTAAGGGGTTAGAAATACAAAAAAAAATCATTTAAAACTCGATCATGTCCATCAAGCCACATTTGGTAAATTTTGACTTTAAAGTAATTTTCGCATATATGAAAGTTTTAACTGAAATACGCATACATGTACAACGTCCATATTTTTCTGGTTTAAGCCGTTTCAAATGCATGTGGGTACTTTTTAAGTCGATTTAATGCACCAGTGTATTGTCAATGACCAACAACACCGTTAAAACAACGGACAAGTGCTTGTCCATGACTTTATTATTATGTATGTCCGTTGTGTATCATTTAATTTTTCAGATATGTCTCGAATGAAAAGAAAATAGTTTTTAACTGCAAAGAAAGGACAGGAAACCAAAAGGAAATATGCTGCAACAACACCTTCCAAAATAACTAAAATAAGAAAAGTACAAGCGAAACAGTTTGCAAAATTCACACAATTTCTCGACATCTCCCTTCAGATCCAACAAAAAGATTAGAAAAGAAAAAGTAAATTGTTTATATCTTAAATGAACATAATTCCACACCAGTGAGACATTAAATTTAAGGTCTCGCCTACAAAATAAAGGACAGATACTTATCCAGTTACTTAGTAACTGACCAATGCTGAAATTTTCAGATGTTTCCTATCATTTGGTTCAGTCTTCATTTTGATAGGAAAGCACTTATATTTTGCATTAATTTTGATCTGATTAATTAAAAGCATCCTGTATTATACTAACAAACACCAAACTGCTATTCCAAAATTAATGTTTACACAAATCCCGAGTTATGCACATAGTGTATATACCGATTTCAGAAAATTTAGTAAAATATCTTAATTTTGGAAGACAAAATATTAAATTCGCAATATTTAAGATAAAAAATCTGTATTTATGAGATAGAATTGTCACAATACAAATAACTAACACAAGTTTAATAAGAAATAACAATTATTTTCCATTATTCAGGTGGCCGAATATACAGGGGTAGCTGAATAGATAGGAAAGACGGATACCACTCATGAGTTTGCCTTCTATAGCCTTCAGTAAAACAATAGTATTGTCTTCAAAAAGTCGTTAAAATGGCATATTCAATAAATCTTTTAGTATCGATCCGGTATTTATTAATTATGAGCATTTACTGAAACTTAGTTAAAATCACTTAAAACGATTATTTCATCTCAAAATATAAGCAGTTTTATTTCAGCTTAATGAGGTCAAAACCTAAAATGTTGTAATGAACCATGGTATGAAGCTGTTATTGTGTTTACTTAGTTGTGCATTAAATTTAACTTGAATTCGCCACCTAAATTTACAATGGCTTAAAATTGTTTATTTTGTGATTATATTTCATAACTGCTATGGAACAGGCATTGAAATGTTCGCAAAGTACAAAATATATCGATATCTACATAAAATTGACCATGTTCCGTGATATTGAAGGGATTTATTTACAGAAAATAATGTATTTTCTTTGTGTAACCGTTTATTTCAACCTCATGCTGACAAACTTTCCCTTCAACAACTTGTTATTTGTTCGTTTTATTCTAAAGAAACAGAGTCTACGTGCAACGGACAGATTTTGGAATAGAATGGTCATGGTCGAAATACATATTTTAAAGTATTAAACAATTACCTGAATGAAAATTTCACACATTTTCACAAAACGTCAACAAAAGACGACCGTATTTATTGCTAAGACATTGCGGCCTCACTTAACATTTACATGTTCAATTACGTTCACCCCCTTGAATATATATTCAGTTTAAATAATATAACCAAGCGGAACAACAATAACGATTAAATATGTCACGCATCGTCTACTTTTGTTTTACTTTGATGCTGAAGGACACATTTTAATAAGATAATTGCGTTATTATTTTAGTTGGTTAGTTGGTTATTTATTATTGAATATAGTAAAGAGTTTGTTTTGTTTTGTTTTGTTTTGTTTGTTTTTGTTTCTTTGGATTTTTCGCCGTATTCAACAGTATTTCAGTCATATAACGGCTGTCAGTTAACCTACTCATAAGCTGGTTTACCAGTACTGAGTGCACATACTTATGCCAGTAACTGACAACTGCCCTACTTGAATCAGAAGTAGGGGTAGAATGGCCGTAGAAATAATTTCATGACCTATCCCCACACAAGTTATGTGGCCGGGCTGGGAATCGAGCCCGCGATCCTCGGATTTGTAGTCCAGCGCTTTACCAACTGAGTTAGCCGGCCTGGCTAAAATAGAAACGAAAGGGTAAACACTATCTAAAAAAAATAACCTAATTGTGTTGAATACAATTATAAATGAAACCAATCGCACGATAATATACAAACATACAATATTTTTCTTTCGCTGAAGCAATGTTAAGATGAGATGTACAGGTATCTGCAGAAAGCTGGTCTGTATATATGAGAATTTTGGAATCCAGATAATAATACATTGTATACAACATAGTTGACTGCGAAACAATTAGAAAAAGAAATCTTCACACATCGGGACAAGCGTCATATTGCCGAATGATAGAATGCAGAATTATTATATACTTTATCGCGTTTCACAAGTGCATTACGTTGGTGTCACGCAACAGTTGGTGGTTCATAAATATTAATGGTTTTTCGCCGTCGGTCAAAACCAATTCTAAAAATAGAACGTAGACTCGGGAATATCACGGTTGGATATCGACTATCTCCGGAATACTGCGTAACAATATCTCCTAGTGTATTCGGAGCAAAACGATGTTACACGACAGCTTTCGTAACCAAACAGGTTATAAAAATAGAAATAATTCCATTCGATTAAATTCACACATATTCTCGTAAATATTTAAATCAATACTTAAAAAGTCTTTTATTTGATAATTGTTTATGAAAGAAAACTACTTTTAATACAATAATTTATTGTTAATTTAAAAATAGAAATTGTTTTGAAGTGATATGTTGCACTATACGTGGTAATATTTTTGCTTCAAAGTTTGAAACATGGGTATTGTAAACGCAACAAAATAGCATGCTTTATATATAGAAAATAACACAGGGATTGTTAGGAGGTCCGGAGGTAATGGGTTACCGATCTATGAACACCCCATTCCACATTTGACCTTTCTATTGCTTTTCCAGAAATAAAATAAACTTTTGAAAAATGTCACTGTGCATATATACATATATATTTTTTCGGCGTAGCTGTCTAAGATCACTTTTGACATAGATTGTTTGCGATAACTATGCAGCGGGAAAATTGAATGCCAATAGAATTTGGCAAATTTTATAATTTTAGGGAATGCAAACTTCAAACAATGATTTAACGTATACCAATAACTGTTGCATACTTTTGGGGATTAAAAATTTACATAATTGTTTACATAAGCGGTTAAATTAAAGTTATAAACATATCTTCGACATACACTATAGAAATTCACATAATTATGAACAATTTTACTCAGTGTATGTCATGATCAGATTGTTATATTCATTCACATAATGAAATAACTGTATTGTTTCGCCTACATAATCGGCGCGCTCTAAAAATAGCAATTACAATGCTACAATTCACGGGACGACAGTCGGTCGGTCACAACGTACAATGTTGCCTGTTGAGCTCGCAAGCACAAAATATAAAGTGGTAAATTTCTGGTATTTTTCTGATAAATAAGCAAAACAAATATTAGCAAATTTGATTGAGTTTATATTTCCTATTATTTTATCATTGTGTAAAAATAATATTGTATGCTGTAACCGTGAATTAATTTTATCGAGTACAACTCCAGCAGGAGATTCATTCTAAAAATAGCGCGCGGTAAAGCTGTGTTAAATATATTTGGTATCGTTCGGTTATTCATTGAAGCATGAGAGTGGTTTGTAAAGCAGTTTTTAAGTACCTATTTTTAGATGACCAATGAGAATTGATGCACATAGATCTCGTGCTTGTTTGAAAGTTATTTCAAATCATTCGGGTTTCGGACAAGCTAGAAAGCGCACGTATTTCCCACCCTATTTGCTTTGTTTATGTTTATTTATTATTTGATATTATTGACTGTATGCGATTTGCTTTTTTGAAGATGAATTTCTGTCATCTCTGGTTGAATTGGATGAGGAATAGATGTGGGCATCAACGTGATGATTCCATTTTAAGATTTATGTATTATTATTTTTTTTTTTTTGGTCAATTTTGTCCATATATTGTTTAATAATGTATTGTATATCTATCATGTTTGATTGGTATGTTTCCGAAGTGCAATGCATGCAGTTAAGGAAATAAGGAAATTAGTAATCACATAATTTTCATATCCTAATTAAGAATTTTTTCTTTTAAAATCAATCGTAATTGTTTTAAGGAGGTTCGGGGGGTGATGAAGGCACGTTATAACTGGTCTAGAGCCTCGGGTCCTCGTACGTCCTCCTGTTATACAAAAAAACAAACAAAAAAAACAAAGTTGAGGTTGCGTATCCCGCTCGCAGTTTTCCCGAACCGTTCATTGTTACTGTG